>CAWUFW010004577.1:1027500-1509780 GCA_963921515.1 Calotriton arnoldi
GGTGTATCCGTTCACTGCCGATATCATCAAACTACTTTTTTTTTAAATGTCACTTGTTCAGCTCTCCATGGGGAGGCCATGTCTTGCTCTTCAGAGTCCACTTGTGCTCTTTCCCTTGCCCTCACCCACTCACCCCTTGTCTCCGCTACCTCCCTCCCATGTGATGTTCCTCTGCAGTATGCCAAGCACTAAAGGGAGTCCATGGTGACCTCCTGAGTGTTGTCCTTCTCCACTTACTTTCCTGTGCCTCTTTGTTATTGTTTTCTCTTGCCCCCCCCCCCCTTGTCCTGCTGCATTTTAGTAGCCGCTATTGGCTTTGCCAATGGCGGATGCTTGCAAAAGGGCCCTGCATTGTTAAAGCCTATTGCTGTAACCTGCCATGCTTAAATCATAGAAACATTATTTCACCACGTTTTCAAGATGGTTGCTGTGTAGTGTGATGCAACATGAGCCACATTGTCACTTATTGTGGAGCACCTCAGCATAAAAAACAATGTTTTCTATACCTTCAAAATGGCAGCTGCGTTGCATCAATACATTGACTCACACAAGGCGGTGGCCATCTTAAAAGTATAGAAAAACAATGTTGTCTATAATTTTAAGATGGCCAATCACCACTATCTGTTTTGCCAATGCTGGAATATTTTAGAAATCTCTATAATTTGCAAGGTCAATAGCATCGCCCGGGAAAGCAAGACCAATAGACTTTCCCAATGCTTGTTTGTTATTGCATTGGCCGCTGTGTTCTATCACTGAACATGGTCATTTTTCCTATACCCTTATCCACCTGCCTCTTCTTATTTATCCTCCACCACCCTATACCATCCTCCTACACTTTCTGATGGATACCGCAGGTGTTTGAGTTTGTGTATGACAACAAGTTGTATGAAGAGTGTGCCCTTAAGAATCCTTTGCACTCGGCCCCCATACAATCTGATTCAGATAGAACAAAACCTTTACCGCTGAACTGTCCTTCAGTGCTATAAAAACTTTTCGGTTCTGGCACTGATCAGAGTGAACCAGCCTTTTGAGATAGCAATGAAGATAATAGGCATTACTTACCTCCACATTACAATGATAAAATGTTTTACATGGAATTACAGGTGACCAGTGGGCTGGACACGTCCTCTGATGTTGGGTTGGGTTCCCCCCGGACCAGTAATGGAGGAGAGTGCTGCCTTTGTTGTGGTGGTACAACGTTCAACTGAGGTATTGGATATATGGCTTCCTAATATGGAAGTCAAGACAAATGTTCTGACTAAGTTCTACAGCCTGGACAGGCTTCCTCCTAACCCCCTCTGCCATTCGATGAGGACCTGATCGACACATTACTGGGCACCAGGTCTAAGTCTTATTCTTACCCACATGTCAACAGGCTAGATGCCACAGATTGACACCAGGCGACTCTGATTTCCTAACACAATACCCCACGCTAGCAAGTTTGGTGGTCCAAGCTTCCACAAGCAGGGTAAACCCTGTGACCCCAAGACATAAAGTCAAAGACAATTGAGGCATTTGGAAATATTTTCATCGTCTAGCCTAGCCCTGAGGTTAGTAAATGCTAGCTATTTACTAGGACAATGTTCTCAGCTCTCTAGAACATGGTCAGCAAAATCTTGCTTGCAGTCTCTGAAGAATTTCAGGCGTCCCTGGCTCAAACCATCCAGGATGGTCAGGATGCTGCCAAATATGTTAGCTGATCCAGACAGGACACTGCTGATTGCCTGGGCAGAGCAGTTGGATCTAGCGCTGTACTTTGGTGTCATACATGGTTGAGATCCACTGACTTCTCTGGAGATGAGCAGACATGACTTATGGATATGCTTTTTGAAATGTCTCGCCAGTTTGGCGAGAAGGTTGATTCTGTCCTGTAACACTTTAGAGAGAACCAGGCCACAATGCATTCCTTGGGTCTCTCAGCTCATCCTAGAAAATGTCCGCCTACAGATATTACTTGCAATACAGGGTAGGCTAGAAGCATTTTCAAATTGCAGTGATTTTCTTCAGCCTCACCAGTGCCACTTGAGTGTTTATAAAAGTGACGGTGGTAGTCGCAGCACACCTTTGGAGTTTGGGGGATACCAGTTTTTTCCTACCTCGGTGACTGGCTGTTGAAGATGGACTTGCCACAGTCAGTCGTAGACCGCCTACAGATGATGGTGGACCTCATGACATCATTGGGGTGCACAATCCATGTGCCAAAGTCACACTCAACACCTTCACACAGGCTCTCTTTCATTGGAGTCATCTTGGATACTGTGCAGTGCAGAGCCTTCCCTCCATCCAGGACATTCGGACTATGGTCCCAATGTTACAGCCTCAGTACGGGTCTTGGTGAGAGTGGCTCTGAGGCTTCTTGGTCTCCTTCATCCTGCTCATAGACTATGGCAGGTGGCATACGAGCACTCTGCAATGGAACCTAAACTCTCAGCACAAAGGGAACCTGTTAGATATTGTACATGTGTCGGAGGAAAGTGCAAACGAACTGCAGTGGTGGCTGCTTGACTGCAATTGAATCAGTGGCAGCCCCTTTCCCTTTCCCACTTAGATGTGTGTCTGCTGGATTAAGGCGCAAGCTTGGGACAGGTGGAAATTAGAGGAATTTGCTCTATGGAGGAAATATGACCCACATCAACCTATTGGAGCTGCGTCCATTTTCTTGGCGCTGAAGACCTTGGTTCATTCATCAAACAATGCTGGTACAGGTTCTCATAGACAGCACCACTGCCATGTGGTACTACGACAAGCAGCGTGGTCTGGGGTCCTGGGCTGTTTGCTGAGAGGTTCTTCACCTCTGGAGCTGACTGAGGGTCAGGGCATTTCCGTGGTCGTGAATCACCTGGCGGGATCTTTTAACACTATAGAAGACAAGCTCAGCGGATGGTGACAGGAGGATAACGAGAGGCTTTTTCACCAAGAGATGGCACAGGGAATCTTACAACAAAGGGGAGAACCCTGGATGGATCCTTTCACCACTGCTGAGAGTGTGCAGTGTCAATGCTTTTGCGCACTGGAGTTCCCAGGAAGGCTCTCATTGGGAGACTCATTCCAGCTAGAGTGGAGCACGGGACTCCTCTACACCTTTCTGAAGCTGCCTCTCTAGCGCCTAGTTCTGAAGAAGATCAGGAACAACTGGGCCCAAGTCATCCTAGTGGCTCCAGATTGCCCAGGAGAGGGTGGCATTTGAACTTCTGGCCAAGAGCTTCTGTCCTCCAGTCAGGCTACTGCTTCAGGAGGATCTTCTGCAGCAGCAACAGGGGAGGGTAATACATCTGAAACAGTGCAATCTACGCCTCCATGCATCGAAATTGAATGGCGGCAGTTGAATGAATTAAATCTTCCTCCTGAAGGTTTGGATGCCATCTTTTCTGCTAGGCATCGTTCTACAAATTCTATCTACACCAGGCAGTGGGACAAGTTTGTGGCCTAGTGTGTCATTCATAATACAGACATGTTACAGGCCAAACTGTCAGATATGTTCTTGTTCTTTTTTTTCATCTCTGGCCCAGCAAGGATTTACAGTGGGCACCATTAAAGGTTATTTATTGGCACTTTCAGACTTTTAGCATTTTCCGGTCTAGTCAATCTTGTTCAAATCACCTGTTGTGAGGAGGTTTATAAAAGGTTTCACACATAAGTGTCCCCCAAAGCCTTTGTGATTCCACAATGAGATCTCAGTTTGGTTCCCACTTTCTTATATGCACTCCCTTTGAGCTGTTTCGCAGCTGTACAATGTGTCTCCCGGCTCTGAAGATCGTATTCCTTGTTGCAATAACTTCAGCTCATCCCATAAGTGAGCTCCAAGCTCTCGTTGCAGATGCCTTAAACCACCTTTTTCACAGATAAACCTGTGTTGAGGACCAGGGCAGCCTTTTTGTAAAAAACTTGTGACTCCTTTTTACTTTTGATAATCCATCCACCTCCCAACATTCTTTGCTCTGTCTCACTTCTAAAAAGAGGAGGATAGTCTGCATTGGTTGACCCAAAGAGAGCCTTCAGCTTTTACATCAATCACACGAAAGACCAGTAGTTGGACAATCAGCTTTTTGTGGGGTTGGCGGGGGGGGGGGTCTCTAGGCCAAAGAAAGGTGAAGTAGGACTCGAAAGGACTTTTTGTCAAGGTGGATAGACATCTGCATCAAGATCTGCATTGCATTGGTGAAAAAGGAGCCAGTGCCCTGAGGGCCCATTCCACCAGGGCGAAGGCTGCTACACTGCATTAGTATGCGAGTGCCTGTTCATGATAACTGGCAGGTAACATGGATATCAGTGCAAAAGTACATGAATCACTACAGCATTTACAGGGCCAACGAGAAGGGCATTTCATCCATATGGTCCTGCAGGACCAACCACCTTTGGAGGTACTGCCTTCATATCTTTTCTAAAGGTGAGGAATATGGGACTAGAAGTATCCATCAGAAGAACAAGTTATTTACCTCTTACACTCTATCTGGTGAATACTCTTTCAAACTGCAGATTCCTCACTGCACTCCCCACCTCCTCGTTCTGTGGAAGGGTTTCTTTTCCAAACTAAAGAGGTCCCAATTCCGAAATCTGCACACTGATACTTCTGATTATTTTTAGGCTCTGTGCCCAAGGGTGCAGACAGAGTCAGGAACGAAACTAAAATGGGCATGCAGGGATGGCACTCATGCATCTCTGTTCATCACTGCCAGGGTGGAACGAAGTCGGTGAGGACCCACACAGCACCATCTACCGGTGCATGGTACCAATGTGGTTCTAAATCTTCTGAATCCTGTCTGCCACCTGGGATATTATAAAGGTGAGGAATCTGCAGTTAGACAGAGCATCCACCATAAAGACCATTACCTAAGGCAAATAACTTGTTTACCTCACACTGCCATTAGCAAGTTGTGTCAGAGGTAGGGAATTGTTATTTCAGAGAGTTGCTCACTCATCTCCACACCACTCCTCCCTGACTATATCTGACACCTTCTATGGCTGTTTCATATCCTGTCATTCAGCTTTCCTCAAGCCATCCGTGCAGAAAACCAGACATTTTGGAATAATATTCAAAAATCGATTTATTAGCGTTGATTCTTGATTCTACAGGGGACCATATGGTATTACTTGTAGTCCTGTAGTAATTCCACTTTCAGAATTACCTTGCACTTATAATATGGGGACTTAGTGGAGTAAATTTAGTTGCGATTTTTACTTCTGCCTTTAAAAGAGTTACAAATGTTTAAAAAACAACATTTGAGGCTCAAAGACCATGAATTAAAGGTAATAATGACAGCATGTTAACCCCGGTGGCCTGTAGAGATATGTTATCGGCATATAAAGAGGCAAAACAACTAGGCCTCGACTTCAAGTGCCTTCTTGTAAAGCTCAGACACCCGTGCAAACCACTGCTTGCACCAATCTTGGAGTTATAAGTTTGTTAATAAAAGCCAAGACTAGGGTTTTTAGCCAATACATTTGAGGAGCTCAAACCTGCCGAAATGTAGTGAGTGAAAAAGGCCCAGTAACTACTGAGACGTGACCTTCGGCGGGTTAGGCACCAGCATCCTCACATTTTGTCCTATTTTCGGGGTAAAATCTGTAATTGCTAATATTGCATTCGATACATAACTTTTCTCAAGAAATTGCAAACTGTATTGGTTGTAATAAATAATGATGCTACTAAGAGGCACGTAATCCAGGCTCTGGACAACGTGGAGGGCAGGTTTTGGCGCTAAACTTTACACAGTTGAGCAAAAGTGAAGTAATTACTCTCATTTGCAAATTAACTCAGGTGCCAAAGGTAATGTTTCCTTATCTAAGTATTTATTTAGTGTATGAACATCAAAACAAATTAAAAACCAACTCCTGGCTAATTAAAATGGTGGTTTCAATTTGATTTGACTACAATGCAATTTTTTTCCTTGAGAAGCATTGTGTAAACCCTTTAGACACACCTGATGAATTACCCAAAATATTGGAAACTAAAATATTGTCTAGTGGACATATTGGTGGATATGTGCAAGAAAATGTCAGAGCACGGCGTCCTGCCAAATTTGGCAACGCCGCGCTTGACATTTTCAAAACGCAGGCATGCGCCATATTTACAAATATACGGTGCACCCCTGCATTTCCCCTAGCGCTGGCACTAAAAAAGCTGCCTAGCGCCAGCGCAGGCACCCTTGCATCACATGTTATAAGGGTGCCTGCACTGCAGGGGTAATTGCTTATGTGTAGGAAGAGGCACCTTCCTGCACATAAACAATCTTTAAAGGTGATTTGCTGTTTCTATGTGTGCTGCATATTCTGCAGCACACATAGAAGTAGAAAAATATGAGGCGAAATCAATAATTTCTCCTCCTATCGCTATCCTAAAACCAGGTTTTACCTGGCCTTAGTTTTGGGCGCTGCCCCAGCTATGTAAAAATGGTGCAGTGTCAAAAAGCAATGGGTGTTGCGGTGGAACTCCCACAGCAACACCCATTGCACACCCCTGGCAATGCCAGCAGGGGACTGCTGCGGAAAGGGGCATATTTACAGGGTGTCCATAAGCCACATTAAGTGGCTTAACGCCACCTTGTAAATAAGGGATAGGGAGCAACACCACCAGAGCGTCAGAAAAAGTGACATTCCGATAGCGTTAGGGCTTGTAAATATACCCCAAGGTCTATTGTGGCATCGTGAGCCGTTATTGAGATGCAAAATTGTAAATAACTTTATCCTATAGCCTAATACATGGCCTTACAATGAATCGTACACTTTAACTCATGCTCTAAGTTTTTTTTTTTTTTATGGCTAAAGCACTCTTTTAAAGTTGAGTGAGCCAGCCTTCAAGCCACAGAGGTAATGCCTCTGTCAGCCCTGCGGCAGACACCCACTCAATTTAGTCCTTTCCACCTATCTGATCTGCAATTTTTGCAGAAATTGCTTCCACTGACATGGCGGGAGCACTTTAGGAAAAACGATGACATTTCAGCCAGCCTCACCACGCCATGCTGGGGAGAGATCAGCTGGCATTTTTTACATTTTTCAAAGCAAGCCAACGCTATAAGTGTTTTTTTTTTAATGTAAAATCAATGTGCCTGATTTGCCGGGAGTTTTATCTCAGCATGTGGGGGGACATTGATCAATTTTCCAGCCAATTACCACAGTGCTGTGCATGGCGGTCTCTGAAAGGAAAGAACAAGCCGTGTGTTCTGATGCTCTGTAGGCTGGATGTCTAGTGATAGTGAAGGTGTTTGAGATGGCAGAGATGGCTGCAGATTCACCATCTAAGAGTCACTAGTCCTTATACCTCTGTACAATGGGGAGAGGAGTTGGCCTAGGGCAGTCGACCTCGAATCTGGGGAACTGGGTTCGAATCTCGGCAATGACGCTGAACATCCTGTGATTCTGGGAAAATCACTTAATCTCCCCGTGCCTAACAAAAATGAATGTGTCCTCTTGTAACGCAACTGGTGCTATTTAAAGCGCTCTGATACCCGATTCGGGTCAAGTTCGCGCTATATAAAACTCTGTAAAAAAAAAAAGGTGAGGGAACCAAGAGATTGGCAACGGGTGTGTGCCCTTTTGCTGCCAACCTCTAAATGATGCTGTAAATCATATTGATGTCAGTGAAAGCCAGGGCAGATGGAAGCCTTGTAAAACAAGATTGAGATTAATCCCTTGATTATGAGTCAGGCAGAGCAGAATTTCTGTATGGAGTTCTGCTCCGCCTGATTTTGAGTGGGAACCCCGTTTTCCAAGGTGTTGGAACACCAACCCAGATTTTACTGCAATTGCATAAGGCTTTGGGTACACAAGCCAAGTCTCTGTCCCCATTTTATTCTGGCAGAAGGAGCATACAATGCCCTCCCCCAATGTAGCTTCCCCTTCCACCCCTGCTTCACACACCGCCTTCCCTGCATCCACCCAATCCCCACAAAGAGGCCCCAGCATACCACCTGATTAAAGCACGTGATAAATGTGTGTGTTAAACCACTTTGTAGTAACGTAGTCCACGCTGGTAGGATGTTGATCAAGTAGATTTATTCAAGTAGACAATGTGTAGCTAGATTTGGTACAGCAAGTAGTAAAGTTACATAAAGCAGCCCCACCAGGAGCAGCCTGGTAGCTGCTCAGCCCATCCACCAACTGTCATCACTCACACCAGTCACCCAAGCATTACACTCATGGCCCACAGACCAACATTCCACACAGAACACTCACACATTCTGAGCAGCTAGGAACAAGATAACATAGAACATTATAACACAATATGAAGATACTACACACTTATAATTGGCAATTTTGTGTTGTTTTATGACTGGTAAATCCAGTCCCACGCCGTTATTCCCCATTCCGTGGAGTTTAACTCATAATTGTGTGGCACTGGCTTGATGTTACCATTCAGTAATGTTTAGTTCCACATGCAGAGTTTGCACAGTGTCAATACCATGCAACTCTCAATTAGGGCCTAAATGTACTTTTCTATCTTGTGAGGCCATACTACATTTTAAGTGCCTGGCATTTTTACTAATGTAAGAATGAATCCATTGTTTTTCATTCCAATAAGACTGCGCATCTGCGTCATGAAATAAAAACTGAAATTAAAGCTAATTTCATTTTTGGAACTGCAGATATAAGGATACTTTCAATTGTACCAATATTTAGGAGAATTTTGTAAATTCAAGGTATCATCACCAAAATGTGTTTTGGTAACAGATGTATATCATTTATGCTGGTGTATATAAATCATATTATATTATTATATTGTATTAATATTTGTAAATGTGCAATTGTCTTAATTTCTTGTTGTTACCTTATGTTTGAATAAAACAATATAAGTTGGGTACCTTAGCAGTTAACCTTATTTACACCCAAATGGACCTACCGTAGCTAGTCAGAATGTGTCAGAATTGCAAAATTCTATCTAATTTTGCCTGGATGTGTGTTCAAAGGTGTGTCTTGTATGTTCGTTTCTTAATAGGAAATAAAGCGTACGCTAATAAAAGAATTCCACCGTCACCTGTGCCTGAGCGTTATGTGCACACGGGGGAGGTAAATGTACATGAAGTAACAAGGAAATATAATAGAATAGACTAAAAGTCAGAAACTACCTACATGTGTAATAACACGAGGTATTCTGTTCTAAATGGGCACAATTGTGTTTAATAACTCATTTATCCACTCAGTGGACTCATTGCTGGTGGCTCAGAGAGCCCAGTCTCCATAATCGCTTCCCCCATGCGAATCCCCCATGTCCAAGTGCACTTCTTTATTGGCCCTCAGTGGTGAAATGACAATTAGAAGGCTGGATCCAAGATCATTTGCCACCTGCCTGTGTGACATTGTTAGAGTCTTATATACAATTTACTGCAAAATGTATTTTTTAACAAAGTCTTCCAGCCCCGCTGCAGCAGTTAAGAATATTTTTTGGGGAATCTAGCATGCCATCAACCAATGTAGTGGAGACCGTTTGAGAGGCCCTACAAAGCGCTGTTTGTTGAAGTTGTTGATAACGCCAGCGATGGTACAGATGAGAATTATACCATGGAGGTAATAGCTTTATGGCCTTATTAAGAGTTTGGCGGTGCGGGAGCCAAACAACTGCCCGGCAAACAGGTGAAAACTCCTGATCTAGTAGGCGGCTCCTACATGGGCGTGATTTACATTGCATGTTTATTGAAGCCTTGTTGCTAGGACTCTCCAATAGCTTCCTTGACCAACCCGGGCGATTTACACTTGTTGGACCACTTTTTTGCCCTGAAGAAGCCCGCAAGGGTGAAATGCGTTGGCTGGGTTGTATATAAACTATGAATAAAGGATTTATTACATCAAGGCTTACCTGTTCCTGTCATCGTCACTCGTCCTTGTGTTGTGGACTGTTTCCAAGGATTGTTATGAACTTGTCTCTTTACATGTGCTTCTCTTACCTTTGTTTATATGTGTTAAATTTAAGACCAATAACGGTGGCTGGCCTTTAGAGGAGGGCAACTTGTGAGAGACTGTATAGAAAAACCTTATTATTACTGTTTGGAGAATACCGGTAGTAGTGCGTCGGTATATACCCTGCCATCGTGTCTTTGTGTGTTTCACTTTTGAGTAACTTTACACTCAGCTTTTGTAAATAGCTAAAGTAGTAAAGTTACTCAAAAGTAAAAGAGTAAAATGCACATGTAAATTAATTGCAAGTATAAGTTACCTTTGTGAGGTGCCCAAAAACTATTTTCTCAATGTTTGTAGGTTTGTATTTATAGTAGTGTCTTTAAATAATTTCGTATTTTTAATATCTATTAATTAGAGTTTGGTTACTATTTTTTTTTCTTCAATATTTTTACAAATGTTTTGAAGGTATTTCATTTAAATGTATATACTTTGAAAGTCATAATAAATATTTCAAGCTGTATTTTGTTATTAAAAGTATTTGTTCATGTGTTTTATTCTTTGTCATATATTAGTTTTAGTAACTTATTTTTAAAATGCATTTTTATGGGTTAATAGTTCTACAGTTTGTTTTTAATTTAATAATTATACATGGCTCTATTTTATTATATAAATTATTCATATATATTTATTGAAAACATATTTATTTAGTAAATGTATTTAAATTTATAATTTAATTTGACATTTATTTACATCATTTATTTTTAAGATATTTTGAAGTTACATCTATTTGTATGCATTTAAATGTGATTAAAGCTATTATTGTTGATATGTTTTTATCCTATATATATTTCTATAATGTTAATCTCCAAGCCCATTTATAAATACAGTGTATTATTCCATGAACATCACCCAGCATACTTCATAGTCCAGTGCAGAAGGCTCAAGGTGCATAAAGTGCTTGGTGCATGACACATATCTACATTATATATATATATATATACATACATATATACACACAAACAACAAAGGGTATCCACATCTTTTACAACACACAATCATCTTGAATTCATTGTAGTCTTGACTCAAGTGTGGTTGATAACCCTTTCAGAAGTGTCGACGTTTCGACCCTAGTGGAATTAAGACGCAGGTCTCATTAGGAGGATAACGCTGTCTGTCTAGTGTCCTCTGTACGAAGAACAGCTTTCATCTTCCACTGGTTCTCACACCATATGACTATCCCCGGTGTTGACCTCTACTACACAATGAGCAAACCCATCAAGGAATGTGGGATGCCCAGCACTTCTACTATACTGTGTCTAGATTGTTCTATTGGATGTGCGGGAAGGAATCTTGGTGATTCTGTAGTAGAGATCAACACCAGGGATAGTCATATGGTGTGATCAATTTTCCTCAAGAGGTCAGAAAGAGGGCAGAATAGTACAAAGAACTTTTAATACATAGTATGTAAGAGAGAGCATCAACTACTCGCATCCCAAAGTACATCAGAACACAATCTTCTTTTGGACCGGACCAATTGACCATCTCTAACTAGTGTTGCACCAATCTTTGTGAACATATCTTTTTTGGAACTTGGAGGTGAGTGGCAAAACCAATTTTCACTCATTATGAACTAGTATCTTGAAAGAGAACTCTCTTGTTGAATACCTAGGACGTGGGAGTGTCAGTGACAAGAATGGAACTTGTTTCCAGAAAGATGGCTGTAGAGCGGAATTTTGCACTTAGGAAAGTAGGGGCACCATCTGCTGCTTTTAGCAAATACGAAGGATGAAAGACTCTGTCTGCCATGGAGATGCAAACCAGGGATACCCCCAAAGGAAATTATTGATTGTTTGAAGCTGTGAACTGCGCCTGCATGCACAAGGTGTCTCACTCTCATCCAGCACCTCTAGCCCCACTGAAGGTAAGAGTCAGCCTGGAGATGAGAGTCAGACTGTGTTCCTGGAGTGGGGGGTGAGGGTGCCCTAGTGACCACTTGTAAATAGCACAGATCCATTTTGTTTTGTTTTGGTTCTATTTTAACTATAAAATACTGTCTACTTTTACTAAATTGGTTTGGGAGTTTTACTTGCGGTTTCCTAATTCAAGTGCTGTATTGGTATTGTTGATTCTGAACAGACATTCACTGAAGCCTTCCTTCAGTCTCATGCCAGCGCTACTAAGAGATTGACTAGTTGATCTCAGAGAAACCGTGTTTGCCAAACTCTTTGGTAGTGGGAGTCTTTCCCTATCTGAGCAACCTGGTTTGCTTCACACTCCAATCTTATGGACACAGATGTGCTTTGTGTTGTGTCTTACAGATCAAGGAGGAGAACTAAGTTCTCTCTAGGAGTGAAAAAGAAAACTTTGTAGAGGTAGTGTAACTCTACATCACCTTGACATCAACACCGAATGAAATCTAGTGCCTAAGCAATTCTCCAAGCTTTCCTTTTTGACTTTAGCCCTATTGTGTAGTCATGGAATTGACATAAATTGACAGCCTATGAGTCAAATCCGATATCTTTCAGATGTCATGTCCAAGAATACACCTCAAAGATGGTGTATTAGTGAATTTGTGAGCTTTCCAAAACACCATGATCTAATTCTGCCATGCTATTGCCGGAGCAAGGGTCCATGTGACAGCTCCAAGAAAGATGTACACTTCATTGAATGAGCAGACAAACAGAAGATATTGAGAAGTCTTTTGCCCTTTGAAGTAAAAAATACACTTTTTGCATAAAAGGTCTGTGCTTGACTACAAAATCTGTGTTGATTCCTTAGATGACATACTGTTATCTGTGACCATTGGAAGGACCATTTCAATCTCCTAGAATGTGCAGCAGCCCCTCCAAATATATTGCTTTAACATATAAGCTATCTATGTGGTGTGCAGCTTGGTGATCTGTCTTGGGCAACACGTGGGGGATAGGAAGGTAGATCCCCTCAAAATGCAGATCAAGGGCATTCTGAATTTGGGGACTTCAACCATCCAACCTATGTGCAGGATCATTCGGCCTCACTGTGTGGTATCATAACTTTGCTGCAAAAATTGGGTCTTAATTGGGTACAGTTCAATCAACCCCTCATGGTCCAGGCAGACATTTATGAGCATGGGGTTTCGAGTCATATATGCTCAATGAGAGAGTACAGAGTATTAAATGATTTTCATCAGGGGCATGTTACTAACCTGTGCACACAACTGTGTTGTGAACAGTGGTTAAAGAGGGCGGGATCTTTTGGGACTGACAGTCCCAACCTTTTTTAATTTTACAAAAACATTTCCCCTACTTTTTGTTAAAAGACAACCGCTTGTGAATCGTTAAGGCTGACCTTGAGGTGCCTTCGACTGAAAAGGAAGTAAGATCTCTTGCGCTGTTAAACCAAATAAGAGGCAGATGGAGAAAGAAGAAAAGAGCCTTCTCTCCAGGGTGCCTCCTCGCGAAAAGAAAGGTTAATGTGTGCAACTGGTTAATCAGCATATCTAAAGGCAGCTAACGAGCCAGTATACGGCTTTAATTGATGAAGTAATTTGAAACTTCATGGTGACAAATATGTATTCTTTTTCAGAGGTAATGTAAGGTTGCTATCAGCTGAGTTCCACTGTGCATATTTCTAATGAAAACTTACAAGAAAGGTTTGCACTAGGTACAGTCTGATTACGTATTGCTAAAAATATATGTTTTTAAGGCACTTGTTCTGTATTAAACATTCAATCTCTGCACAATGTGCAGCAGTCTTTCTTCTACTGTGTATAATACATGTTTAAGACTTGTATGTTTATTGTGCTTTCAGTAGCAGTCTGGGACCTCGTAGCACTATAAATACACATCTCTTTTCCCAACTGCTCCAAACAGGGTACAGTTCTCTGACTGGTTAACACAGACATCTGCAGTGATCGCATTAACTAATTGACCTTCCATACCACAATAAGTGCATTTCCCACGAATTACTTTAATTTTCATTTAAGGTATTTGCATTATATTATATATGGATTTACCTGAAGGTGAAAAAACAGGAAAAGGGTTTTAGAATATTTTGTTCTTTTTAGCTACGCCTCTGTCCTTGCACCCAAACTCTCTGACCCGCACCGATAGCACTCAGGATCACCTTCCCCAAACTTTTTTATGCACTTCGTCTGGTTACGAAGGAGTGCTGAATAACCCTGTGGACCTTAAACGGTACACATCCTTCCTTCATTAGAAGTACATATACCGACCAAAGTGACAGTACAGCCCTTCAAGTGGCTATTGCAGCAATGGGAAACTCACAGAACATTCTCTCCGTCTCCCTTCCCCTCCTTCCTCTCTGTCTCCCTTCCCCTCCTTCCTCTCTGTCTCCCTTACCCTCCTTCCTCTCTGTCTCCCTTTCCCTCCTTCCTCTCTGTCTCCCTTTCCCTCCTTCCTCTATGTCTTCCAAATGACCTAGACTTTGCTGCAGCCAAAACTGAAACTTATCAGAGATTGCTAATGGACTTTTGAGGAGGTTTCAACAATTGGAGGTTAGAGAATCCTCCTTAAAAGAATAGATCAATTCAATTCAATGTTTCGTCTTTATTTGGGCAACTTGCCATAAAAGGAGAGAGTAGTAAAATACGTACAAATAGAATAAAATCAGTTAAAACAAGACTTGATTTAAACAATTATGAATTTAAAACACAGTATTCGTCCAGTAGCAGCATAATCCATTAAGTGCATAGATTTGACAATGATATTAAAATATTACACTAAACCAAGATTCAAAAAAATCCAAAAAACCTAAGGGAGGCCTTTTAGGACAATGCAACCTGTGCAATCTCTTAAAGTTAAAAAAAAGCAAATTCCAGATACAAAAGCTTCACCTTGTTGCTACATATATGGATATGTTCATGTACTTAGCAAAGGTACTAGTTTAGCTGCATATTTGCATATCCAATTTATCAGTGATAATATTAGTTCAAGGGGCAGATGTATGAAACACTGGTTGCAAACTTCGCAAATTGCGATGTGACTTTGGTTGCACGTCCATACCTCGTAGTTTTCATGCAGACAACTGAGCCGGGTAATTTCTGTAATATGAGTAAAATTCATTAAAAAGTACACACTTTACCCGAGATAACAAATGATGCAAAAAAAAATTCGCTCCTAAAGCCACTTAATTGCATAAAGATAATAGCTATTATTTTTATGTTCGCAACTGGTTTAGCTAAGGTGTACCGTTTGCTACATAGATTGTCTTTACAAATGACTTTTTCATTGTGTATGTGTATTGTACTTTATAAAGTGCAAACCTAATTACTTCCAGGTACATATGGTAACCGAGGACATGCTCGCCCTCCAGCCTTGTTGCAACCTCCTGGGAACTCACCCCATGTAAAGTTCACCTGTCGTCGCCTGACATCTAACAGACAGTCAATGACCAGTCATGAAGAGGCTATGAGGTTACGATACACTGGGGGCAGCGTTAGAGACACTCCGAAGAGTCATCATGGGACAGTGGAGCCCAGGAACAGACAGTCCTTGTCCGCCAGATGAGAAGTACCTGTCTGCGGAAAAGGTCACATCACTCCCTGATGGTTCCGTTGTGTCTTTTACAGATAATGGAGTCTTCTTTTCTATGCATCAACCGTACAAACTATGCATAATGGAATGGTGCCATTACACAACTCAGCACCAAGAGTCACGCATTAAGGTCTATTATGTGGAAGCCTTCAAAAATTGTTTTGTATTGTATCATAATATTTGTATACTACCCCTACTCGGAGCACTAAAGGACTTATCCAGGCAGTCAACCAACTACACCTGGTACATTTGTGGTTGGAAGTGCGTTGCCTTTCCTTCCACCGTATTTGGTAATTGTTTTCATGCCATATGTGAAGACCACAGAGGTGCCATTATTGTGTTATGGGATGCAATACTTAGGGCCAAATTATGAGTCTGGCAGTCCGAGGATCACCAGACCCGTGGTGGTGTGGCGGTGCAGCCATCACCACACCGGCGGTTCGATCGCCCAATTACGACTTTGGTGGTCGGACCGTAATTGGACCGGCGGCTCCGCTAGGGAACCACCATTCTCTGATGGTAGCACCATGGTCAGGGGCTATGTAATATGCAGGTGGTGCCGCTGGGGCACCGCCATGCATATTACAAGTTTCAGGACAGCCAGAGGTTTCATGAAGGTCTTTCCTCCATGAAAAGGCTGTCGATGCTGAAACAAAGGAGGCCCTACAGGGCCCCCTGCGCCCCCTCAGCCTGGGGATTCATGCGGGGGGCAGAACATGTGCCTCCCTGTGTGCATGTACCCAGGTTCCTGCACGGCATGGACTTTCGAGTCCATGCCATGCAGGAATCCCATGTGGCGTTCCCATTGCGGTGCCTCTTTCAAAGGCACCGCCGCCTTTGAAAGACGCAGTGCAGTGGGACCGCCACTCCACCCGTCCACCCACCTGCCAGACCACAAAACTGGTCGTGATATGGCGGGCGGGCTGTCAGCAAACTTCGGCAGACCAATGGCCCGGCGGTTGGCACCGACGCTCTGCCAAAAGTCATAATTTGGCCCTTAGCAGTGTGATGGATAAGGAAGTGTGAGAAATAGATGCACATTTGTATCATTTTTGTTATGCTGGCAGCTCTGATCAACTCTGTAGAACCCTTTTATTGCTTTGTTTGTTTAAATTTTATGATTTGCTTTGGTGCCTATGGCAGGAAGTTGTCGACCACGTGGTCTTTTGGGTCTTGCAGAAGGAGCAGGTGAAGATAACCAGGGAGAGGGGATCGGAGAGCTGCCTGGATAGACTGCATTACAGTCCTCCTTTATATGATTGCCATTATGAGAGGTCAATCGGATCCTAGTACAAAAACCTGTTTCTAATGCCACAAGTCTAAGTGGCATTATTAGGTACCTGTAAACAGAAGATAATACTGCTGCAATCCTTTGTTACGTTGAGTTTTGACATCAAAACCCCAGGCTTCTGGAGCCAAGAGAAAGTGTCAAATGTGGATTAATGAGCAGAACTGCAAATGTCACTTAAACAAATAAAGGGAGAACTAGCTTTCCCTTCCATTTTTATAAGGTTTTGCCTGGAAATGTACCTGTACTGTTTGATAAGGATACAATTATCATAGTAGGCCTGTTACTTGCAGTATTGGAGAGCCTAACATAAGCAAGAATCTATCTGCAGTTTACAACACATTTAAACCCACAGTATTGATAGGTAGTTATATGAAAATGCTTAACATATTTGCAATCAGTAAATCATGAGCTGTGTGTTAACATGTTTATACTCACACTAGGGAAGGCAGAGGGTTCTAGAGAGGGAGGCTAGCAACCATGGCTACTTACATTATTTTTTATATTGGAGGATGGTGGGTGATGGCAAAAACCCAGATATTGTTGTTTTTGTTTGGAGAGTGGTGGCCAAGAGTGCCAAACAGGGGTATGGCACAAAAGCCTACGGGCGAGAATATAAACTCAGGGAGAGTATTTTGTGTGAGGTTCCCACATCACTGATAGGTACTGTGGCATGGAGGTACTTGTGGCCGGCCATACCTAACAAACATGCAGATGGGTGGAGGAAAGTGCCCCTTTTTGACATGGTTACCCCCAATTTTTGCCTGATTCCTGATGTGATTGTGATTGAAAGTGCACTAGGTCCCTGCTAACCAGGTCCCCAGTTGCAGAGCTCTGCCCAAAAATGAACCATTGTTGGCATGACTTCAGCCCCCATGTAAGTCCCTAGTAAATGGTACCCCTGGTACCTAGGGCATTGGGACTGAAGAGGGTCCACTAGGGCTGCAGCACGTATTGTGTCACCCTAGGGACCCCTTACCAAGATCATGCAAACTGCCATTGCAGGCTGCGTGTCTTGGTGCAGACAAAACCGAAGAGTTGACATGGCAAACAGCCGTGTGTGCCTTGCCTACAGACACTGCATGAGATAGAGGTAAGCCACCCGTATAGCAGGCCTTCCAGCCGCCGGCAGGGTGCACTATCTCCCATGTGTGGGCATATCTGCCTGAGCAGATGTGACCCAGCAATGCCCAAGTCTATTCTTAGACATTATAAGTGAACAGGGGAGCCACCCTGAGTACATGGGCTGGACACTCGTCATTATGAAGACCCCAGTTCCATGATGGCTTCACTGACTGTACCCCAAGATGTTTGGTACCAAACATCTCATCCTAATAAACCCACACTTATGCCAGTGTAGGATTTATTAACAAATGCACACAGAGAGCACCTTAGAGGTGCCCCCTGAAAACCTACCTACTACTAGTGTGTTTCTGGCCTCCTGGGGTGAGAGCCTTCGCTCTCAGAGTCCGGAAACAAAGCCTGCTCTGGGTGGAGGTTTTCACACCTTGTTCAAGCAGGAATGGTCTTCCATGGCGGGAAGCTTCAAAGGCCATGCCGCCTTTGAAATGCAACCCAGGCCTCTCCAGAAAGTGGAAGATGCCAACCCCCCTGTCCTGACCCCACCTTTCGGGCAGGAGGACAGGTGGGAAAATTAGTTAGATTAGGAGGTGGGCCCACACCTAGCCAGCACCACCCCTATGGTGGGGCAGCTGATGAGAACCCCACTTTTCCAAATCTTCCATTTTGTGTTGGAGAGATTTAGCCTATTAGGGTCAGGATTATGCCCACTTCCCACAGGAAGTGGTCATATAGAGGGTGTATTAGTCACCCTAAGGTCAGTAGCCCGTTGGCTACTACCCGGTACACCCCTTAACGCCTCTAGATTGAGTATTTAGGTGGCTCCCCTCGAACCAGAAATTCTGATTCGACAGACCTAAACAAGAAATGGACAAAGAAGAGCAGCTGAACCCGAGAACTGAGAGCCTACTGTGGACATTTGGTGCGAAACCCTCCCTGCTGCTTCAAGACTCGACCATCGTGATGAACTGCCTCATCCTGCAACTGTGAACTCTCTAAGAACCCAGAGGACCTCCAGACCTTTGAAAATTGCCAACAACGCCCATGGAGTAGAGGAACTGCTCTCCTGCAGACCACAGGCACCGAACCAGCAGAGTCCGGTTTACCGGCATGCAGGTCCCAGGCCAGATCAACACTGCAACTATCCAGGAAGAGGTGCCTATGCTCTGGAAGGTCATTACTGTCTGCCCATGGAGTGACAAGATACCAGGACCGACCAGAGCCATGCCGTACCAATCCCTGGGGTACCGGATGCCCTACAACCAACACCAGCGACAGAGTCTTATCCGAAGTGAGTGGCCCACTGGCCGCAAAGAACGACTTTGCGCACAGAGCACAGCTGACCAACCTGCTCTGCACCAAACCCGCCCAGCCTGGGTACCAACAAACCAACTGTGCTCCCATGCTCCAGAGGCCCTTGCGACCTGAGCCCCCATTTGGGAGCTCTAGGACTTCCCTACAAGTCCTCCTTTGCAGCCTGTTTCTAGTTGGCCTCCCCCTTCCTCGTAGTGCACCAGCTACCAACGCCTGCAGCACCCTGCTCCCAACCAAATCCGGGACTCTCCTGATGAACCGCTAGTGGCCTCTTGAACTGTGGCAGATTACAACTCTGAATCCAAAAGTTGAACACCTAGAACTGTCTGTGCTATTTTCTATGCATTTTTGCTATTTCCTCCCAGAGAGCTACATTGTGCATAATTGCACACAACTGTGAACCTTTTGCCGAACTTTAATAATGTATAAGAAATTAAGTACTTACCTTTGAACGAAGTTCTTGGTTTGAAAATATATATACAAATGTGTTATTTTTGCAAATTGGTCTCGAGTTATTCTTTGAGTGTGTGTCTCATTATTGCCTCTGTGAGTACAACAAATGCTTAGCACTAC
The DNA here is from genome assembly GCA_963921515.1 of Calotriton arnoldi. Lineage (NCBI taxonomy): Eukaryota > Metazoa > Chordata > Amphibia > Caudata > Salamandridae > Calotriton > Calotriton arnoldi. Next base: position 1,047,121 of record CAWUFW010004577.1, read on the forward strand.
CCCCTGATAAGCCTAACTGCTCGCCCACACTACCACAAATTGAGCGTTAGTATTATCTACTTTTGCCCCTGTCAACCAGTCTGGGACTCACTGGACTCTACACAGTGTACTTCGTTTTAGTGCACTATATAGAGAGCCAGCTTCCTACAATGGGTGTCACCAATAATGTGAAGTTTTCCACTATTGGGTTCCAAATAACATCATACACACCTTGAGCTTCACTTACATTGTCTACGTGATCACTTAGAACCCATTCAGTAAAAGAAATATATTGATAGTTACCCATCTATAGTTCTGTACATAAAGCACTATAAAAACACTGGGCAGGGATGTACAGTTTCCTGCGCTGAACAATCACGTTGGTAGTCATAAATGCATCTCTCATCCTTTCTGTGAACTCTAGAAGAATGAATTTTATCCAGTCGCGGCCGGCATGACTCACGGGAGGGGGGGCGGGGTGTTGCGCGGGGAGGGGGGGTTTAATAAAAAAAATGTTTTAAAGTTTAACTTACCTTCGCTGGCCCTGGCCCGGTCCCGCGTCGTGTCTGCTTCTCTCTCTGCTCTGCTCCTCACAGGAAGCAGGCAGCCTCCCTCCCCTCCCCTAAGCCAATCACAATGCTGCAATGGCAGCGTTGTGATTGGCTGGGATGCCAACCACACAGGCATCTATGGGGAGGCCATTTTCTCCATGTAGGCTGCATGCAGCCTACATGGAGAAAAGGGAGAGTGCGTATGACTGGTTTGGAACAGTCAGCGCCCTCAGAGTGGGCAAGCCACTCCTCCCCTGCCCTAGAGCAGGACCGGCCAACCGCCCGGCCCCAACCAAACCTTTCTGCTTTCTCGCAGTGCGAGAAGCAGAAACATAAAAGGGTATTTATAATACCATTTTATGTTTTTGCTTCTTGCACTGCGAGAAAGCAGTGGGGCGACGCTCCTCCGCCCACATGGAGGAGCCGCCCCTGATTTTATCCAGTCCCCTCTTTGGTCACTATTACGAGTTATGCTATGCAGCAAACTGTCCTAGCTAGAAGAGCTCGGGTTCTAGTTGTTGTCAGTAAGCTACCAAAGGGCGGTTTAAATTCTAAGCTGCAGGTTATTCAAAAGAAAATTTACAAGATATCATTAAAAACGAGCAGTCCATATATGTGTGTCTTTTTTTAATCTAAATTAAAAATAACTGGAAACCAGGATACTTAATCTGGTGGCGTGTGGACAAGGTTCACTCTGCCCGAAGCTACGCCACTGCCTCAAAAAGTTTATGACCGTACTAGTGTCATTCATTCTGATCCTGTAGGCATTAATGTCTGTAGCTACTGGACTTTATATACACACCAAAGGGAGGGGTGTTTGTTACAAATGAAGACGTTCTAGGGCATTAAAGGTCGCATGAACATCATTTAGGGGTCGCCCGTGGTCCCAGCTGTGAACCCTGGCTTGCCCCTTGCGACCCCTGGTACTGCATTTGCGACTGCTAGCCTCAGAGGTAGCAAAATCAGTGTCAGGAACACAGGGGTAGCTCATCCTTATGTACATCAATTGAGGTGCCAATCTCCTTGTTTTTGTCATATTTTGTATTACACTAATAGTGAATGATATTAAATTATTTGCTATTAGTGTAATACAAAATAGAGTACAATTAGATTAAATATGACCATCCCTGGTTGCAGAGGTTAGTAAAAAAAAAATGCTTTTAAATGTATGTTGTGTGCGTGCTTGTGGATGACTGTGTGTTTATGTGAGGAGTGTGTGTAAGTGTGAATGTGTGTATTTGTAAGGATGTGTATGTGAGTGAACATAAAGGTCAAATGGCGTGTGATTTCACTTCTGCTACCCCTGACCTTTTAGTGAATTGGCGTTCATAAACGATGTCCTTCAGAGTTGTGAGTACTGCTCTTTCTGTAATGCTGCAACTAAGAGTGTGTGTGTGTGTGTGTATGAGAGTGTGTGTGTGCACTTGTGGGTAGGAGAGAGAAAGAGTGAAAAAAGAGGGTATGTGTAAGGGAAAGAGAGAGAGAGAGCAAGGAATTGTGAGTATGGAAAGATACTTGTGTGTGCTAGCCTGTGTGTGTATGTTTGCATGTGTTGATTGTATTTGCGTCTTTTATTGGTATTTGGAGCTAAGTTTGCGGAAATATCTCCTGCTGCAGTACTCAGAGGGGCATATTCTCAAGAACGTGTGATAACCACCGCAAGTTTAGCTTAACGCAACTTCTCACATCGCAGTCCATCGTGGGAAAACAACGCCGTGTTAACGTAGCATTCTCAACCTGGCGTCACCATGCGATAGTCCCACGATAACGCGTCAAATGACCGCGTTAAAAAGCAACGCGACGCCGAAAAAATGAGAAACGCGAATAAAGTTGCGATGAGGCCAACCAAGAAAAATAAACCTGCGACAACCAGCGACAGGCATGCAATCCCCCACGCGTCTGGCGGGAAAATGCACCATAGAAAGCTGAACAAGAAAAACACACCATAAACAAAATCAAACTGCGCAGCAACATGGATGCACCCGGAACCAGTGCCCAGGTCAACGCGAACCTCACAAGCCCCACAGACCACCAGCAATGAACCTCGGGTTCGGGGAAGGCCAAGGAGAAGAGGAAGAGGAAGAGGAAGACGGGGTACAGACCGCAGGAAAACCCCATCGTCGTCACGGAGGTGACAGAGCACCAACAACAACTGTCCGTCACCAACACTGTGTCATTGGCAATACAGATGGAAAAATGGCATCCCATCGTGAATGCAGTCGGAGTGCCGAGGAGGCCAAGATGTGCCGGCACGATGTGAAAAGCCAAACCAAGCAGAAACCCCCTGCCAACAGGAAGGCAGCAACAGCGAATGGAGGTGGGAGTCCTGCGCCACAGGAGGAGCTGGAGCAAATGGCGCCCACAGTCATCAGTGTGGAGACGGTGCAAGGAGTCGGGAGTCCGGACACTGCTCCACATGACCTGACACAACAGCAACAGGATGAGTAACGAACAGGGACTGTGGGGACGGGGGGACGGGCACAATGGCACACGTGCACAACGACGTGTAGCACACCGCACACCCACAATAACCCTGGGTCATGTCCCTGATCCCCGTGGCACACTGCAGCACACATACAAACATCAAGTAGGCCCCCGTTCACCATGTGCCCAAAGGGGTCCCACCCCACACAACACCAATTACAAAACACACACATGCACCCGTGCGAAACACAGCAAAGATGCGTATGTGAGAGCCACACTGACAATGCAAGTGACACCACATGACCAGCAGCATGGCTGGAGTACAATCACCATGAAACTGTGCACGCCACGAGACTGAGGTGGCTGAGTGTGGACCACATCCGGAAAGGAGCAGGTCACACTCTGACACATCAACCTGCACAAACAACCACTGACGTCAACAACACATCTGCAGACCAACAATGCACAAGAGTACAAAAACCGTCCAAGAGCACAAATGACCCAAGTCGCCAACATCACAGCACCTCAAAAGCACAAAAGCCAAAGGCACACCGCCTCCAAGGGATCAGGGGCAGCAAAATCACAGCTGCGACTCCCACACAAAGAAGCACACACACATAGCAATTACAGCACACCCACATGGACAACAATGTGGTACACAGCCCAACACCTACACTGCAGAACAGAAGACACAACTGGGTCCGCCTGTGCATAGAAAAGGGCCAATCACATCTGACATAGCAGGAAACTGTGAGATGCAAATGTACGTGTACAACCTCACCTACGTCATGTAGTCCAAATGTCCACTGTCCAGCATCAAATAGTCCGCCCCTCCCAAACAGTCACAATGTACATTGTCATGAGGTCTGAATGAAAACTAGAACAATGCGGCAACATACATGCCAACACAATGTCAACAAGCATCTCCCATTCACATTGCAGAGGGACAAACAACACCTCCAGCAGAGCAGACCAGACAACTCCACAGTGATGCTGAAGAGGACCACCACACTTCCGACACCTACGCCCCACAACAGTCCATGGACATCTTAGGCAATCGCCGTCCAGGAGCAGGGCAGCACCGCTGCATCGAGGATACCCCACCCCCTGCACAGACAACAAAGCTAGACGCACCCACCACCCCGGCTGGCTCCCAGCAGCCCACCCAAGCACACATCGCATTCCAAGCCCAGGTGTCAGACTGCCAGAAGGGGGTGGCTGAACATGTGCGGGTGGGGTACTACCTCATGGAAGCCGAACCAGATCACATACGTGGGTGTCTAAGTCCCATCAGGGCCCACCAACACTCCCCAACGGAGACCCACACTGCGACAGAGACACATGCCTTTGCACATTTCCAGTACTGAACCACACCCAGGGCCACGGGATGATCATCCACACCCCCACGCCGGACTGGCGTATGCCAGCCCAGTTCACTCCTTTTACGTATTGAGTGGGGGACGACAAAGCTACATGTGCAATGTCCCACCCGCTGCCTGCGGTGACATGGCTGCGTCCTCTGTACACAACACAATGTAATGTTGTAGTGCCCGGGGCACAAATGCATACATCATGAGCACACGGACACACACAGATAGTTCGTTGAACTGGCCACGGGCACGTGCGCCCGACACCTTTATTGGCATGGTCACATGTACAGTGACGCAAGTGCTGGATGTGTGTGGGGTGAGTGTAAGCCAGCCCTCATGGAGTCGTTGGTGCTGGCAACAACTTGAACAGTGATCACAATTGAAGCCGAAACATTAAACACCAGCACAACAGAAACAACTGTGAAGCATCATGGTGGTAACCGGAGGGAGTACAGTGTTCACCCAACATGCAAGCAGAATGTTCCTTGATTTGTGGTGCACTGAGTTAGTGGCTCCTGAAGAGCTGAGCAGGGTATCAAGCTGATGATGGCCCCCACGACAGGTGTGAGCAACTCTGACAGTCTGGCAGTAAGACACTTACGACTCTGGCACCTGTCATTTGGAGTTGGTCCTGGCGGTGGTGGCATGTGCATCCTGCGGTGATGCGACGTCCGGGCAGGTCGATTTGATGTGTGAGCCAAGGTGGACCACAGTTGAGGCCGGAGGCATCGGACAGCGCAGGGCCACAGACACATGGCGTTGATGACCCCCAGACCATCAACCCAGAGGCCATCCAACATGACATCAGACTGGGGCCATGGTTTGAGCTGCACAGAGTTAGTGGCCCCGGATGCACTGCGGCCGGCACAGGCACACCGCCACGGGACGGTGACTTGCGGTGCAGTGAGATAGGGCCATGCGAGGTGAGCGGGTCCTCGTCGATGTCGAAGGTGAATGTAGCGGAGGTTTGCGGGGGACAGTGGAAGGTGTCCTCCAGGGCATGATACAGAGGGCAGGAGCCGGCCGGAAGCGGCAAATGGAGGAGTGAAATGCTACTGCCTCGTTTTGGCCACATAGTCAGTATCACCGACATGATGATGAAGACAACCCCCAGTCCATGGACTCAGTCGCCAACAAATCTTAAGAAGAAAGTGTCCATGGTTGTCGGGGAACAGACTTAGTGGCCCCAGAGCTGGAAGGGGATGCAGTATGCGACGAGGCCAGTACAATGATATCAGGTCTGCCATAAATGAATCATGACTGAGTTCCCAATGTGTGCCCTACTCAACCGATGTGTAGTCCGGAGGCAGCGGCCAGCGCGGGCCAACCGCTGTTCAGCGAGCTCCTCCTGGAACACTGACACACGGCATTGAAATGGCATGTGGGGATGACTCATGGTTGACCGAGGCAGTAGCGACAGAGCTGAGCGGGTGTTTAGCCAGCGACGATGCCGTGTCCTGCCTGGTACGGACTGGCATGGATTTGTGTGGGGCCTGCAGGACCGCTGTGTAGTCCGAAGGCGTAGACATCAAGGGCCCACAGACACGTGTGGTTGGAATGCCATGCACATACTTTGTGTCACCACATCGAAGGGAGTATAGTGAGTTAAACTCAGCCATGAAGTGTGTACTCAGCCATTGTGTAATCAAGACTCAGTTCCAAATGTGTGACCTACTTGACCGCAGTGTAGGCCCGAGGCAGCGTTCAGCAGGGGCCCACAGCCACGTGTCGTTGGCCCGCGATGCACAGAGTTAGTGACACCAGAGCAGTTGCCGGCAGTGTTCGATCACCTCCGTAACGATGATCCTTTTCTCCTCCGGACAGAACCGCGTCTTCCTCTTACTCGTCTCCTTGCGTACATTGATATGAACTCCGCCATGCAGAAAACAAGACTCAGTTCCAGATGTGTGACCCACTCGACCACAGTGTAGGGTGAAGGCAGTAGTCAACAAGGGACCACAGACAGGTGTAGTTCGAATGCTATGCACAGAGTTGGTGGCACCACATCGAAGGGAGTACAGTGATATAAACTCAGCCATAAGGTGTGTACTCTGCCATGCATAATCAAGACTCAGTTCCAAATGTGTGACCTACTTGGGCGTAGTGTAGGCCCGAGGCAGCGGTGGAGTACGTCAACGAAAAAGGAATAAAGCGGGCCTGTGTCGCGGAGGCCGTGATGGGCTGAGGAGGCAGCGAAGGTCGCGGGCCTTGAGCTTGGAGCTTGCGCCGGCACGTGGTGGGCTCTCTTCGACACACGCCGGTGTCGGCAGGTGAGCAATGAGGCTTGGCTGCGCAGGGGCGGGCATGACGGGTTCGGGGACCAGCGGCCCGGGGTGCAGCAGGTGCCCAGGATCGTAGCCCACACCGCTCACGTGGCGGGGTGGGAGGTGCCGCCCTGGCAGACACTGGCATTCCGGAAGGGAACCACACCCAGGGCTACGTGCTTTTTATTCACACCCCTATGCTGGCCTGGCGTCCTCCGGGCCAGCCCACTCCGCACACGCTTACAGGGGGGGACGTCACAAGCTACATTTCTGCAATCTTCCCCACTGGCTGGGGTGACATGGTTGCGTCCACTGTCCACTACACTCCAAACACCAGCAGTGCATGTAGACATGGCTATGTCTGTGGTCTGCATACTGCAGTCTGTCCAGCACATCTCCGCCACACTTGGCATTGTGTACATTCTCATTCATGGGTCACTTGCCTCCTTCGCACATGCCTGGTTCCCACCTCTCCCCACATTCCGGTATTGTGTGGCTGAGGTGCCATGCCGTTGATGGCTCATGTACATGGCTAAGCAAGGTTGCCACAGTAAGTTGTGCTGTCGTGTCTGGTGGGGGGCATGTTGTTTGGCATGTTGTATGTGATTTTGTGACGTGTGCAGTGCCAGAGTTGTGAGTTGCATGATTGTGGGGTTGAGGTGTGTGGTGTGTTCATTTGGTACTTGCCAACGAGCAGTGCATTCCCATGGGTGCCATCCTGGAAGCGCTGGTTGATGTTGGACTGTCGGAAGATGATGGGATCATGCACACTGCCTGGGTAGTTGGCTATGACATTGGTGAGGAGTCCCCTGTGGTCCACTATTGCCTGCACATTGATGGGATGCGTGTGCTTTCTGTTGCGGTAATTGTGTGCGGTGTTGGCAGGGGGCACAAGTGGGACAAGTGTGCAGTCGATTGCCCCCGACACGTGCGGGGATCCAGCTATGGCGTATAGTCCTTGCTTGGTCTCCAGCTGTTCCTGCGCATTGTGGGTGACGTATGGGTGCTGGGGTCCCTAGCTGGTGAGGGCATCCAGGACAGGTGTGAGGGACTTGGATGGGGCTGGCTGTGAGACTCCTCCAACTCGGGCGGTTGTGGTTTGGGAGGATACCAGAGGCCAACCGGTGCAGCACAGCCAGCAGCTTTGTCTGCGGAGAGATGTTGGTTGTCTGCTGTGTTGGTACCGTCAGCCTGTGGGCAATGATGTTCAGGATGCGGAGGATGGTTGTCCTTTTGGGCCTGTAGCGGGCATTGGCATTGTCTGGTGTTAGGTCTGTAGGGCTGGTGCATTTCCTGAATGTCCGCTGTCTTTGTCTGCGCTGCCTCTGTGGTGGTCCGGGGGTGGGGCAGGGTGGGTCCGTTGGGGGGGTGGCGGTCCTGGGGGTGGTGGCGGTGGGTGTTGTTGCCCCCTCGGGGCTCCGGGGTGCATGGTGAGTGGCTCCATGGCATCTGTTGTTCTTCATGTGTGGCTCTGGGCTGGGCTCCCTTTGATGGTGCAGCTTGTCGTCCGACTTTACACCAGGTCAGAGCAGGTGTTAGTTTCCTGCTGCTAACGCCCCTTTTTCGCCAGTTTTGTGGTCTTATCGCCGATGCGGCTGGTCGTTGAGAATGTTGAGGTGTGGTGTTGTCGCGGGTTTTTGCTTGGGAACGCCTACTCTGCATCTCATTAGCGTTAGTTGCCGGGGTCATCTGTGGCGATGTTTTTTGCGACTGCTTTCGCAGGAAAACTGGTGTTATGGGCTGTTAGCACCAGCTTGTGAATGGGGCGATAAATTTAGCGCGACTTTGGCTGCGATAGCTCCTTGAGAATATGCCCCAGAGTTTCTTCTCAACTTCTCTATCTAACCACCACATTTATGACAAGGATGTATCTTGTGCGTTTTTCTTTGTTTCCATTTACCAGGCACCCCCTTTTCTCCCTGGCATAAACATCAAGCCATTTAGGCTACTAGGGGTGGCATCATGTGCCGGGGGCATCACAAAAAGTGACAGCACATGACTGTTGACACGTTAGTCGTTTCCTGGAATTGATGGAAAGTGATCTGAGGCCCTGATGACATCAAAGGAAGTCACATTATTCATCTTAAATCTGCAGTATATTAAAGATGCATAAAGTAACCAAAACAGGTCCTAGATCAGATACAATTCCATTTTAGCGATTAACCATATTTTAGCCAGGGTGCTGCTATATTAATCTACTGGGAAAATTTTGATATATCATAAATGAAGCCATAATATGCCACTGGCCCAGCCTTCATATACCGTGCTGCAGTCATCATCTGACTACTTTTAATGTTATATCATCAGTGAGAACCTTGAATCATCATCATCATCAAATCATTCCTAAAGCACCACAAGCCCATAAGGTCACGTAAGCTCTGACGATGGTCAGGGGAATTAGCAAAATAAGTGTGGCTTTAGGACATTCCTGCATCCTAAAGAGCTCATCGAGTTCCCTCAACTCAACTGGCAGTTCCTTCCAGACCATAGTTTCAGTGGCAAGAAAGAATAAACCGCCACTTTCTTCACAACATTTTTGGGGAGAGCAAAGCATTTGTATTGGATAGATCACAACACTCATGTGGGCCGATACCGGGCGTGACTTTGTGTCAGGTATCTGGAGTAATTATCATATAGGGCTTTTTAGGTAATAATAAGTATCTTGAATGCAATAAGTGAGAAGACTGGCAGCATATGAAAGACTCTTGTGGCATGTGTTTTGGCGCATTGATCACAACCCTAACCACTAATGTCTGCAGAACCTGTAGTTTATGAATATTTTGTCCAGAGGTCCCCACAAGCAGGGCACTACCATATGACAGCTTGGAGGCAATAATGCCCCCCATATATAATCTTTGCAGGGTTTGTGGATGTCTGCCCTTCTATTACCCTGTTGTTACAGTTCAAAAAAAGGACTGAAACAAGCTTAACACCACCTCATACACACCCTTAATGCTTTTCAAATGCTCAAATGGGGAAACATCGTTTACAACACACGCGTTACAACGCGTGTCATTACAACGAATGTTTTACAACGCAAAATCCATTACAACGCATGTCATTACATCGCATAATCCATTACAACGCATTCCCCAAAGTAACGCCCCGGCGGAGTTAGAATAGTAATTGCGTTGTAATGGATTATGCGTTGTAACGACATGCGTTGTAATGGATTTTGCGATGTAAAAAATTTGTTGTAATGACACGCGTTGTAACGCGTGCGTTGTAAAGTGTCATATTCACTCAAATGTAATGGGATGGTCTAAGGTGTCGAAAGCGGTTGACAAGCCCAACAACATCAGAAGTGCAGGATCTTCAGTCTCTACTATGTTCACTGAACATCAATCAAGGGGATCTCACTACCTCTATTGGGATGAATCCTGGCTGCCCATCTCTGAGGATGCCATGAAGTTCCACATACACATCAAATTAAATGGTGGTCAAGGCCTGCATTCTCCACCAGAAGTAAGTCCCACTAGCCTTCAATCTTGATGAAATGATATCGTCCCTAACTGATCCATTCAGGTGGTACCTGATAATGGAAGCTACATCTCCATAAAATTCCCTCACCAACTTTGGCAGACAGGGTTTGCTCGAAGTGAAGGAGGATTTAAGTATTTCATAACAGCGGTGGTATCTTCCAAAGTAATCTTATAAAATGCAAAGGGAATTCTAGCTTGATTATCTGGCATCAGAGGAGGGTAGGTCATGGACCCAGTCTGATGAGTCACAATTGTCTCTCTAAACTGGATAACTTTATCTTGAAAATAGTCCTGTCCAGTTTCTCAACAGTTTGCACGTAACTCAGACGGCAATATCAATGCTTCAGGATGAGAATGTCTTCAATCAATCAATCAACAAACTTTATTCGTGAGAGATTTCGCCCATAAATGTAATCAATACATAAACATCATAAAATAGTTAAAATGTCACAGATTGACAAAATCTGAGAATGTCTTCAATGAACCTGAAGGAGTGCCTTCGATGAGTTGCAAGATACTATTATTTCCCTAACATGGCGTGTTTTTTGGCAGGGCAAATGGCCATTTTATAGGTTTTCTTGGCATTCTTCAACTCAGTTCCAAGTTTCTCAGTTGGACTTTTCAGTTACATATGTTATTATTTCCTTATGAGCCTCAGTATAGATGTAGGTTTGTGGGTACACCATACTTCTGAGGAAGTAACTATTTTCTACTAAGCAGTATTTAATTGTGATGAACTGCCGTTTCAAGTGCCAGGGCACAGCCCAATGTACCGAGCCAAAAGCATCATAACTCCAGCCACAGCCACCACAAGCATAGGTTTATTTCAAATAACCCATTACAGAACGAGTGCCCAGGTGCCATCTTGAATGTGCAGGCACCAGCATCCTGTTCCAAGCACAAATAATGCATGTTAAGGCATAGTCATGTCCTCAAATGCACAGACACAACTGCAATACCTAGATGTAACACTTAGCAGCTTTAACAGCTGCAGAAGCACATTTAGGGCCCGATTATGACTTTGGCGGTGCGGCGCTGGGTCCGCTCCGCCGCCACACCGTCAAAGCTGTGGTCGGGCCACCTGCCAAATTAGGAGTTTCCTCCTGTCTGGCAGGCTTTTTTTGGCGTTCTCACAGCGGTGGCTCTAAAACTGTCACCGAAATGGGAACGCCAAAAACAGTTCCTGCCCGGCATGGACTCAAAAGTCCATGTCGTGCAGGAACTGGTGTGCATGCACACAGGGGGGAACATGTTGTGCCCCCCTGTGTGCTTCCACAGGGAACAGAGGCACCGCGGGGCCCTGTAGGGCACCCTTTGTTTCCTCTCCGCCAGGGTTTTCATGGAGGAGGAACCGCCATGAAAACCCTGGCGGAGAGGAAACTCCTAATATGCTTGTCGGGCACGCAGCGGTCCTGTCAAGCATATTGATGCCTCTACACTGCCATAACACCGCCAGGGAACAGCAGCACCCTGGTGGCTGCAGTGGGTCTGTGGCGGTCCGACCGCCCAGCTCATAATACTGTGGACGGGAGACAGCCACAACAGCGCCCCCACGAGTCATGTGGTCCATGGACTGTCAGACTCATAAACGGGCCCTTACTGTCCAGGTGTAGCCAAAAATGCTACAGCAGACCCTCATCAGCTCTGGGACAGATCCACCGCTGCAAACACAGCTAGATGTGGCCCCATCATTCTCTTTTCTTAAAGGCCCTCATGGTAGGAGTTACTAGATGAGTGAGATTTGATGGGACGTGGCACCCTGTCAGCATCCTGGCACCCTGGGTCTTGGCCCCAGCCTTAGGACAGCATCAAAGAACTGTGCTGCCTGGTGAACTTTCAAAGTGGTGAAGTGTAAATGAGTGCCCGAATTCCACTGAGCTGGCATGGAAGTCTGACTTTCCATTGAGGTTTCATTCTGGAGCTGATTCCTGAGAAAGTTTTTAAAATATTAGTGCTAAATTGTGAATTTAAATAAACATTTTCAAATACATGGGTGAAAACAATAGGTTTTACAGGCAGTGCCGAACATAAAACATCGCAATACTTCCAACCGAGCTATTCTGACCTGACTCTCCCAAGAAGTCTTGACAATTAGCTTCACTCTCCGAGAAAACTTTGAAAAGAATCTTAAAACAATAGTGCATTTATCACCACAATTTACCTCCAAATTGGCAACCAAACCGTGGCTTTTACAGGCAGTGTAAATAATCTGAGCTTGCAATGTGATAGGCCTAAAGTCATTTTTTGTGATGCCAATACCATTCTTCCTTTTCATATTCCCATCCTGCACTTTCCAATTAGATTGTTAGTCACATGTCACGATTAAAGATCTACAAGGAAGAGGCAGTGCTGAGGGATTACAAATTACACAGATCTCGACATCTCAAGTCCTTGACAGAACTATCTCTATCTCTCGGTTAGACAGATGTCACAGGGTCAGCCACTGAAGCTGGCGCTCAGATTACATTTAACATTTCAGAAGCAGTTTTCCAGGAGGTGATAGGAGGTGGAGGATGGGGCAGCACATGCTTGCCTTGATTGAGGGTCTGTAGGTCTAATGTAGGGAGCTGGCCTTTGTCTTGTTTACCTCTTGGTTGTGGTTATTTGTGGACATGCAGCATGTTGGTGGTGCTTGCTTTGTGTTCTCCAGGTTGACTTGAAGCGGAAGGGCTTTGCTAACCTAATGCTGTGATTGATATGCAATTAGGTGTAGCATCGTTTGAACCTGTAAGATGTGGATAGCTCTAGCTAGGGCCTGTGATTGTGAGTTTTGCTTGACATTTGTTTGTTCATCATGTCCCTTCCATGTAGAGTATTGGTTATAACTGAGAAATAATGCCTAGCCCAATTTTCTGAAGTGTCTGTAAGGCTCGTCAACTGACTTTTAGGATAATTTATTTTGAAAATCCAAGGTTTTGTCACCATCCTTTCAATGTATTTTTGGAGAGATTGAGTCCCAATACCATTAGAGAAGGTAAGATTGCATGAAGGCCAAAACAGTATTGGAATATTTAATTAGTGCCCCTTTGGATGCTTTTTTTTAACAATTTTGCTGTAAAATGCACCGTTTGGCTGAGCTTTTTATCAAACAATTCCCAGGAATGTATTTACACCCCACTACATGCAAAGCTCAGCAGCTGCCCCTCTGTCCTACCATGTGCTCCCACACAAATCATGAATTACCTTTACCCCCACATCTGATAATTGTGCCACCTTTTACCAATTCACTGCGTGGAGAAATGTTTCCTGTTGCATTTCCACAACAAATGTCTCATTGCTTTGGCACTTTGTGATTGCAGGCACACTGGTGTGGTGCATGGATCGCGAGGGGATTAAGCTGTCCACTCAAGGAATTTAAGAATCACCGTCCAAAGCACTTCTGAAATCACAAACTCTCCGATTTGTCAAATCTTTCGCTTTGTGGCCACAAAATGTTTTTTCCTTAATGTGCAAATGCTTTTTTACGAGTCGGAAAATTCTTACTGCCTCATAAAAGGACTTCTGCTATACTTATCCGAATCACAGATAAGAGAGGGTGTGAAAGGGGCACCCCCTTCCTATTTATAGGAATGTATCAATGGTTTGTGACTGCAACTGACTTTGTAAACCATTGGTGAGTTACCAAATCCCAAAATCGGGAGGTAGCTGATTTGCAACGGTGGATCATGTCGGCGGCACCAGATGAGCAGGCAGCGGTCTGGATGACCACTCCCTGCTCCCCACTGTGTCTTCCTAAATGGGAAATATTTTTTAAAGCCGCACCTGTGACTTTAGTGGACACAGGCTGCTTTGAAAAAAAAAAATCCCCATTTAGGAAAAGAAACTCAGGGATGGAGGTTTGCTGTCCCTTGCAGGCCTCCATCCCATCAATGCCAACTATTCATAGAGGGTCACAAATTATGATTTGCTTAATTAATATTCCTTAAGCAGGTTGTTTTGCCAACTCACTGGGAACAGATGATTTGCAATTTGACCTTTTAGCCTCATAGTTTGCCTTGCAAATTGCATTCCTTTTCACAAACCAGTTGGTGTGCAAATTGCATAACCCTGGAATACGAATGGAGGGGACAAATCGGCCACTAACATCTACCGAACACAACTACCAACCAAGGGTCTTATTTACAAGCCCCTTGCGCCGCCAGTATGTCACTTTTTGTTACACACTGGTGGTGCATTTTGCTGCCCCATATTTACAAGGACACGTAAAGCCACCCTGCGTAGCTTTTCGTGTCCTTGTAAATAGGGCCCCTTATCATGCAGCACTTTGTGTGAAAGGGGCGTGCCATGGTGTTGCTGTGGGTGTTCCCATGTAACACCCATGGCTTCTGCAGCATTCCCAGATTGACGAGAAATCGTAAACCTGGGAATGTGTCAGAATGCTGCGCCTCTCCAGGGAAAGCGTAGGGAGGCGCAACGAGGAGAAATGGCTTTATTTCTGCTAGTTTTTTCCTCTTTATGTGCGTGCTGCATTCTGAAGCACACATTGAAAGAGGAAGACACCTCTCGTGATTGTTTTCGTGCAGGAGGGTGTCCCTTCCTGCACAAAAACAATCATCCCCGCAACACAGGCACCTTTGCCCCATGGTACAAGGCTGCCTGCGTTGGTACATGGCAGGCAATTGTGCACCAGCGCAGGGGGGAGCATAGGGATCCGTCATATCATTGTAGATATGACGCATCCCTGTGCTTTGAAAGTGGCTCAGTGCGGCGCAGCAAAATGACTTGCGGCACCGCGCTGAGTCACTTTCTGCTAAATAAGGCCAAAAGTATTATGACAGAAAAAAACACATACAACTCAACTCACCAGACGAACTGGCAAACAATTCGAACTAAGAAGCTTCATAACAAATATATATCTTTGAGGACGACAGATAAACTTTTTTAGGTGGCTTACACAGCAAGTTTAAAATTTGCAAATAAAGCCCAGTGGGTCAAAATGATAACTGGCCGGGTTTGATCTGAATTCGGGAGGTCTATTTGTACAGCTTCTAATCCGGCAATAGAAAGCACACATAAAGTGATGGAGTAAGGTGCTCGCTCTCGGTCCCCAGGATGGAAGCTGGATGGCCACATCCCAGGGGAGATGGGAGGACAAGCTTTTTCACTCACAAGGACCCCACTGCACCAAGCTACCCATTCTAGCCACGTGTCAGCAACCCCAACAGGCGTCCCTCTACTCAGCTCCTGGGAATGGCTGTCTTTTATTAGCAGTTTTACCTCTGGACCTTTCCTCTTTTGTGACTCAGACAAACAAGTGAGACGTGAAGGACATCCAAGCACTTTCCTTTATTTGCATCAATCAATAGCAGAGAACAGAGCTTGTGAAGGGCAATGACGCTACATGCGAGGGACTGATGCCCTCAATCGAAGGAGTCTAGTTACATCTTTGTCTGTCTCCATTTCGCGTGTTCGAGTCTTTGAATGGTCAAAGGGACTAAAATTCATTACTCATCACAGTCCTTACCATAAGCAGGGTCATTGGAAATAAGCGGCATGAGAGGGCCAAATTATGTGACAGTGCTGGGTATATTATGCGCCAAGAAAAGCCAAATTATGTGGCATAATGTGGCACATTTTGTAATAGTATTACTTCAATATTTTGTCATTTTTAAACTTGGTAACACTATATGGGCATTGGTTGCACCTCATTAGTACCAGTTTAACACCCAAATATAGCAATAAGCGACAGAAATGTCACCAGTGTAGCTTTGCATAGTGCGTTCCACTGTGCGGCAACACGTGTCGCTGCATTTTTAGCAAGTTTTGACCCGTTTGAGCTAGAAACTAATTTATTTTGTTAAAATCTGCAGATTATGTGGAAGATGATGGGTTATGTGGCACATGCGCAAATCTAAAATTATGCGAGAATTGATGCAGCTGCAAAATCACATAATTCCAGTGGCCCTGACTATAAGAGAGGCAGTGAACAGTGAGATACCTTGTAATAAAAAACACTCTAGCATCGCTTTAATCGCAACAAGTCATTTTACTCATCCTTCTTCTGTACATACTAAGCCGTGATACCAAGCATATCATGGCTGCTATAATCTGAAATAAAAACAAACTTCACCCATCAACTAATGATAGTAGTGAATGTGTTTTTACTCTTATTACCTGTGCAAGAAGCATCTAAAAGAGTTACATAGACTAAATGACTGTGGCTCTGATTTTGGGTTTCGAGGATGGATTACTCCGTCACAAATATGGTGGATATCCCGTCTGTCTTATTGCAAGTGCCATAGTATATAATGCACTTGTAATAAGGCAGACAGGATATCTTCCACGTTTGTGACGGAGTACCAAACTGTCAATCAGGCCCTAAATTCTTTCAAGATAACTATATAAAGGTCTTGTAATATCCATTCATTTTCATCTCTTTTAGTTCTGAAGGATATGGGACAAAAACTATGAGAATAATCTCTCTTGCTCTCCCATTAAAATTAGAGGTTTGCCTTAGGTATAATGACAGGTCCATGGTCCAGGTCTCAGGGCAACTTTGTTCGGTAGGATCCTAAGGTAAGGAGAATTTGCTATTCAAGCACCTAACTCTCTCACCTTTCTTGCAGATGTAACTGCCCATACATAAGTATTCTTGGAAGTAAAAAAATACAAATTAATTTACGCTAAAGGCTCAAAGGAAGCGGACTGTGAATTTAGAAATCCTCATAGTGAAAGGGTTAATGGGTGCACATTGTATCCTAAGAATGGAATTGGATACATTTTGCTGAAAACCATCTACCAAGAAATTTGGGGCCAGATGTACATAGGTAATCGTTTGCGATTACCAAATAACAGATTTTTGCGATTCGCTATTTGGTAATCGCAAACACCCATGCACAAACCTGTGCTTTACACATTTTGTGATGCCTAGTGGGTCGCAAATAGACCTACCTCATTAATATTTACGAGGTAGGTCTTGGCTTGCGACCCATTCACAGGGATGGTGGCCTGCTGGGGTCAGACCACAATATCTGTGACTGCTTTTCAATAAAGCATTTTTTATTTTTTTTAATGCAGCCTGTTTTCCTTAAAGGAAAACGGAATGTATTTCAAAGACAAAAATGAAATGTTTTCTTTTCCTTTTTAAGAGTAGGCAGTGGTCCGTGGGACCACTGCCTGCTCTTAAAAATGTTTTTACAAACATTCACAAAGGCCCTCCCCGTTTGTGAATGGGTTACCATCAACTTTAGGTTGCTGGTAAAATGCGAATGTTTTGTGACCACATTTTGGTCGCAAAACATTCATACATACCCTTGCGATTCAGTATTAGGTAGGGATGCCCTAAACACACTCATTCTTAATACCGACTCGCAAACCCAATTTGTAATTCGGTAATACGTTACCGAATCGCAAATTGGGCCTTTCTACGTTAAAAAATGCCTTTTTTGTTTGCAAACAGCCCGATTCTGCGAATCAGGCCGTTTGAGAATGAAAAAAAGCTTTGTACATCTGGCCCCAGTATCCTAAAAGCATTACAGCAGACAGGATCTAATCCCTGTTCTATACATCACTTAAAGAAATTCAGCCAATGCTTATCATAAGAGTTTCTCATTGATTGATGTTGGCTTTCCTGTATGGATGCTGCCGCTGCTTCTGAGTACCCTATTTCCCTTAAAACTAATCTTCCAATATCCATGCTGTTAGCCTATGGTGTAAGAATGCTTGGTGTGGAAGAGGTGGCCATACTAATGAATTTGGTAAAATAGGAAGGTGAATGTTGGAGATCTGGCTAAGTGATCCATAAGAGAAAAATAAAGTCTTCTTGGCCAATAAGGTGCTAACAGAAGCAAATGAGTTCTCTCCACCTGAATGTACCTGAATGTATGTTGAGGCATACAGGAAACCTGCCGGTCATTTCAATGATAGTGCATCCAACGTCCACGCTTCTAGATAATGATTTCTCTTACAGAATAGCAAAAGAAGAGTATCCTCATTGGATGCAAAGAGATCTACTCCTGGGCATCCCAGACAGATTGGCAATGATTGAAATGCTTCTGGCTGTAGATTAAGAGTGATTGAGAATGGGAAGACCTGACTTAGATTGTCAGGCACTACATTTTGGGATCTTGCTATGTAAGACGTTAGGTAAACTAGATTTTCCTCTGCCAAAAGAGCCATTGAGAGTGTGACCTTCGCTAGACTTCATAATTTTGTTCCTCCCTATCATGTTATATTAGTTTTTACTACTTGATTGTCTATGTGAATCAAGACTGCTTTCCGCTGAATATTTGGAAGGAATAATTTCAGTGCTATAAACATCACAGCTAATTAAATCCAATTCAAGGTCTGTCCCACTTTTTACAAAGTACAGTCATTGTGACAGCTGAAATCAGAAGGGAAAAAGATACTCCTGATAGCAAATGACTTTCTAGAAACTAGCACGCCATCTGTTGCATTATTGAACCATAATTGGAATATGAAGCGCCCATGTCTAATTTGGAAGGATCCCAATGTTTGAACAGGTGTTGCACTAGTGGTTACAGTTGCAGCCTTGCCCACAGAACAAGAGCTGTTGTGGCAAACAAGTGACCTTCTTCTTTCTAAATGTCTTGTGCATGTCTGAGGTCCCCCCTCCAGAAAAGACTGTTAAGTGCTGGTGATTTGCAAGCATCCTCTATCCTAGTAGGAAGACCATCCTTAGATCTGTTCAAAACTGGGCCCCTATGAAAGAGCATCCTTGGGCTGGAATCAGCTGAGGCTGATCAGGATGAAACCAACACTTTGGAGAGAACTGCACACCAATGTTGAGTTTTTGTTGAACTCCTTTCAATTGAATGTAAGCTAGCATAAAAGCCAGTAAGTTTGAGAAAACTCATGGTATGCTTGAAACTCCAAAATGCAGGACGCTTAACCATGAACTGTTCGAAATTGGGTTTATGGTTGGCAGAGGTATGCACTTTGTCACAAACGGGCAACTGGGCAAAAGAAAAGAGGAAGGGCAGAGTCCAATACAGGCACTACTTCGCCATCCTACCAAGGTATCCCAAGATAGTGAAATAGACGCCTATTTCATGTCCAGACTTTTCAGAATAAGAATGTGATTGTTTTTCCCCGGGGGGTCTGTCTGGTTTACAGACACCCCGGTGACAAACAAAGTCGTCTATCCAACCGAATATTTGGAGTTATTTACTACCTCATGGTTACAGCTTCTGGAAAAAGGGATTTAATTGCTTGATATATGTATTTTTTTGATCAAGATTATCATTGTCTGCATCCTTCTAAAAAGTTTCAAAGTTTGTTGCTTTGTATATATTTCGGGGCCCTGATGAAGCGACATGTCGTGAAACACGTGTTGGCCTATAACAAGTTTCTGAACTAAGAATAAAGAGTCTATTATTCTATTTAGCAACCGACTACAAAGTCTTAAAATCTTTGAATGGAAAGACCTCAACATACAGTCTGTTTTTGTTTAAACTCTTGTACAGGATTGGAGGGCTTTGTCCTGTGACAACTTCTCTGAGGTCTATGGCAAACCCTTTGAAGAGCCTCTGCTTTCCCACCCCCTTTTTGTGGTATAAAGTTGTGTGTCAAACATGTTTTGACATATAGGGGGGAGATGTGAGATGACTGTCGCCTGGATACCATCAGTCTTCCATGGCATTGTCATATATATCTCTTACTGACACTAATCATCCCTGCTGAAGTTGCTGCTGCACACAGGGCATCTAATGTAGTCACTGTTAATTAATCAGACTACACGCTCCATGGTGCCTAACAAGTCTGTGCAATCCTCCCCATTTTGCATGGTATCATAAAGGACCTGAATCACTTTAGGATCAATTCTGTTTATTAACAGTCCAAACAAAAAGAAAGGGACACAGCATGCCGCCTACAACCCAACAGGGCCGGCCGTGCTCATTCAGTGGTTTGGATCATTGCTAACAGTATAACACAGCAATTGGCGTACAGCCCAACAGAGCCGGCCGGGTCTTATTCATTGTTTCAGATCGCTGTTGGTAGTATAAATGCATATCGCAAGGTGAGGCTGAAATTTGAATACTGTAACCAAACAAAACAAAAAGAAACTCAAACGACCCCTCCCCCACCTCCCACCCTCCTTCCTTCCACACTGCTACTAAGGGGGGAGACAATCAGAGGTCTAGTGGCCCCCAACTCCAGACTCTATCAAGGCCACCTCGAACAGCATCCCTTAACACTCAGTGGGGGGAGATCTCTGGAATCAGGCATAGAATGCGGAGATAGGATGAGCAGGTCAACTCCCTAAATTCCTTGAAAAGAATTGAAGTAAAGGGAGCCCAAAGTTCTGAGTAGGAGGAACCTCCAGGAGTGGCCGCCAAGGACAACTTCTCCATCCCCAAGAGAAGCCACAATTGGTGCATGCAGTGTGGGCCGGTGTTTTGTCAGTGCCCCAGAATGACAGTGTTACCCGATGAGCTGCGTTCAGTGCTAGGGCCATCTGCCTCCTCCGGAGGGAATGCAGGGGAAATGTTAATGCATTTGGGAGCCCCAGAATAGCGTGAGCTGGGAATCGTGGAATGGTATTTTTGAAAGCGCTGTCATCTAGGACCTGTTCCCAATATCTAGTGAGTTTTGGACAATACCATAGGAGATGAAGTAAGGTTCTGGCATCCCCGCAGCCCCTCCAGCAGTCTCCTGATTGGTCCATATTCCATCTCCGGATGCAGCTTGGCGTGTAGTACCAATAGGAGGCTATTTTATATGCCAATTCGGGGTTTATCATTGTGTGTGCTGTGAGATGGACTCTACAAAAAATGTGCTCCCGCTCCTTTTCTGAGAAGGATCTACCTATTTCAGCCTCCCACTGCTTCTGACCTGGAGTCCGCAGTCGGGGCCCTGTACTACCCAGATAAGCATAGATCTCCGAGACCAGCCAATTATCGTCACCTTGAAGAAACAACCACTTTTCAAGTGGAGTCATCGGGCGACCTGCACCTGGGCCCATATTAGGACCCAACACCCAGTGGTAGAGTAGTAAAAATGAGAACCGGTCTGCTTCCGTCCGGGAGTAGTCAAGTGTTAGTTGGTCGAACGAAATGCGACCGTCCAGGTCAAATAGGCAGCCAAGGTGCTTACAGCCCCTGTCCACCCATCTTTGAAAGCTACCTTGCTCCATCCCCTGATGAAAGTCTGGGTTAGCGCAAAGAGGTGTCATGGGTAAAGGGAAAGTGTTTAGGCCCGCTTTAACTGCCACTCTGTCCCATACTTTCAGGGTCGCGCTCGTCATGGGGGACGAATAGAGTCCCCAAGCCCTATGCCAGCGAGGCAGTCACATCTCCTTCCAAATGTGGGTACCAGTCACCGCCTGGTCCATAAATACCCAGCGCTCCTTAGAGAGGGGCCTATTCCACTCAATGAGGTAGCGGAGTTGCACAGCTTGGTAGTAGCGCGACAGCAAGAGCACCGCCAGTCCCCCTCCTGCTTTGCTTGGTACAATAAGTGTTTCTGGAGTCTAGGATTCTTGCCTCCCCATATGAAGTTGTTAATGTGAAGTTGGAGTGAGCGGATTGCGCCAGCAGGCTTGGCCAGTGGAAGAATTTGAAAATATAGAGTATAAGGGGGAGAATGGTCATCTTGACCACTGCAATCCAGCCTAGCCATGAGAGAGGCAACCGGTGCAATATCACTAAGTCCTTGCGAGTCTGGGTGGTTAGCGATGCGTAGTTTGCCGCCACTGTCCTAGGTGGCGTTCAGGTCAGGGAGAGAGCGAGATAAGGAAGGCTCTCAGTCACCCATTGGAAAGCGAACTGCGCCGTCAGAGCGTGCTCGGTCTCCTGGGCAACCGTGAGATTCAGAATCTGGGATTTTTGCATATTGACCTGAAAGCCCAAAATGGAGACAAATGTCTGGAGCTCCTTTATAATGGCCGGAAAAGAAATCAAGGGCTGTGTGACCGAGAAGATAACATCCTAGGCAAATAGGCTGACCAAATGGTGTCCAGGGCCAAACGGGATCCCAGTGACTATCGGGTTGTCTCTCAACCTTTGTGCCAGTGGTTCCATGTAGAGCGCAAAAAGGAGCGGAAAGAGTGGCCAACCCTGACGGTTGCCCCAGTGGATAGGAAAGCATCGGGACAGGACAACATTAACCCTGACTGCCGCTTGAGGAACGCTATAGATACATCAAACCCACTTCCCAAACCTCTCATCAATGCTGAATCGCTTCAAGGTCTCGAAAAGATAAGGCCAATAAACCTGATCAAACGCTTTCTCCGCGTCAATAGAAAGCAGAAGCACCTCTTTCCGTGACCACTGTACTTTATCAATGAGATGGCAAAAATGTTTGGTATTATCTCTGCATTGGCGAGAGGGGATGAAGCCCGATTGATCTGGATCAATAAGTCCAGGCATAAGGGGGATGAGATGGTGTGCCAAGACGGTTGCAAAGAGTTTCGCATCTATGTTCAGCAGCAAGATGCGTCTGTAGGACTCGCATTGAGTTGGATCCTTACGGGGTTTAGGGATCACAGAAATGGAGACCTCAAGCATGGACTCCGAGTCCGAAAAGGAATTGAAAAGTCATGTAAGCAGGGGTGCCAGGTCGGAGCAGAAAGTTTTGTACGGCGCGGTGCTAAAACTGTCAGGGACGGTGGGATTTAAAGGGTTTCAGTCGGACAATAGCCGCAATCACCTCCTCCACGCGGATGGGCTATCCAAAGCTTCGATGGGAGGAAGGGAAGTAATGGCAGCGGTATTGAGATAATTCTGGCAATCAGCGGTTGGGCTATCCGAAGAAGAATACAATGAGGCATAAAATGCCTGAAAAGCTGCAGCGATGCTCTCAGAGTCCCTGACCTAGCTCCCAGAGTCCATAGCAATTGTCCACACTAAGCCTGCATATTGTTTACTGCGAAGTCGGTGTGCTAGCATACGACTTCCCCAGTTGTTACCCAGATAGAATCTATGCTTAAGGCGCAACATAGCATATTCAGCCTGGTCTAGGTCTAGTCGCCGTATCTGTAATCGCTCCGTCTGTAATTCTCTCCACACCCTGGGGGTACCTGACCTCTTATGGATGGCCTCTAGCTCAGAGACCCTCCTTTCCAGAGCCACCCATTTATCGCGTCGTCTGCGGTTCTCAGTCGCTGCTAGAGCAATAAGCTCTCCTCGGGTGACCAGCTTCTGGCCCTCTTCCACACCGAAGCTAGTGAAGTCGCCCCAATGTCGTTAAGGGCTAGATAATCGTTAAGCACCATGCAGACTGCGTTCACCACAGTGGGAGACTGGAGCATGGCATCCCGAAGGCACCAGCCCATAGACTGAAAGGCGGAAGAAGGCATGCAGAGCATCAAAGTGATGGGCACATGATCGGAAAGAGGGAACGGGGTTCAATAGTAGTATTAACCACCCGAACTAACAAAGCAGGCGTGGCCAGGAAGGGATCAATTCTGGCGTATGTCTTGTGAGCAGGTATAGTCCCTATCCCCCTGGTGACGCCAACACCATAAATAGCGCAAACTACAATCAGCAAGCCAACGGAGACCTTCGGGTGAAAAAGCTCTGGTAGGGCAGCTCTATGCCCAGAGTGACCCATTTCAGAGTCCATCACCAAATTAAGATCTCCCCCCACCACTACAGCCTCATCCGGGGCCTGGAGGACCTTGGCCAAAGAATCAATCAGGAAGGCTCTTGGCGCTCATTGGGTGCGTAGACGGTGGCAAGTGTGAAGTGGGAGGTGCCCACCCACAATCGAAGAGCCAAGAGGCAGCCCTTAATCTCCGTGACCATGCTCAGCACTGACTCAGGGAAGTGCTTAGAGAAAAGAATGGCTACCTCCCTTTCTTACTGGTACCTGAGGACTAGTATTGCTGTGGGAAGCGCCTGGTTTGCATCCTGTGGACATCCTTAGGCAGCAAGTGGGTCTTCTGTAGGAGGCAAATATCACCTCTCACATTTTCAAGCAGGGAAAGGATGGCTGATCTCTTTGTGGGGTTTTTTAAGCCTCGACTAAACCCCTAATCCCCAACAGTAAAAAACAGTCATAGTGTGTAGGGAGATAGTCCATCAAATGTGGAAGCATAGAAGTGGGGGTGGCGCCATTTGGCGTTATTATCAAGGAAACCTACATGGATCCTGTCACCTGCCCCCACCCTCTGTAGTCCACCCACTGCATTGAGACTATAATGTTTTCCCCCTAGAGGGAGTATCCAGAGTTGTCCACCCGTCCCAAGACAGGGAGCAAAGCACAGCTGCATGCTCCCGTGAAATGGTGTCCGAATCAGGGCGATGGCCCTCTGGGGTAGACTTGTGACGTGCTCTGTGCCGGCTCCGTCCTGCTGGGCGCTCACCAGCAGGGGCGGCCTGCGACCTCTGCTGTGTGAGCTCAATGTCCAGGACTTTGCAAGCCTCTGCCAGTGAGCATAATTGGTAAGCCTTACCTTTCAAGCAGAATATGAGGTGGAAGGGATGGCGCCAGGAGTAGGGAGTGCCCATGTTCCGCAAGTGAGCCGTGACTGGGCAGAAGTACCTTCTTTTTTGTAAAGTAATCGCTGCCAAATCTTGATATAGCTGGGGAGTGTGACCTCGAAACAGCAACGTCTGGACATCACGTGCTTTACGTAGGATAGATTCTTTAGTCTTAAAATCATGGACACAGACCAGGATGTCAGCTGGAGGTTGCATCTGTTGAGTTTGATTTCTTCTTCCGCTGGGGAGCTCGGAAACATGTGAAACATTGCCGGAACGTATTCCTCCAGATCAGAGCCTTTGGAGGCAGTTGATACCCCCTGTATACAAATGTTATTCCTCCTGGACCTGTTTTCAAGGTCCTCCGCATGTGCTTACAGGTCAATCTGCTGTTCTTGGAGATGGATTACTTCCTGCTGCAGGCTCTCGATCTCTTCAACTCTTGCAGTGGCTCGTTCTCCAGGGCCACTACCCTCTCTCCCACCTCATCCATTTCTCTGTGGCAGAGGAGAGGTCCTTCTTTACCGCTTGAAGGTCCTAACATAGAGAGGGGAATATGGACTCCAAAAACTCGTGGTAACGGGGCTTTCGGAGGCTTCACCACTGCCCCCAGGTCCCTGCTCAGCTGACCCCGATTTATCACTGGAGGTCTTTTTTAGACTTAGTAGAAGCCATTTTGTCCAGGTCCACCCGAGGGCTGCGTCCTGTGACCAGGGAGAACAGGGCCCTAGTCCCATAGAAGCGCCAGAGGGTCCCAGATCCTGGTTCCAAGATGAAAGTCAATTTAAGGGCCTCCTCCAGCAGCCAACTCCACTCAGGTTGCACCTGCGTTGTTCAGATCTCCATTACGGATGCAGGGGCCCAGCAGCACCACCCCTCGCTCTCAGTGATCAGACCCCGCCGGCCCACTCACCCCCACGGGCCAATTGTGAAGTTCTGTCAGGCACTGTATCCTCCGGTTCCTCAATTGAGGGGGTCAGATCGGCGGGCATCCGCAGTCCCTCGAATCCCCGAGGTGTTGCTCCTTTTTCCAGCTAGTGGTACGGCCGCCCACGGACTCCCCCCTTCAAGGGCCCAAGCCCAAAATGACTGCTTATAGGCCCACAGGCACTCCCAGCAATCGGGCCAGCCCCCAGGAAGAGGACTGCCACCCCACCTGGACCACAGGGTCAGCAGACCCAAGCCACTTTCTTCAGGCCCCACACCAGGGTTAGGTATGCCAACTACTCACTCGAGGCCCTTCCGCTGCTCCATTTTAGGTAATGGCCTCCGTTTTTTCCCCAGCAATCAAGTAGAATGCAAAAGATGAGGCCCAAGGAGCAAATGACCCTGGAACTCCCTGCACGTCCAGCTCCACAGACAAGGAGGGCATCAGGATCACCCTCAGAGAGCGGGGGGTGGTTCAGGCACCAGCCCTACGAAGACCTGAGCACTCTCAGCTCAACCCAGGGGGAGCCTCCTCATAGGGGCTACTAGGCTCCAAGTCCGCCCCTACGTCTTGGCCTCCGGTGGCTGCAGACAGCTTCTGCGAGGGCACCAGGCCCAGCCTCCAAGGGCACAGGAGTCAGGAGCTGCCGGCACCACGCTGTGGCCCCCACTCACCGGCTGGCGCAGCTCTCACAGGAGCGTCCGGGTCTTAGAACGGGCTCCCACCGTGGTCTGTCGGTCTGCTGGTCCTCTGGCCATGGTGTCCCAAGGATCTGGCCGTACCTCAACAAAGGGCCCAGGCAGCCCATGCTCCCAGCGTAAAGAAGGCTGTAGCGGGAGGGAGCGGATGCTGCGTAGGCCGTGATCCGCCGGCCTCGCGCTCCATGGGGTGTCCTGCCCCTTCACCTGGATCCCGCTGGGGCTCACTTGTCTCTTCCTCACTCTGGGTCAGTCGTCTGCGGCCCCAGTTTACTCCAGGGAGTGTAGTTGTGGTGGAGGGGGCTAATCGGCGGTTCTGTAGATGCGGTGAGGACGGAGCAACAGATAAGCACGTCCGATCAAGCTGCCATCTTGGCCACGCCCCCGGAATCACTTTAATTTAAGTTTGCAAACCACAAACTGCATATGTCAATATGTGAAACAATCGATTTGATGCAGCATGTGCTCCCCTAAGAGAATGCTCCACTTATTATCTATAAATTCAGCTGGCAAAGAGTCCTTTGTCACCAAAGAGAAAGACATAGTGACAATAAGTGAATTAACTTTTACAGTCTGATTAAACTATCAACCAGCGAGCATCTTTTACTAAAAAAATCTTGAGAAGCCAGACTTGCTAATATCTTCCCACTCTCTTGTCATTCTTTCACTGTCCGATGTAAAGGCAAGGCATCACCAGTGGATGGACCATAGGACCCAAAAGATTCCTGTTGCCATAGTGAAATCCCTCCTCTCCCTAATATACTACATCGCCTCTAACCAATGTGAACCATGGGTTAGTTTCCCTTTATGCTCTGGGTCAGGGTTCTCGAAAGTCAGTCCTGGACAGCCAGATCCATGTCAGATTTTTAGCATATCCACATTTAGAAAAATGTAGTTATCTCAAAAATCTGGGACGGATCCGGGCCTCCAGGACCGACTTTGTAGACCCCTGCTCTGGTTCATCATCAGCAGATAGTTCCAATCTCATGTTTTGTTTGCATTCTACAGAGCAGTACCAAAGGCCTTGCCTATAACCTCTTATAAATCCTCAGGAGACAGGGATGCTCAATCCTGATTGCCGTTGGTGAATCAGAAGGAATCTCACTGTGCCTTCTTAGAGAAGCACACTTCATGCACTCCATAACTGTAGTAGAGCATGCAATTAAATTAGTCTTAAGTAGGCTTTAAATATCGTCAGAAAAGTCTTCCCATTCTTTATAAAGTGAAATCTAAACACTATTATTGCTTCACTCGACCCACTCAGAACTTTCCTACCTATACTTGTGTCGGTGCTGTCTTTGCTCTTGGCTCGACACAGGATATGAAGATAAGTGCAAGCCTTGGAAACTGGAGTGATGTTTCTTCGCGGTCTACCTTTATTTATAGCCCTTGCAAACGCATAAGCCTATCTGATGCTATAGCAAACAGGCTCACTTGCCATTGGCGGCCGACACAAATAAAATGTGGTGGGGGCAGGTGGAGCGCAGGAGGGTAGCAAGGGGGGTAAATAAAAAAGAAATAAAACTTACCTGATGCTGCTCGTGCCTCAGTGCTCCTCTGCTTCCTGGTCCCAGCAGTCCCTGAGACAGCATCAGAGACTCCCTGTGCAATCCCTGTGCTGCTCTCATGTAGCATGAGAGCAGCGTGGGGATTGGCCTGAGGGGACTGGTTTAACTCTTGTTCAGGCACTGGGAGTCTGTGCTGTTTCTCCGACCCGGCTGTGCAATACAGCTTGGTTGGAGAAACCTAAATGCGCATGTCTGTTTGGCCGGCCTAAGACAGCTGTCCAAGCATACGTACACAGTTAGCAGTGCACATCACTCCGCCCCCATCTGCCATGGCCTGGCCCAGCCCCTCCCTACACATGCTGGCTCAGCCAGCAGCTGAAAAATATAACGATAATAAAATATTGTTTTATTTTTCCAGCTGCTGGCTCTGCGCCAGTGGGGCGGTACTCCTCCGCCATTGCGGAGGAGCCGCCGCTGTCACTTGCAGCTAAAACAGATGTGGAAAATTACTCTAAGCCAAAATAACGCATTTTTATATGAATATTCTTACAACAACGGGAGACCTCTTCTTGCCTGGTGAACACAGAGATATGAAAAAACACAAGTTGAATTGTGGGAGAGTGTGTCTTGTAGGTAGGGAAGAGTAGAGAACTATTAGTAGATACAGAAGAAGGACAAGATAACCGACTTGTTGCAATTGAAGCGGTGCTTGAATGGTGTTTAATGCAGGGTATATCACTGTCTCGGGAGTAGGAAACACTCATACGGCAAAGACCGTGATCAGGAAGACTGGACGTGGAGGTAATGACGTACATGGTGTTACACTTGTCCCACCACCCCCAAAACATGATCCTTGTTTACTTGAAATGTGAAGGACCTTGCTTGGGTGCAGTGCGAGTACCTGCTATCTGACATATGGGGCCAGATGTATCAAACAGTTTTACCCATTCTGTGTCTATGGAAAAATGTGTTCAGACATCTGGCCCATGGTTCACAATGTGTGGTATTTAAAAAGAAACCCAACTGCATTGCATAAAATCAAACTTCTTCCAGGAAACATGACAGATTTAGACTCACTTGCCATCTATTAAACAGAGGTCTGTAGTAGCAGAGCACTTTCGTTCACACTGTGCATCTCTTCGCTGTAGAGGTGGTGGCAAGTGCTATCTGTAAGGAAGAGGGTCACTAATTAATCATGGTCCTCACGTGATAGCACTTCCCTCGTCAGGCGATTGATTTATTGATCACAAGAGCAGAGCAAGACTAGCTTTTAGTGAAACAGAGATTGCCCGGTGGGCTGGAATCTCTGAAAGGTAGGTACAGTTGTGGTAATTTGTCATTTAGCACTATATTTTACGTGAAATGCGTCCTTACATCAATTTTTGGCACAAGGACGCGTTGCCGCAAAAAAAGGTGCAAAGACCTTAATTGACGCGAACAAGTTACTCGAGTTCCAGTTGTTCACATTGTTGCCATGCTCCTGCATTATAATTTTGCCGCGAACAGCGGTAGCATTCCAGCATGGTGTAATGTTGTAATTTCAGGAATTTCATGCAGGATCGTGACTTTCTGAAAAATGAAAAGAAAACGCCCGCTGGCGTTCTTAATAATATATATTTAAGGGGAGGGGGCATGTAGCCTCCCTCCCCGAGACACAGATGGGCCCCAGCCAGGAGGCTCCATCCCCCCCCCCGGGCCAAGTATACTTTAAAGGGAAGGAAGGTGTGCAGCCCACCTCCCTGAGCTTTAAAAGGCCCCTTCCAGGGCCCAAAAATATATTATTAGGGGACGGTGCGACCGACCTCTCTACCCAAGCCTGTAAATGCCCCAGGGACCCCATCCCCTGGGGGAAAAAATATTTATATTAGGGGAGGGGGGGCGTGTGACTCCTCTCCCCGAGACCAAATGGGCCTTGGGGACCCCATCCCCTGGAGCGTAAGATTAATCATAGGGGGGGCGGGGGTGCAGCCTCCCTCTCTGAGCCTTAAATGGCCCAAAGGACCTGATTCCCCAATGCCGGCTCTTTCACTGAGTCCTGGGGAGCCCACTCCCTGGACACAGGTGTTTTTGCAGGACAATGGGCAGGGAAAGCAAGTGTGCTCCCAGCAGGCAGGAGCTCTGAAAATGCTCCCGCCGGGTGACAGCATGTTTGCTTCTCTGTCTGCCCTCTTGCGGTCAGGGAAATTCTGATTGCTCCCATCCAGTGGGAGGAAGCACAAGTAGTTACTCTCGAATTGCAGGTGCAATGCCGGCTCCCGTGGACCTCCCCCGCAGCCCCCAACGTTATATTTTGTGGGTACTCTAACGATGGCACCAGGGCATGCACTTATAATATATAAGGCCCCAAGGATGGGGTCCCCAGAGCCGCTATAGGTTTGGGGAGGGTGGCCACGGTCAGCCCGCCCATTTGCCAACAGTGGCTTGAGGAAGGTGGCTGCGCGTCTCCTCTACCCTTTATTAAAAAATAAGGCCTCGGGGGGATGATGTCCAAGAGGCTTATAACGGCTCAGTAAGGGGAGCCAGGGGCCCGTACCCCCTCTCTTTAAAAAAAAAAAAAAAAAGCCCCAGGTATGTACCAGGGGCAAAATAATTGCTCATGCAGGGGGGCCTCATGCCCTACTCCCCTAAAAATAAAAAAAATAAAAGGCCCCGGGGATTGCGTAATTGGGGCTAATAGTGGCTCGGGCGCACACTCCCTCGCTTTTATTAAAAAGAATGCCCTGAGGATGGGGTCCCTCAGGCCAATACTGCTGGGGAAGGGGGACTGTGTGCCCCCTCCAATAAAATTTTAAAAACTCCAGAGAATGGGGTCTTTGGGCCCTAAAGGCTTAGGTAGGCTCCCTCCACAATATTTAAAAAACAAAAAGAAAGAATTGCGGCTCCTGCATGCCAACTCGGCGATGCGGCAAGCGCAAGGTAAGTGTTTTTAAATTTTTTTATTTAATTTTACCTATCCCGTAGTCTGTCAACTTCCCACTACCCTGCCCCACCCTGCCGCACCTCTCTTACCTGTGCCAGCCGCCACTGGTAGAAATGTCAATCAATAATTTCCTCTTCCACATAGGTCAGCAAGGTGAGTACGCCTACGTGGAACTCGTGTCGGAAGTTTACGGCAGTGTGCACTTCTGACTGACATAGTATCCGTTGGAATCAAAAGAGTCCTCTCTCAGCGGCTAAAACCCACTGTTTGATGCACTGTTTCGCTAAAACAAATGAGAAAATTGTCCTCGTCACCATCCTGACAGGACATCAGGTCTCTGCATAAGAAGGTTTACTTCCAGGAGGCAAAAAGAAAAACTGTATGTTGACTGTACATTTCACAAATACAGTTGCAGGTTGGCGCATACTATTATTGAATACAAGCAATGCAAACGTTAATGAGATCAGGCCTATATATATATATTTTAATATTTTTACTGTCATTTTCTGTAAATCTGCACTGAACTGCACATGAAGCAATCACAAATATATACGCGCAAGCCCACCCCACCCCGTTGCCCCTTCATGTTGGTATTGCCTGCGGTAGGGTCCTTGGCACACCAATAGGCCATGTCCACCATGTTGTCCATTTTGACCAGTGGGATACTTAAACCTGATCGTTCATGTCAGGTGGAACGCTTAAATCGCTTGTTAGTCTTTGATAATCTCTCCATTTCCCCCATATCCTTTTGAATGTTTTGGGGCAGCCACAGCTCTCATACGCCACTCTCTCTGCATCCATGCATCTATTCATTCCCTGCCTCCACATATCTCTGGTGGGAGTGTGTTCCCACTCCCACATTTTCGCCAAGCCCTTTTTTGTCACCACAAAGACCAAAAGGTTATTTCCTCTGAATATCTACATCATTCGGTATTCCCAGTATAAGCAGTAGGGGCATCTTAGGTATACCTACCCCCATTACAGCTTCGAGTTCACTGGAGATTTGTTCCCAGTACTCTCCCACTCTTGGGCTATCCCAGAGAGTGTGTTTAAAAGTGCCCTCTGCTCGAACACACCTAAGACAGGTGGGGGTCTCCACTCCCCCCATTTTGTACAATCAGGACCTTTTGTAGTATACCCGATGGAGGATGTTGAATTGAATTAATCTTAGTTCGGGCCTTCAATCAATCAATCAGAATTTGTAGAGTGCAGCTAATCACCCACAAGGATATCCAGGTGCTAGGTTGCTGGGCTCCGTTGAAAAGCCAGTTCTTGATTGTCTTTCTGAAGTCCACCAGAAAGGGTGCTGACTGGAGGTGAAGGGGAAGTCAGTTCCAGGACTTGGCGGTGAGGGAGGAGAAGGAATAACCTCAGCTGAATCTTCTGCAGATGTGCAGTGTCTGAGTGTGAGCGAGGGAGGGGGTCCTTGGTCATGGAGGGCTTTGTAGGCGTGTCAGCATCTTGAATTAGCATCTTTTCTGGACGGAGAGCCAGTGAAGGTTCCCGAGGTGGGGGGGTGATGTCGGTCCATTTGGGCAGCTTGACAATGAGTCTGGCCGCTGAGTTCTGTATGGTCTGGAGTCTCTTCGTGAGTTGGGTAGTTGTTCCTGAGTAGAGTGCATTGCCGTAGTCTAGACAGCAGGTAACTAGGGCTTGAGTGATGGTTTTCCTCATGCCGATGGGGAGCTACTTGAAGATACTTCGGAGCATGCGGAGACTGTGGAAGCAAGTGGAGGAGACTGCGTTGATCTGTCATTTCATGGTGAGTTTGTTGTCTAGGATGATGCCAAGGTTGTGGGCATGGTCTGTTGGCGAGGGAGTAGGTCCGAGTTCAGCGGACCACCAGGTGTTGTTTTACGGGGAAGCTTTGTTCCCAAAGATGAGCACTTTGATCTTGTCAGTGTTGAGCTTCAGACAGTTTGTCTTCATCCAGTCGGCGATATTTGTCATGCAGTTGTGGAAGTTGGTCCTTGTGGTAGTGGGGTATGCTGAGAGTGACAGGATGAGCCTTGGTGGCCACTTCCCTGGGTTGCATTAGGGCCGCATCCCAGTTGATATCTTCTAAGACCCCCACATCCATTTCCCATTTGTTCTGGAGTTTCCTGACAGTATCAGGAGTGTTGTTGAGGATGGTGCGATACAGCCTGGAGACTTCCTTGAGTGTAATCTCACTCCCTATGACCCATCCTTCCAGTGGGCTCTTCTCAGGGAGTTCCAACCCATCCCCTCTGCCCCTTTATTTCAAAACATGCATCAGCTGTCGGTATTTTATTCTTTGGGTAAAGGTCAATGCATATTCCTGCTGAAGTGTCTCAAATGTCTAAACTCTCCCCCATCCAGCATGTCACCCAATGTCTCTATGTCTATGCCTATCTGATCCCAATGTTTAAAGACAGTAAGCCTACCGGTCTCTGTCAGTGCAGTTCCTTTCCAAAAGGCATGGCCATGGTAAGCCTCCCTCTCCATCTCAGAGCTCTTGTATCATCATCCCATGCTCTCAGTGTGCTCTGGGTCAGTTCAGGTAGGCTTCTCCTGTTTTTTTTTCTCCTGTAAATGTACTAAGCATGGGTGGCGGTCGCCATTGGGGCCTCCTCTAACCTGTATGCCAGCTCATTGTACGGGGTGTGTCTCCAAAGATTATGCCTATATTGTGTATGCATGCAAGTCAAAATCATAATGGATTATTGAAATTTACTACAGTATGAGTTCAGTATTTCATAGCCATTTCATGTGACCCCTCTAGGGGGCTGGGATTACAGGTCAAAATTCATAAATGGTGAAGATTTCATTTGAGCAGTGCATATTATCATGCAAATATTGATGCAGCAGTAAACAATTCCTTGCCTTCTTCCCAATGAAGGGCAGAGCCCACAAAATCATTGCCTAACTTGAGTCTTTGACCCAATGAGGTCAGATTGCCACATTACTCTCTACCCACTAGAAGGTAGAGCACTGCATTACCCAAAACCCTCAACGAAACAGTGCCCCGCACTAGACTCAACTTGTAGGTAGGCATTTCATTGCTGAATCCCTGACCACTT
This sequence comes from Calotriton arnoldi, assembly GCA_963921515.1. Classification (NCBI taxonomy): domain Eukaryota; kingdom Metazoa; phylum Chordata; class Amphibia; order Caudata; family Salamandridae; genus Calotriton; species Calotriton arnoldi. Next base: position 1,080,670 of record CAWUFW010004577.1, read on the forward strand.
CTTATGTAGTGAACTAAACAACACTCACCCTACTGACAGGCAGCATGCCACAGAACACATCTAACTTGTCCGCAGTTCAATGCGCTACCCTCAACCTCTTAGGAAAGAGTGTTTCATACTAATCGTCACCTACCGTAGTACAGGGTGTTGCATTAAGTTGACCATCACACTACACTGAATCTGCTAGGAGGTGGCGCTACATTTTGCTTTTGACCCAGTGCTAGACATTGCAGTGCACAATTCTCAACTGAGTGGATGGCAACATAGCAGACTATAGCTCAATGCGTTGAGCTTTTGCTGTTTGAACATAGGGGTGAGTGACAGGTCACAAGTTTGAATCCCAGTACGGCCGACTCAGACTTCCATCTTCCATAGGAGTACCATAAATTGGTAGTAGTAACATCTGTTATTTACAGCACTTAGAACTGGTCAAGTGTAGAATGAAGGTCTATGAAAAAAATTTAATTAATATAATTATAAATTCTGTAATCCCTGTTTAAACGGCAGTCACTAATTTCTTTATAATCGGCAACTTGCGACACACCAAGTCCGAGGTCAGAACTCAACCATTATAAGTTTATTACAGTTGAGTTCTGGTGTCACAATGCCTGTTGCCAGAGCCAGAGCCAGCAGCTGAGGTGAAAGGCAGCTAAGGTCACAGAGCATAATTAAAGCAGCTGTTTAAAGCAATAAGCAGAACATTGCTTTTCTTTCTTATGCTCTGTTTTAATAGCTTAGAATGACAAGCAGAGAGAATATGATGTATTTATTTTTTACTCCTCAGCTAGAGAAAAGCTAGAATCTTTCTGTATGTTTACACACATTCCAAGGTACTGTAGCTTTTTGTTTTTTAAACTGACTTTTATTGAACTGTCTGGAATATCTGTTTGCAATAAATATTTAACAGGTTTTTGATATGTTTAATTTTGCACTAGAGGTTTTATTTTTATTTTTCATGTTTGCAAACATGCTCACTCTTTCATATGAAAGAGCTACATACCAAGATTTGAGTGGGTTGTGGGAAAGGTTATGGTGTGACCATGTATTATATGAGATAAAGTACGCCCTGGCGTGCATGATAAGGATATTTATTGCAAGTCACCTCGGAGTTCCATAACCTTATAAAGGAACTTGGCCTTCGGCCTCGTTCCTTTATATGGTTATGGAACTCCTCGGTGACTTGTATTATTCTTATAATGTACGGCATGGGGGTATGTTATTCCTAATTATAGTCTATACTCACTGAGAAGCTGAAGCCAGCACTTTCCTCAACCGACTGTGTTACAGCACGTTGCACTAAAGTCAACCCACTGTGTGGCAAAGCACCGCACTATCATCGACATACTGGTAAGCAGTGTGTTGAACTTCTCTTGACTCACTCAAAGGCACTGTGGTACACTGTCCTTGACACTGTTTGACAAAGCGTGCACTCTACTCTCAATCTACAGGAAGTGGCACATGCTACAATGTTCGACCCACTGGTAGGTATTGTACTGCACAATCCTCTGCACCCCAGAAGGAAGGACACCAAGTAGCCCTCGTGACACCTGTAGCCAGTGAATTCTACCCTCGACCTGCTGGAAGGTACTGCACCAGGCTACCCACAACCAACAGGAAGCAGCGTAACGCAGAACCAACAGTCTACTTGGAGGCGGCAAACCACACATCTCTGAAGCGTACCACTCTAGGTCCAATGCACTTGGTATAGCACACAATGCTATCCTCGACCCACTGAAAGGAACGGAACGAGGTTACCTTGACCCACGGGGAAGCAGTGCAGCGCTCAATCCACAGTCTTCTGGGAAGCAGCAAGTCACACATCCCTGAAGTGCACCAAACTACCCTAATCGCACTGGTGGGGCAACACCATGCTATCTTCGACCCAAAGGAAGGCATTGCACCAGGGTCACTGCACTGTGGTACCTTTGATGTGCTAGTGGACACTGCACCATGTTACCTTTAATCCACTGGAAGACATTGCATGGGCTACCCTCAATCCGTTGGTGGACATTGCACTGTGTCATCCTCCACTCACCAGGCGTCAAAGCAGCAGCATTCAGGGGCGTAGCTACCATTGGTGCAGCAGGTGCAGTGCACCGGGGCCCAAAGTCCAAGGGTGGCCCATTGAACCTTGATAATTGCTCTATCTTGCTACCCCAAAAGCAGTCATACGGGCCATTTCTTGGTCCTTGCTTGCTCAAGGGCCCATGGCGTCCTTGCTACGCTACTGATGGCTTTGAGAGACATCAAACAACCTCGAACAAAGCATCAGGAAGCGAGGTCCTCGCTCGCTTCAGCCCACCCTTGGTTTCCTCTTAGTGGCAGACGAGAGGCCGAGCACAATAACAACCTCCTCTCTGCTCCCCGAACAGGAAGCAATTCAACCCACACACACAGCCGGCCTTGGAGAGCTGTGTTTACATCTCTCTTTCAATACAATTACCTTTCCTTTTGAAACATCTATGAACAGCAGCTACAGGAGGTAAATAGAGTGTGCATTCTTCCTGTGTATTCACTTTTCTTTGGAGGGATGAATAACATGACGTCTACTGCTCAAACAAAATGAGGTTTGTGTCCTGGAACTGTTTGTGACTTTCACGAATTACGTCATCTGTACCCTTCAGAATTAATAATGCTCAGCAGGGCATTACGCGTCTCACAAGGATGTACAAAGGTAAAAGGAAAGTCATGGGAAAGTTGTCTTTGAACTGTGTGCACCATTAACTGTGAATGTAACCAGAAGCCTCGGCTCAGGGCTTGCAGCGCATCACACCAAGAACTTTCCCATAAAGCTATTCTTTACGCTATTCGTCATTTCAGCAGAGCCAATTGCATTTCTGCATCCTGAAGTGTGCTGTTTGTCTAAAGCCTTCATCTAGAAATGTAATTGACAGTAAACACAGGGGCATATTTACTAGAAAATGGTGCAGCGGCACTGTAAGCCATCATGCTGCACCGAACTGCGTCATTAGGAAGGTGCAGGGATGCGTCGTATTTACAGCAATACAACGCATCCATGTGCTTTCCTCTGCACTGGCGCACAATTGGCTGGCTAGCACCAACGCAGGCACCCTTGCACCATGGTACAAGGGTTGCGGGTATGATTGTTTTTGTGCAGAAAAGGACACCTTCCTGCACAAAAACAATCATTGATGGCGTTTTCCTCCTTCTGTGTGTGCTGCAGAAGGCAGCACACAGAGATTTGTTGCGCCACTTTAACGCCTCCCTTGGGGAGGTGTTCGAATCTGACACATTTCCAGGTTTACAAATCCTTGTAAATCTGGGAATGCGTCAGAATCCATGGGTATTGCGTGGGAACACCCACAACAACACCCATGGAACACCCCTTTCACACGGTAAACATAATTTACCCCGCATACGAAACAATGCATGCCATTCCAACGCGGTCACGTTGTTACATCGCATGCCATTACAACGCAAGCTATTACAACGGCTTGCTGTAGGGGGCAGAAGGTGTTGGATTTTAAATCCAAAACCTTCCCTACTGTTGCACAGACTGGAGTTGGAATAGTAAATTATACTATTACAACATCCAGCGCCTCCCCTACAGCAAGTTGTTGTAATGACTTGCGTTGTAATGGTATGTGATGTAACAACGCAGTCGTTGTAATGACCGCGTTGTAATGGCATGCGTTCTAAACGCATGCATTATAACGTGGCCTATTCCTTTCACACAGAGTAATGTGTGAAAGGGACCATATTTACAAGGCCATAAAAAGCCACACAGGGTGGCTTTGCGTGGCCTTGTAAATATGGCTCAGCATTGTGCTCCAATGGAGCTTAAAAAAAAAGTGACGTTCGGGTGGTGCAGGGGCTTGTAAATATGCCCCACAGTGTGAACAAGTGCCCAGGGCCTCTGGGGGGCTACCTGATCAGAAGAAGGATGACCGGACACCTCCGGGCATTTCTATCGTTTAGATACCGCCTTCCACACCTGCAGGGTCAGGCCTATGGTAGCCTCATTGGCACACTATGGTTTAGGCAAAACCAGGTTGATCGTGGGCTCGACCCTTTTGGTTATGGACAAGGGTAAGCATCAACCCTACTATCCAAAGATAGTAAAAGTTTGCTTTGGTTGATGTTATAACTTTGAGTTCCGGTAACAGGGTTAAATCAAAACCACGCTCACCATTTTTTTAAAAGAGAGGGAAGGTGTTGGGTGCTACTGGGTCAAAGTGCAGGATTCAAAATGTAGAATGACTTCTCTGATCATGACCTTAGACTTGGAACGGTCGAGTTTCAATTCTTTTTCACACACCCTGGGATCAATAGTCATCATGCAACTTGCAACAACTGCAGGTTTGGCCATTGATGTAGGAAACAACCATTGTCAAAAGCAATTTGTCTGCGCTTTAAAAGGCTGAGTTATTGACTTTGCCAATGCTTTGTGACAATTGCTTGCAAGCGCATGCATCAAGACGCATGTGGATGAATGGCCAGCAGACGCGCAATGGGTTTTCTATTGAAGAAAACCCATTCTAAGATTACTTCCTATGCAATTGTATAGCGTGACCCATATACTATGACATGTGCGTGCACATGCATTGTGACACATGGCGGATAGCCATGTTAGAATGTTAAATTAAAATGTTAGCAAAATGAAAACAAGGACCATGTGAAGCTCAAAAAAGGAAGCAAAGGGCCTGGAAGCACTTTGCAGCTGCCACGCTCTCGTGAAAAAAAAAAAGTAGTGATAAAAAAAATTAACATGGGAAAGGGAGTGGGGCAGGGAGCATTAGGGTGCAGGGAAGGGTGTTGTGGAAAGAGAGCACTGGGATAGGAGGAAGAGTCAAAATCAGGTGAGAGAGCAAAGAAACACATGGACTCCCATGGTGTTCCGAATATATAATAACAAGCATTGGCGAAGCAAATAAGTCTCACCTATGGGCGAGCTACTGGCTTTGCCAATTGAGTGAGGGTGGAGAATGGGAGGGTGGATGGGAGGAGGGAACGGAATGGTTAAATAAATTGCTATGCAGTGGCCAGTGCTGGATGCGTCATAGAGCTTTTTTTTGCTTATGGCAGTCGGAGGCGGGGCAATAAGCAAGAGGGACAGCGAGGGGGTTGGAGGAGGAATAAGCTGCACGGCCGGGGGTTTAGGAGATTGAGCAACATGGCCGGTGGGGCAGAAGGGGAATAAGCAACACGGATGGGGTAGAAATGAGCAACACGGCCGGTGTGGCATGGGTGGGTTTGTGGAAAGGGAAGAAGCAACAAGGACGAGGGGGTGTGAAGGGAAGAAGCAATACAGATCGGGTGGTACGGGAAGAAGCAACAAGGACAGGGGCGGTGGGAGGGGAAGAAGTAGTATGGGCCAGGTGGGGGGTGCAAAGAGGATAGCAACATCTATGGGTGGTGGAGGGGAAGAAGCAACATGGACTGGTATAGGAGGGGAAGAAGCAAGGATGGCAGGGGAAGGAGAAAGAAAATAAATAAAAAATAGTACCTCAATCACAGCACCAGCAGCAGAAGGACCCTAATCCAGTGAAGCAATCAGTACTTGGTCCGTGCTCCAGCCAAAAGAAAAGGAAATGAAGCCGGCTCATGCTGCCCAATTAGAAGGCAGCAATGAGAGTAACAAATGGTAAGTAATAGGCAGGCTCAAGCCCCGTCTACTGCAAGTAAGATTGCATGCGCTAGTTCATGCTTACGCAGGTGAGACAAAAAAAGTGTCTCCTCAATTTTACACGGAAAGGATACATCTCATCCAATCAGAGCACTTTGAGATCATAATGCAACATGTTTATAAGTGTAGCTTCAAAGCTTTTTTGTATTCATTACAGCAAAGGACAATTGTTTTATTTATTACATGCAAAGAAATGCATGTCAATATGACCTTCTCACTTTACGTACAAGGGCCAACGTACAAGGGCCACGGTGTAAGTTAATGTAAAATAAGTTAAATATTTTTAACATCACTGTGTTGATTGCCTACTCATTGTAGGTTCCATTCAATACTCCTGAATTGAGTTGAACTAACATGTTTAAATGCAAATCGTCTCGATTTAGTATTTAATTGAATGTGCATTGACCCTGAAGTGGTCTCCTTGATAAAGCTACAATTTAAGAAAAAAATCTGTAGTCAATTTGAATCTTGTGAAATTCACTTTGCATTGACTCGTAAATTCATTTACCCAATTTTAACAAACATATGCTGTGTTGCATTACATTTCCAATGTTCTTAAATTGAAATACTATGTAGTGTAGTGGTAACCTGGGCGATGTTCAGGAAACGTGCGCCTTTTGCAGAAAAAAGTATTTTTATTTTTAAGAATCAGATATCTATCTTTTTAAGCATGCTATTAAGGGTATGAAGCTAACAGAGCCATTTACAGTAAATCCTCTGACAAGCTCCACCATTTAATTGAATACGGCCCAAAAATGTATTAGAACTACCACTGGCTAAATACATTGTTATCATTCTTGTGCAAAACTGTGGCACTTCAAAGCAGTAGTTGTCAAAATGCAGTACAATTGTCATGTTTCCAAAACGTTTTTCACATGCCCTGAACATGCTACTTCGAAATACAAAGGATAGGTAGTGGACTGGTTCTTCTGGTAAAAGTAGAGACCATTGTTTATTGGCAAACATGTGTACTCAGGTTTGTTTAATAAATGTGCAAACATGGCATGCTCAAGAAACTGCATTTTCCTCCATAGAAAGTGGATGTAAGTTGATGTCCCTTAAAAGTGCTGTTCTCCAGTTCGCCCTCAGTTACTCTTTGGATGTCTTGTCACACCTTACTCCATTCCCCATGAGTTCTTTAGGGTTACATCCATGGCTCTCAGAGCCTGTGGGATTTCAATGTTTATTGAACACCCTTAGGTTTGTATTTTATCTCAGTGTAGTACATGGGAGTCTGCGTTCCCTGTATAAAATCCTGTCTCTAATTACCTTATAAATAATACACGGGCTCCTACAATCCTTGTATAAACTCCTGTCTCTAATTTCTTTACAATCAACGATTTATGACGCAACTAATCACCAATTATAAAGAAAGCATGCCTGCTGCCAGAGCCAGTAGCCAGGTGAACAGCATGTCAGGTCACGGAGCAGCTGTTTCAAGCAAGGAAAATGAAATGTTGCTTTTTTTTCTTCCACTCTATTTTTCCAGCTTACAGTGACTCGCAAAAAGAACATGTTTACTACTGCAGCTTTTTTTGTTTTTAAATTGACTTGTATTGAGCTGTTTCTAATATCTTTTTTCAACAAATATCCAACAGGTTTTTGAAGTGTTTAATTTTGCACTATAGGTTCTATTTTTGTTCTTCATGTTTGCAAACAGGCTCTTTCTTTCAAATGAAAGAGCTGCACACCAAGGGTTTAAGTGGTTTGTGGGAAAGATGAGTGACCATGTTTTATGTGGGATAAAGTACCCCATGCCCTACATGATAAGGATATTGCCTATTCTTGGAGTTCCAGAAACTAATAAAGGAATTTGGCCTTTGGCCTTGTCACTCTATATGGTTATGGAACCCTTGGTGACTTGCAATATTCTTATAATGTAGAGCAGGGTCACTTTAATCCTTATATTATAGGCAAATTCGGACGACTCTTGTCAAAATGACATAACTGCTCAACTATAATAACTTATTGCAGTTGAGTTCTGACTTCACAATGCCTCCTACCAGAGCCAGCAGCCACAGTAAAAGGCAGGTGATAGAGCACAATTAAATGCAGCTGCTGTTTAAACAAACAAACAAAAATCCAGAATGTCTGTTTTAAAAAAAATGGCGGGGAGCAGAAAGGACATTTTGATAGTAATTTTATTTTTTGTGCGCCCTAAAGGTCATTACAAAAAACATATCTGTTTGCCGTCTTCTGCACTTTTAAAGCCCCAACAATTTTGTTAATCCGGCTTACATTAAACTGATTCTAATACCGTTTTTCTATAAATTACTAACTGCTATTTGATGTGTTTAATGACATATTAGAGTCTACTATTATTCTTCATATTTGCGTACAAACAACCTCTTTCACTTGAAAGAGAGAGACAGCAAAGGTTTAAATGGTTTACAGGAAGCGTATTGATGTCACATTTTATCATAAGGAATAAAATACTCTTCACCATTCATTTTAAGGAAATTGCAGGCCATTTAGGATTTCCATGACCTAATAAAGGAACTCACCATATAGACTCATCATCTATATGGTCACAGAATCCTGGGTGGCTCGCAATATTCCTATAACGTGATGCAGGGGGTACTTTTTCCCATATAGTATATTTGGGGAATTTTGGCATGAATCTATTTCCAAGTGCCAATGAAGAGCTTTGCACAAAAATATCAGTACATGGATACCTTAACAGAGAGTACTTGAGGGCAAGGGTATACCCAATGATAGGGGAGAGGGAGAGGTGCAGAGTCAGGGAACTGCTGCTGCCCGATCACAAAAAGGGAACAGCTTTAGGTGCAATATGTGTGCTTGTTAAATGAACATTGCATGTGATTTGGCATTTAATGAGTATGCAATTTGCACCAACTTTTAGTTTTTAACTTTAGAATGGTGTAGGACGTGTATATTGTGCCTACTTTGCGCATTCCAAATAGGGGGAGGCAATGAATTCCGCTCCACCGGTGCAGTTCGCAGAGTATTACCCACTCCACGTAGAGTCCAGAGTTTTTCCTGTCGTGCGACTTGTAAACATTAAGTTGGCGAGTGCAAGCGAGGAAATTCATAAGCTAGACCACCTCCTGGTGAGATTTCTCAACGCGGGTAGGCGCGGCAGGTCGCTACGACTAGCGTTGGGAAACCTGATGCTCATGTTTAAGTTGCCACTCAAGTAGAACATCTACTCAAGCAGTAGAAAGAAGCAGCACCCTCTTGCGCTGTGCGTGGTGCCTTTCACGCTGATTGTATAGTGCGGGACAAACTCCCAGCGCTAAAAATCAACTCGAGCAGCGTGTCTTACCGCACTCCGCCACTTGCGGAACTCTGCGGAGCGCAGTGGAGATTCTTCAGCACTTTGCAGAGTTCCGCGTAGCAGAACTCTGCGAACTCCGCCCAGGCCTAATTCCAAGGTGTGCAAAATAATCAATTGCTCTTTTTGACTCCATGATTCTCACCTGGATTTACCTGCGGAAAACGTGCAGGCAAAATCCCCAGTATGTTTTTTGTTTTGTAGAGCACCAACCGAGCTTGCGAGCAACTGTGCTTTGAAGAGAGGGCATGACCTCCGGAAAATCCTCTAATTGGGGGAAGGTCACAGGTAGCTCATTGAGTCAAGGGAAATGATAGACTATGCCTTGCTGTAAATGACTGCCCCCCACTCTGATATCCCAAATTCTACTCTTCCAGATACTTGCCCAGCTTCTTGCGGAATGCTGAACTGAACTAGAGCTTTGAAAACTACAACTGAGCCCTATTTTGGAGACCATCACCCTATAAAACATTCATCCAGCCATCAGCAACTAGACAATAGCTCCAGGTGCTATACCCAGACTTAAGAGACGGTTTGGAGACTCACAATCCTTTTGAAGATAGGACAGGACCCATTTTGGGTGCGTAGCCTCTCGAACGGTCGCTGTGCCTTCCATAATTTGCCTTTTCTTGCAGCATAATTTATTCAACCCTGCCGCATAATTCAAGTGGCCCTGATTATAGTCCGACTGACCTGGTTGCTTCCATGTGTTCGATCGAGTTCGTTAATCATTGCAAAAATGAACTCATGAGATTAATTGTGAAGTGATTCATGTTAGAGAAATATATTTATTAGCTTTTCATTAACCTCAGGGCATGATTTTGTTGGGACTGCTAAATTTAATCTGGAATTCCCATTTAAACAAATTCTGTTAAATTACTGTTTCTAAGTTGGGAGACCACGTGGCCCACGTTTTTTATTTACCTATTCCACCTTACCATTATGATATTTTTATTTAAATGGGAACAACATATTTATTATAAACCTTTCTGTTATCATAAGCCCCTACCTCTGCTTCTTATCTATACACTTCGGGGCATATTTACGTTCCCTGGCGCATCCCTGCAAATCAGCAGGGATGCGCCAGGGAAGATGCGTCACGCAAGTTTGCCCTTGCGCCACCGCCGATGCGCCGCATTTACAATGCGGCGCGCCGTGGCGCACGGATGGGCAGCTGCGTGTCGCATCCCCCGACGGAAAGGCGGCGCATTGCTGGAGTCGCGTCGCAAGCGCGATGCGGCTCCAGCAAGGCTCGGGGGTGCCCTATGCCTAACATGCTGCGTCAATCCTTACGCCTGCTTCAAGCAGGCGCAGGGTTTTGACGCAGCATGGGCGTAAAAGTGACTCAGTGAAATCTTGTAGATTTCACTGCGTCACTTTTACGAGGCATACCTGCGAGGGAACGCCCACCCTGCGCCGGAACGCCCACATGAAACCTGACGCAGGTTTCATGTGGCGCAGGGGTTTACAACGTGACACATCTCCCTAGATGAGTCACGTTGTAAATATTGCGCAACGTGGCGCATGTTTTGCATCACTGCTGCGTCACATAAGTGACGCAACGGCGGCGCAAAAGTGGCGCAAGGGGCTCGTAAATCTGCCCCTTCATTTGTAGTCAATGGTATTTAGTCTTATATTGAACCCCGAAAAAACTCGTCACTAGCGACTGGCTCTATTTCAGCCACTACTGCAGCCCCCTTATTATATTTAATATGATTAGGCAACAGGCAGTGCCGGACTGGGACCCGAACCCGGCCCTGTCAGGAGTCAAACTCTCTCGGTCAAGAAGGACAGATATTATCTCTAAAGGGAGCAAAGGGAGCGTCTCCTCCAAGGAAAGTGGGAAGGGCATCTGAACTAACCAACTCAGCAATACATATTCTTCTAGGGAAAGATACACCTCCTCACTCCCATGAAGGGAACTAATCAGGAACGAACATGTTGAGATAATAGAAGTTTCGGTCTTTCATCAGGAGCATGGAGTCTCTGCTGTAGGACCTTCAGCAGGATGATACAATTCAGTCAGGACGTTCCTACTCCTACTCGCAAACGCGTGTTCATTTTTACACTCTCTAAGGAGCATTTGCAGATAAACATAAACACAAAAACTAAACAAGAAATAGATTTTAATTAATGTTGGCTTGTACAGCTTGGCTACTGCAAAGAAAAAGTGGTTGAGTACATGAACCATCTCAAATTGAGGCCTCCACTATTTATGGTCAACTTTAAGTGAATATCACACAGAGAATACGTATGTATACTGCGGATTAATGTAATTATATGTGCAAAAGCATTCAAAAATATAATCAGCATCACAAGTACGGGAGTGCTTCACAGAAAAATAGCATGACATGGCTGAAGTCCATCAGTTACCTGTGGGAAAGCTGATGAACTTTGCCCCAAATGTATGAGCGTATTAGGTCTGGTCTAAAGAAAGCTACTAGTCTCACCTGCCTTGTGTTTAAAAAACATTATAATACAAATACATACTTATAAACATACAGGGGCTTTCAGTCAGTCCCCTTCTTCCATTGGTCTGCTCACATTTTGCTACTGCCCACCATGCGTATATCATGGGTAAGTCTACTTCACCCAATATCTCTCTTACACTGTATAACATATTGCCTGATCACGTGTACATAAGTGCCAGAAAATGAGTCCACTTCCGTGCCGGGGCTGTGGTGCTTGGACTGTTGGGCCACTCTCTTTTACTTTTATGTATTTTTTAAATATTTTACCAGACTGTTTTTGCATATTGCATGTTAAAAAAATGTAAGTACATGCTTGCCAAGGCCAGAGCTATTGGGCCTGATTCACAAAGGTAAACTCACAGTTTTGTGTAAGTTTACAATTTTTTTTCAATTCACAATGGAATTTTACGAATCGTATCTTCACAACTGCGGAGTCTCCACACTCATGGTGGAGACTTTGCACATAAAAAGATAGGCAGTCGTAAAGATACTACTGGTAAAATCCCTTTATGAATTGCAAAAAATCGTAACCTTACACAAAAGTGTACATTTACCTTTGTGAATCAGGCCCATTGACTTTGCCCATTATTTGTTTGTTAGACATCTTTAAAGCTAAATCTATTCCCATAGCTAGTTTTGGGTGCGAAATCTGGGGATATGTGGCCATGGCATCTACACAGCTGGTGGAAAATAAGTTCTTGAGAGGAATTTTAAATATTGCACAAATCACACCCTCCAAGATTATACATGAAGAGTTGGGTATGGGGCATATATCAGATTTAATTCATCTTCGGCCGCTTTTGATTATGTCTTTCAGTCTGGCTAAAGGATGAGCTGAACCTTAATAAATTAATTTTGTTTGACTCTATGGGTTTGGACAACATGCTACATATTCCATGACTGCGGTACATCTTGCGCAACTTAAGAGAACTAGGGAGGCCAAAACTTTTTTATGATCCCGGCCGCGTCGTCAAAGCTGGCATTGCTTGGGTTAAGCAGACCTTTACCTCCAGGGGGGCAGTGGAGCAAGAAGCAATTGCTTTGCCCAAGCGTTCAATGCGTCAGTTCATCCTTGTTAAATCAGTGAGCGCGATGGAACCATACCTGAGCCTGGATATGCTCAGTCACCACTGCAGGCTGTTGACCTATTTTAGGTTAAACCTGATCTATCATTTGCTGTTCTCTAATGGTGGCTGAATAAAAGTTTCTGATCTTCTAGCCTGTGTCTGTGACAATACTTCAATCCCTGAAACTTTGTACATTGTTATGATTTGTCCGAGGTTTAGCAGTATTGCCACAGATATATACTCCCTCTCTTGTTAACCATGAACTTTAGACAGGTGAGACCCACGCTATTGTTTTTACAACTTTTGTCAACACCTACAGTGTGTTTCTTTTTATCTTGGTTTTTATCAGGTGTTTTGAGATTGAACTGATTCTTCACTGTCTATATTGATCAGTTAAAGAGAAATTGATGTAATTATGTTTTCTATTGTATTTTTACTATGTTTTGTTTCTTTGTGTGTACTTTTATGATTTTTATTAGAAAACCCGAATAAGGTCTATACTGACTGTCTGATTTTGCCCAGTGTTTGATTTTAACCCTTGCACCGAGGGACAGAGGCACTGGGCCTGTATTGCAATTTGTCCACTGTCAAATAAGCACAACATGAAATAGATTACCAGCACAGGCACCTTTTTTGTGGCATCCTGTCTAATTTCACTTTTAACTTCAGCCCAGCCTGCCTCTGTCAGCAAGTGACCCGACAGCGAAAGGTCTCCAAAGCCCCCTTCTTGTCCTCAGAAGTACAGAAAAGACAATATGAGCTCTGAGAGGTCCTTCTTCTTCCCTCCAGAAACAACGCTACTAGCCACATCCCACCATGTGCTTTGATTAGGGCCAGAAACCTGCAATCATAAGTCATTCCCCTTGAAAGACCACAGGCCTCAATGTATTCCCAAATGTAGAACACGGGAAAGTCTTGAGAGCAGATTCAGATGCTTAGCCATAATGAAGCACATTCACAAATTAAATATTAATATTGTCAATTTATGTAGGACGCTCAAAAATGCATTTAAAATCGCAGGTGCTGTATTACCCAGTAAAATGTCTTTTATTACCCAGTTAAATGGCCCTCGCGAGTGCAACCTCATATAAATAAAAAGTTGAGATCTCTCAGCCAGAACTTTAAATGTGCAATGTTACCGTAGATTTCAGCTGCAGGTGCTCTGCCCCCTGAGCTATGATACTGGTAAATTTTTTGACGGAGTTTTATATAGCGCAAACTTGACCCGAAGGTATCGGGTATCAGAGCGCTTTACATAGCACCAGTTGCGTTACATGAGGACACATTCATTTTTGTTAGGCACGGGGAGATTAAGTGATTTGCCCACAATCACAGGATGTTCAGCATCATTGCCGAGACTCGAACCCGGTTTCCCAGATTCGAGGTCGACCGCCCAAGCCCTTAGACCAACTCCTCTCCCTAATTGGGAATTGGGAAGAGAAGCCACGGTGATCACCTAAAGATTCTTGGAGGTGTTGCAATCAGCCTGGATAGGCATCAGGAGACCTCAGAGGGTGAATGTTTCACATCAGACAAAAGACCAAAGGGGGCGTGGCTTAGCCGGCAATGGTGCTGGACGTGCTCGTGTAGAGCTCCGCCGCAGGCTCCCCTTCTCGGCTGAATTGATCCGAAATGGACAGCGCGGAGGTAACCGCTGCCCATTGGGGAGCTCTCTGAATTGGCAACGGAAGCCCCGCCGAAGTTCCGAGGGAAACAACGACAGAGACCAGCAGCGGCTCCTGACTCGGTTGAGAGCGCTCGCCGAGGCTCCGAGGCATCGGGGCGGAATAGGACTCGAGGTCGGGGATTGGCTCCGCCCCTCAGGCCCGAATCCCGCAGTGGAGCCGACCTGGAGGAAAATGCCGACCTGCCGGAGGTGAGCTGTGGACCGGACGGACGGCGCGATCCAGGGGCGCGAACTGCGAGGGCTGGAGGATTGCTGAGGGCCTTGACGACCGGGAGGCTGCCCGGTGACATCGAGCGCGGAGCCTGGCGCGGAACTGCGGCCTGCCCTATTCTCTGGGCTCGACCGGGGAGGAGCTCCATGCTGGTGGCGGCGACCCGACCTGGTGGACGGAGGCGGACTGTTGGAGTGATACACACAGGGCACCCGCTGCCATCCTAGGTGGCACTCGCCGTGCGAGCACCCTGTGCCTTATCGAGGTTCCTACGCATGTCCCTGCCCCACATGCTGGCACCCCTTGGCGGGCCCTTTCACCACCACTGCGGCGCCCAGGTGACCTTCAGCGACGTGCACAGAGGCGACCGGGCTACTCCAGGACTTATTGCCCCACACAGATTACTGCGCGAAAGAGCCACCAGATAGTACAGAGGCGGATGGTCAGAGTGGTGTATACAGGACGTTCGCTGCCACCCTGGGAGGCGCTCGACGCACGAGCACCCTGCGCCCTGTCAAGACTCTTGCACACGTCCCTGCCCGCATATTGGCAACCCTTGGCGGGCCCCCCTCACCACCACTGCGGCGCCCAGGTGAGCATCAGCGACGTGCCTGGGGTGTACTACGAACACCCTCAGTTGAGAGACGGCCTATAAAAGGAGACGTGGAGACGCCTGAGCTTCTTCGAGGCCTGCCACCCTGCGCGGTATGCTGCACTGGGTATCTGCCTGACGGTATTGTGGATCTGGCCGGTTGGAGCTTGCGGATAACTGTGGTTCGCAGGGCACTGGCGCCAACTGACTCCTGTGAGGAGTGGGAGCAATACTGAGACAGAATGCACCAAGAGTAGCCGAGACCTTCGGCTAAGCGGGGCCAATTTGGCTAGATCAAGAGGCTAAAATAAAAGACCGAGGAGGAGGTGTATTAGGGCGTGTTTGCCCTATCTACAGCGGGAAGTTCAAGGCGTGCCTGTGGACTCATCTCGGCGTCCCAATCACAGAACGTAATAGTATACCTACTCCCTAGTGTCCCATGTCGCGGGGGGCTGCACAAGAACAGGTGTTGGAACTGTAGTGGCCAGTTGCCCGCAAACTCTGGCATTAACGGACAAAATGGCGGAGGCGCAGATTGCAGACCCCACAGCCAGCAAACTTGATGCGGTGCTGGCCACGGTGGAGAAGCTGGGTGAGACACTGATTCAGGTCCGTGAGTCCCTGGAGGGGAAGATCGATAAGGTGGCATTAGACCTCACGTTACTCCACGCTGACCACCGGAAATTGTCTGACCGCACCACCGCTATTGAGGAGACTGTAGCTGACATCTCTCCCCGAGTCTCCGCATCAGAAAAAACTATCAACGACCTCTTAAATAGGGTGGAGTTTCTGGAGGAAAGAGCTGAGGACGCGGAAGGTAGGGCACCGCGCAATAACGTGCGCGTCGTAGGCCTACCAGAAGGAAAGGAAGGGAGAGATGCGGTGACTTACGTTGAAACCTGGCTCCGCTCCTTGCTACCGGGAGAGGCCCTCTCCCCACACTTTGTTGTGGAGAGAGCACACAGAGTTCCCGCTAGACCCCCTCCACCGGGCTCCAACCCCAGACCATTTTTAATTCGGTTGCTGAACTACAGTGACAGAGATGCAGTCCTTCAAGAAACCCGTAAACTCCAGGAGATACAGGTAGATAACCAAAGGGTCATGTTCTTCCCGGACTACACGTTCCAGGTGCAGAGGCAGAGACACTCTTTCTTAGCGACAAAAGACGACTACGTCAGCCTGACCTCAAGTATTCGCTACTATTCCCAGCGAAGCTGAGAATTGTTGCTAACGGAAAAACGCAATTCTTCTCTACACCGGAAGATGCAGAGCACTGGTTGGATACCTATGTCCCAACGATGGGCGCAGCTCTGACCACTGGACGAGGGGAGAAGATCCCGAAAACCTCCATGCCACGCCGTCGTCGCCGACACAGACTAACACACTCCCGGGCCCTCCAGCTGTCTGGCCTGACGTCGGAGCAGATGCTGAGCAGCCAACAAGATGCTGCGCAGGCTGTGGTGAATATCAGCGGGACTTTGACCGGGGGCAACGGATCAGATTCTGAGCAGCAGGGATCGTATAGCGAGGACGATCTTTCGGACGCTATGCCAATATCTCAGAGCTCCTGCGATCAGCCCCACGTTACCCCGCAAACCTCGAACGATATTGTATGATGTCTTGCATCCTGATCGTGGTGGTCCCTGCGGCGACTCCATCCATTGGGATGGTGATGACTCTCATGGACACGCAAGTATAAAGTGACTATGTAATGTGTCTGGGTGATGCCAACAAAGGTCATACTGGTAGTCACTGTAATGTAAGTCATGGAAATATAGGCCCTATGAGCTGTTGAGGCCCTTGGGTAAACCGGGTCCTGTCACGAAAACACAGACCGCCCTACTGCCTCCCCCATTTCTGGGAACATCATTTGCAATAGTTAGGCAGCGGCCTCTCTCCGCAGTTTATTCGGGGATAGCCGAGATAGGGAGGTGCCATAAGCGGCACTTTGTCTATACTGAGCGGATTTTATATTGCTGAGCGCTATAGCCTTCCCCCGACATTAGTAGCATATAATTGTTTTTCTACAGTTTGGGCGATTGCCTGTTGCATTTCCGCTCTTATGGCATTTCTTTTTATGTATTGTTTGGTTGTTTGTTTTGCCATCACTCACACACATGGGTATACTCCACATGCTACTGGTATGCACCAGGAGACACATCCTGTACCGTCTCAAATGCTTAGCTCACCTGCATGCTCGCGGACCCGGCCTAGCCGTATGCTCCAATCTCGTATATCATGGCGTCCATTCGTATAGGAACATGGAATGTACGGGGAATGCATAGCCCAACGCGCCGTTATTTAATCTACTCCTATTTGAAGCGACACCAGGTGAAGATAGCGCTCCTCCAGGAGACACATTTATCCACGGCAGAGGTTACTCGTCTGCATAGGCGCTGGAGGGGGCAATTATATGCCACGGGGTACTCGGCATATGCCCGTGGGGTGTTGGTGTGGGTGAGACCTGGTACTCCCTTTCAAATGATAGACTCCGTGATTGACACGGAGGGCAGATATGTCCTGGTCAAGGGCATGTTGGACGGTAGGCTGATAGTCTTAGCGTCACTTTATGCACCCAACACTGAGCAGGCGGCTTACTTAGAGTTGATCTCACAGAAGCTGGCTACATGGCACGAGACGCCTATGGTACTGGGAGGGGACTATAACTGCGCGCTGGACGTCTCACTCGACCGCTCCTTCCCCCCCCTGCCTGGCGCTGCTAGACACACTGCTGCAAAGGCTCTGGCCGGATGGGCAGCACAATGGCGCCTCTCTGATGCTTGGAGGCATAGGAACCCTCAGGACAGAGTCTATTCCTATTATTCAGGCGCTCACAAGCTCCATGTACGCTTAGACCGCTTTATGGTGTCTAATGACATCTTCAAGAAATGTGGACCCGCTGTTTGCAGGTCAACATAGGGTTGCACTGCCTGATACACTAGTGTTCAATTTTATGCACTTAAACCAAAAGTATTCAAAAGTTCCTCCTTTTTTAAACTCCAATTTTATTCACAGTTACTCAATCACGTCAAAGGTTCGAAATTCCAATAGCTTGTGCGTGTTACATGTTCCAAAATTGCCCATCCAGGCCTATTCCAAAACACTTGACAAAATTCCGAGTTCTCCCAAGTCCAATCACTACACCCAATGCATTTCGGTTCTTTAAACCTTCTTCAGGGGTATCTGTAGTATGTAAAAAATACAGCTATCAACCACAGGAATATAAATGTATTGAATCACCTGAAAAATCACTTAATACAAAACATGTTTTAAAAAACGAACCTAAAAACAATCGGGAATATCTGCCCCCATTACCATCTCATGTGACAACAGCAAAACATGAAATAAAATAAACTTTTTCCTTATATCATAATTAGTGTGCCCCACTCTAACGAACCAAAAATACCCATCTACAAACATCTCCCCATTCCAAATTATATTCTGAAAACTACTGAATTATGCACACATATGTTGTATGTAAACTCACCCCCACTCCCCAACCTAATGAATACTCCCGCATTCATTTAAGATCACTCTTACATACCTGTTGTAATCTCTGCTTTAAAGCGTCTAGCTCTTCCCATACGCACTCGGACTAATTGCCCTTTTTCAAAACATATTCTAAGTTCTACTGGATTATACGCACATATGCAGTATATAAAGTCACCCCCTCACCCAAAACTCGTGAATGCTCCCGCATACATTTATCAGCATCTCGTTACGCCCCTCCATACCTTTTTTGTCACTGCTTTTCAGCGCCTTGCTCTTCACATATGCGCTTAGATTAACTGAATCACCAAACTGTGCAAACTAACGAACTTCAACAGTTACGTTCCCTTCCGCACCTGTAAACCCTTGGTAACAACGTATTCCGTTCTCGTGTGCCCGCCCCACCGAAACTATGCACATTTAAAGCAGTACCACCCTTATATGAATGATGTAGCGAAAACCTTACACATAATACATAACCCTCATTTAACTAAATCATAACTAAATGGTGAGCGAAAAATAATACAGTGCTTAAGTCCACATAATATAACATGATAGCTTTTGTCCAGTGATCGTATCTGTATAATGACTCCTTCGTGTCGATGACTTAAATGAGCAGCCTTTGACGTGACACATCCTCCAATAATCTTTACTTGTTTTCCGTTGGGGTGCTAACCAGGGTCGGAACATTTTTAATATTCGTCTCTGAATCAGTGATCTGGAGCACACCCTTATCGTTTAAACTTCATCATGTTCAACAGCTTTCTCAAATTCGGCGTGCAGCACCCTAACAATGCTCCGTTCCGTTGAGCACTAGTTATAAGTGTTTCATCAAGAAATGTGGACCCGCTGGTTGCAGGTCAACATAGGGTTGCACTGCCTGATACACTAGTGTTCAATTTTATGCACTTAAACCAAAAGTATTCAAAAGTTCCTCCTTTTTTAAACTCCAATTTTATTCACAGTTACTCAATCACGTCAAAGGTTCGAAATTCCAATAGCTTGTGCGTGTTACATGTTCCAAAATTGCCCATCCAGGCCTATTCCAAAACACTTGACAAAATTCCGAGTTCTCCCAAGTCCAATCACTACACCCAATGCATTTCGGTTCTTTAAACCTTCTTCAGGGGTATCTGTAGTATGTAAAAATACAGCTATCAACCACAGGAATATAAATGTATTGAATCACCTAAAAAATCACTTAATACAAAACATGTTTTAAAAAACGAACCTAAAAACAATCGGGAATATCTGCCCCCATTACCATCTCATGTGACAACAGCAAAACATGAAATAAAATAAACTTTTTCCTTATATCATAATTAGTGTGCCCCACTCTAACGAACCAAAAATACCCATCTACAAACATCTCCCCATTCCAAATTATATTCTGAAAACTACTGAATTATGCACACATATGTTGTATGTAAACTCACCCCCACTCCCCAACCTAATGAATACTCCCGCATTCATTTGCGATCACTCTTACATACCTGTTGTAATCTCTGCTTTAAAGCGTCTAGCTCTTCCCATACGCACTCGGACTAATTGCCCTTTTTCAAAACATATTCTAAATTCTACTGGATTATACGCACATATGCAGTATATAAAGTCACCCCCTCACCCAAAACTCGTGAATGCTCCCGCATACATTTATCAGCATCTCGTTACGCCCCTCCATACCTTTTTTGTCACTGCTTTTCAGCGCCTTGCTCTTCACATATGCGCTTAGATTAACTGAATCACCAAACTGTGCAAATGTCATGTTTCGGTAGTTTCCCTCTCCCCCGATCACCAGGTATGTTTGTGTGCTCGTTTGTACCTTCACTCGTGCGGAACATTTTCCCTCACTTCCGGGTTACTGGCGGTTGGCGGTTCAGCCTTCCTTGCTGAAACCACCGCCACGTCACTCAGCGTTTCCGGGGGAAGCCACTTAAAAACAGTGATTCCCCTCGGATCGGCGCTTCGTATTAACGCCTGTGCCTGGACAGACACCTTCGCAGGTATTTCGGAGCTGCGCAGGAGCGCTGCCGTTCTTCTTGTTTTTCTCTCGTGACATTTAGGATATGCTACCTTCTGCCTCAACGCGCTGGAGCGCTTGTTAGTTATTTTGTTATTTCGTTTGTGTTTTCCATTTAGAACCAGACCGCGCTGGAGCGTTTGTTAGTTATTTTGTTATTTTGTTTTGTGCCTAACGATTAGAACCAGACCGCGCTGGAGCGCTTAATTTTGGGTTCTAATTTTCACCACGCAGGAGAGCTTAGTTCCTTGGGATACATTGCGCAGGAGCGCTGATTTCTTTTGTGGGTCACCTGCGCAGGAGCGCTGATTTCTTTTTGGTGTGCCTCGCTCTGAAGCGTTAGTTACCTTGGTGTGCTTGCGCAGGAGCGCCATTCTGTCTTACCTTGAGGATTTCAGAACACATGATGTCAAATTATGAGGTGACTGCTGTTTTCCGCATGAGTGTATGGTAGTGAGTGGAAGAGGTTGTTTTGGGCTGATAGTAATAGGTGTCTCCTTGTTTCTCTATGCAGTTGGTGTCCACAGTTAATCCGAACTGGAGGACGTCCTCTACCGGTCTTCCGGACACACTCCTGCAATCCCAGCTTTCCTCCCCGCTCCCATCTTTATCCTAGATCGTTTTCAAGGCTCGACTGGGGTAAGGTGGGTACTAGGGTGATAGCTCATGTCATCTCTGCGAGAACTCTCCGCAAGAAACAGGTAAACTTGTGGGGCTACCAGACAGAATACGAAGCCCAAGTTTAACCACTCGCCCGGACGACATGACCGAGGTCACACTACAGGATATAGCAGCTATGCTTGCTACTATACAAACAGAGAACCTCAGCTTACGCCAAGACATGACGGCCCTACAGGGTCAGTTGGCGGCCGGGGTTTCAGGTCCCTGGGGTCCTTCTCCCTCTTCTAGAGTTCGGCAAGAAGGGTTGCTACGGCCACCGCTGTTCACCTTTGAGGGTTCCTCCTCTACTACGCAACAAGAGAACGCCATACACGTGATAGCTCCCCATCCCGTGCAACTAGCTCCTCCTGAACGTTTCTATGGCGACAGCGCCAAGTACAGTGTCTTTCTTCATCAGTGCCACTTACATTTCATGGCCAGAGCAACAGCCTTTCCGGATGACGCATCCAAGATCGCCTTCATCCTATCCTACATGGGTGGCGACGCCGCCCAATGGTCCATCTCCCTAGTGGAAAATGACGACCCCATGCTTTATAACTTGCCGGTTTTCAAGGAAACACTACGACGGATGTTCGCCCGTCACACCTTTGTTCAAGCCGCAGACAACGAACTACTCAATCTGAAACAAGGCAATACTGAACTGCTCCATTACATCACAACCTTCAGTAGACTCGTCATTGAAGCCCGTTGGCCAGAGACTAAGAAAATATCTGTGTTTTACAGGGGTTTACGCGACGAATTGAAGGATTTGATATCCCAGATGCCTGATCCCCCTGACGAAATAGGCCCTTTCATCGACCTAGTGGTTAAGGTAAACTACAGGATCCAGGAGCGAAAGAGTGAGAGACTCAAAGGAGGCGACAACCGATTCCTGTCCTTCAAGGACAAAACGAAGGACGAGGCGGCTCCACCTAGTGACGCGCCAGAACCGATGCAAATAGGGGGATAAGGGGACCTCTCTCCAATGAGGAAAGAGAGAAAAGAAGAAAACTAAACCAGTGCCTGTACTGCGGTAAAAACGGGCATTTTGTCAGGGAATGCCCAGTCAAGCCCACCCGAGCCAGAGGAAGAAGACCGTACGCTCTACCTGTATCTAAAGTCGACAAAGCGGGAAACGAAGAAACCCAGTAGGTAGTGGGGTCCAGCTACTGGGTTCTTCGTCCAACAAGACTACGACCCCTGCCTGTTTTAGTGGCAACCACCACCTGGGTGTTAAGGTGGACCTCCGATCATGGACCGACCAGGTATGGCACGTTACAGCCCTTCTTGATTCTGGAGCCACCGGTAACTTTATCGACACCCAGTATATGAAGGATATGGGAATGGCCACGGTACCAAAGAAGACCCCTGAGGCAGTGAAGGCAGTGGACGGTACGGATCTTACCTCCGGTCTTATCCGGTACCAAACTGAAGATTTGGTTATGACCTTTGAAAACAAACATACGGAAACCATTGCCTTCGATATAATAGATGCACCCCAGTTTCGAGTTATTTTGGGACTTCCGTGGCTAGTGAGGCATAACCCTCGGATTGACTGGACATCCGGGACCCTAGCATTGGACTCAGCCTATTGCCACACTTCCTGTTATAAACCGACCGACTCCTCCGGCGTGCGTGCCGTACAGGCCCACGCTCTACCCGTGACAGGAATGGGCATGACAACACTGGAAAACGTACCAGAAGCATACATTGACCTGGCAGCAGTGTTCGACAAAAAGGAGCCAACACCCTTCCTCCTCACCGTTCGTTCGACTGCAGGATTGATCTGATTCCTGGTTCCACGCTTCCTTGTAGCCGGATTTACTCTCTCACTAACAAGGAGAATGAACACCTCCGCTCCTACCTGGATGAATACCTAGGCAATGGGTTTATACGCCATTCTAGGTCCCCAGTATCCACTCCTCTTTTCTTCGTGGCCAAGAAAGAGGGGGATCTCAGGACATGTATTGACTTTAGGGCTATGAACGCCATCACTATAAAGAATAGGTACCCATTGCCTCTGATTTCCAACCTGTTGGATCAAATGAAGAACGCCTCCATCTTCACCAAACTGGACCTTCGGGGAGCATACCATCTAGTCAGAGTCCGGAAGGGTGACGAATGGAAAACAGCATTTCGGACCAAATTCGGCCTTTTCGAATACCAAGTCATGCCTTTCGGGCTCTGCAACGCCCCAGCGGCGTTCCAGTTTTTCATCGACGAGGTGTTGAGGGACTTCATTGATATATTTTGTATTGTATATATCGATGATATACTGATATTTTCACAGTCCTTGTCAGACCACGTCCAACACGTACGCGCCGTCCTCCTACAACTAGGACGACATGGTTTGTACGTCAAACTGGAGAAAAGCATCTTTCATACTACGACTGTCGAGTTCCTGGGACATGTAATCACTCCGACCGGAATCCAAATGGACAACAAAAAGGTAGAAGCTATCCTGAAATGGCCATCTCCTACCACAGTGAAACACGTCCAGAGGTTTCTGGGTTTTTCTAATTACTATCGTCGCTTCATCACAGGTTTCTCCAGGATCGTCACTCCCATCACTCGTTTACTGCGCAAGGGGGTCCGTTACTGCTGGGATACAGAAGCCGAACACGCTTTTCAGGAGCTGAAAAACAAATTCACTACAGCTCCCATCCTACGACACCCCGACTCCGAACAACCGTTTGTCGTGGAAGCTGATGCCTCACAAAACGCTCTGGGAGGTGTGTTATCTCAAAGGAACACCGAAACAGGTCTCCTACACCCTGTGGCGTTCTATTCCAGGAAACTCCAAGCTGCCGAACGCAACTATTCCATTTCAGACCGAGAACTCCTGGCCATCAAGACAGCGTTCGAAGAATGGTGCCACTACCTAAAAGACGCCAGACATCCCGTAACTATTTATACGGACCACAGGAATCTACAATTCCTTCGCTCAGCCCGTGCCCTCACTTCCAGACAACTACGATGGACTCTGTTTTTTAATGAGTACGATTTCCGCATTACGTACCGCCCAGGGAAGGAGAATGCCAAGGCTGATGCGTTATCCCGTCTAGAAGACACCGATGACATTGTGTCAGTCACCAAGCCGTTGCCCATCATTCCCGAACACTGCTTCCAGGGTGTGGTTCTAACGTCTGATTTTCTTTCCCAGCTTCATGACGACATGAAACAGACTGATCAGACATCCTTGGTAGAGAACCACACGGGTGTAACCACACAGAACGGGTTCTTGTACAAGGACGACAAATACTACCTTCCTTTGGTAGCCCACCAACAACAGGCCCTGTTTACGTGTCACAACCATGTATTGTCCAACCATCCAGGCTATCACAAAACCATGGAACTGTTGCAGAGGCATTTCTGGTGGCCCACGATGGAAACAGACACCAGGTCCCATATCGCTCGTTGTACTGTGTGCGCCCAAGGAAAGAACTTGTCGGGACCATCCGTTGGGTTGTTACACCCCATTCCTGTTCCTCCTCACCCTTGGCACACCATCTCCATGGACTTTGTCGTGGAATTACCAGCCACCGCATCTGGTTACACCACTATTTTGACCATAGTAGACCACCTCACGAAAATGGCTCATTTCGTGCCCCTGAAGAAATTGCCCTCGGCAGCTGAACTGGCAGTGGTATTCCTGCAGAATGTGGTTCGTCTGCATGGCATACCGTCTGTGGTCATAACAGATCGGGGTTCGCAGTTCGTGTCTCGTTTCTGGAATGAGGTATGCACTGCCATGGGCATGGACGTTCGCTTGTCATCGGCATACCATCCTCAGACTGACGGTCAAGCCGAGAGGACGAACCACACCATGGAGCAGTACCTCCGTTGTTTGCTTCTAACAGTTGAAAAGGAATGGGCAGAGGTGCTATGGATGGTGGAATTCGCGTATAACAACATGCATTCCGCCATCGGAATGTCCCCCTTTTTGCCTACAGGGCAAACATCCTAGAACTATGCCATGGGAAGAACCACAGAACAATCCCTTGCCCACGGTTCAGGCATACCATGCCAAGCTCTGCACTCTCTGGCAACAGGCTCGATTTGAGCTGGCCAGGGCAAAAGAAACCTACAAACAGTACGCAGATGATCACCGGAAGACGGAGCCCGCATATAAAAAAGGAGATAAGGTGTGGCTTTCTATCCGTAACCTTAACGTGCACGGCCCCAAGAAACTGTTGCCCCGTTTTGTAGGACCCTATGTCATTGACAAAGTGATCAACCGTGTGTCCATGAAACTCTTGTTACCTCCGCAGATGAAAATACACCCTGTTTTCCATGTCTCCCTTCTGCGTGCTGTTCACCCTGAGTGCACTGTGTCGGCCCCTCCTTCCCCAGTCCTTAGGGATGATCACATTGAGTACGAGGTCAGGGCTATACTGGGTTCCCGTCGTACCAGGGGAGGCTTTTTATCTAGTAGATTGGAAAGGGTACGGTCCGGAGGAGCGGTCCTGGGAACCCCTGTCTCATGTACGCCATGCTTCCCGGTTGGTTCGTGTCTTCCATGTCTGTCACCCTCTTAGTCCTCGCCCTGCCACCCCTTTGTGAGGCTACTGTTGCGGGTGGGGGTCTGTTTTGGGCGGGGGTGCTGTCATGTTTCGGTAGTTTCCCTCTCCCGATCACCAGGTATGTTTGTGTGCTCGTTTGTACCTTCACTCGTGCGGAACATTTTCCCTCACTTCCGGGTTACTGGCGGTTGGCGGTTCAGCCTTCCTTGCTGAAACCACCGCCACGTCACTCAGCGTTTCCGGGGAAGCCACTTAAAAACAGTGATTCCCCTCGGATCGGCGCTTCGTATTAACGCCTGTGCCTGGACAGACACCTTCGCAGGTATTTCGGAGCTGCGCAGGAGCGCTGCCGTTCTTCTTGTTTTTCTCTCGTGACATTTAGGATATGCTACCTTCTGCCTCAACGCGCTGGAGCGCTTGTTAGTTATTTTGTTATTTCGTTTGTGTTTTCCATTTAGAACCAGACCGCGCTGGAGCGCTTGTTAGTTATTTTGTTATTTTGTTTTGTGCCTAACGATTAGAACCAGACCGCGCTGGAGCGCTTAATTTTGGGTTCTAATTTTCACCACGCAGGAGAGCTTAGTTCCTTGGGATACATTGCGCAGAGCGCTGATTTCTTTTGTGGGTCACCTGCGCAGGAGCGCTGATTTCTTTTTGGTGTGCCTCGCTCTGAAGCGTTAGTTACCTTGGTGTGCTTGCGCAGGAGCGCCATTCTGTCTTACCTTGAGGATTTCAGAACACATGATGTCAAATTATGAGGTGACTGCTGTTTTCCGCATGAGTGTATGGTAGTGAGTGGAAGAGGTTGTTTTGGGCTGATAGTAATAGGTGTCTCCTTGTTTCTCTATGCAGTTGGTGTCCACAGTTAATCCGAACTGGAGGACGTCCTCTACCGGTCTTCCGGACACACTCCTGCAATCCCAGCTTTCCTCCCCGCTCCCATCTTTATCCTAGATCGTTTTCAAGGCTCGACTGGGGTAAGGTGGGTACTAGGGTGATAGCTCATGTCATCTCTGCGAGAACTCTCCGCAAGAAACAGGTAAACTTGTGGGGCTACCAGACAGCAAACTAACGAACTTCAACAGTTACGTTCCCATCCGCACCTGTAAACCCTTGGTAACAACGTATTCCGTTCTCGTGTGCCCGCCCCACCGAAACTATGCACATTTAAAGCAGTACCACCCTTATATGAATGATGTAGCGAAAACCTTACACATAATACATAACCCTCATTTAACTAAATCATAACTAAATGGTGAGCGAAAAATAATACAGTGCTTAATTCGGAACGGAGCATTGTTAGGGTGCTGCACGCCGAATTTGAGAAAGCTGTTGAACATGATGAAGTTTAAACGATAAGGGTGTGCTCCAGATCACTGATTCAGAGACGAATATTAAAAATGTTCCGACCCTGGTTAGCACCCCAACGGAAAACAAGTAAAGATTATTGGAGGATGTGTCACGTCAAAGGCTGCTCATTTAAGTCATCGACACGAAGGAGTCATTATACAGATACGATCACTGGACAAAAGCTATCATGTTATATTATGTGGACTTAAGCACTGTATTATTTTTCGCTCACCATTTAGTTATGATTTAGTTAAATGAGGGTTATGTATTATGTGTAAGGTTTTCGCTACATCATTCATATAAGGGTGGTACTGCTTTAAATGTGCATAGTTTCGGTGGGGCGGGCACACGAGAACGGAATACGTTGTTACCAAGGGTTTACAGGTGCGGAAGGGAACGTAACTGTTGAAGTTCGTTAGTTTGCACAGTTTGGTGATTCAGTTAATCTAAGCGCATATGTGAAGAGCAAGGCGAAGAAAAGCAGTGACAAAAAAGGTATGGAGGGGCGTAACGAGATGCTGATAAATGTATGCGGGAGCATTCACGAGTTTTGGGTGAGGGGGTGACTTTATATACTGCATATGTGCGTATAATCCAGTAGAACTTAGAATATGTTTTGAAAAAGGGCAATTAGTCCGAGTGCGTATGGGAAGAGCTAGACGCTTTAAAGCAGAGATTACAACAGGTATGTAAGAGTGATCTTAAATGAATGCGGGAGTATTCATTAGGTTGGGGAGTGGGGGTGAGTTTACATACAACATATGTGTGCATAATTCAGTAGTTTTCAGAATATAATTTGGAATGGGGAGATGTTTGTAGATGGGTATTTTTGGTTCGTTAGAGTGGGGCACATTAATTATGATATAAGGAAAAAGTTTATTTTATTTCATGTTTTGCTGTTGTCACATGAGATGGTAATGGGGGCAGATATTCCCGATTGTTTTTAGGTTCGTTTTTTAAAACATGTTTTGTATTAAGTGATTTTTCAGGTGATTCAATACATTTATATTCCTGTGGTTGATAGCTGTATTTTTTACATACTACAGATACCCCTGAAGAAGGTTTAAAGAACCGAAATGCATTGGGTGTAGTGATTGGACTTGGGAGAACTCGAATTTTGTCAAGTGTTTTGGAATAGGCCTGGATGGGCAATTTTGGAACATGTAACACGCACAAGCTATTGGAATTTCGAACCTTTGACGTGATTGAGTAACTGTGAATAAAATTGGAGTTTAAAAAGGAGGAACTTTTGAATACTTTTGGTTTAAGTGCATAAAATTGAACACTAGTGTATCAGGCAGTGCAACCCTATGTTGACCTGCAAACAGCGGGCCCACATTTCTTGATGAAACACTTATAACTAGTGCTCAACGGAACGGAGCATTGTTAGGGTGCTGCACGCCGAATTTGAGAAAGCTGTTGAACATGATGAAGTTTAAACGATAAGGGTGTGCTCCAGATCACTGATTCAGAGTCTAATGACATCTTGCCATACATCCAAGAGTCCGTATACATGGGGCGCACACATTCAGACCACAACCCACACGTTATAGATGTACAATGGGAAGCCGGGGCGCCGCCGATACCTGCGTGGCGACTCCAACCGGATGTTTTGCTTGATGCGCCCTTTCGAGAATCGCTGGCAACAGCAGTAGCGCAGTATTTCGAAGAAAATGAAGGTACCACCTCATCGCCGCTGATAGAATGGGATGCGCTCAAGGTGGTGGTCAGGGGGCATTGCTTGGGGGCGCAGACAGGCATGCGAGCGCAGTTGGAGAAAGAACTCACCGCCTTAGAGAGGAAACTGGAGGCCCGAGAGCAGGCAGCTGCCGAGGGATCCCAGCAGCAGCTTGACGAAAGCAGGGCGGAACATGTGCGTCTACTAGAACGACTGCGCTGTCTAAATTACACTGCGCACTCGGCAAGAACACACCGCGTGGGGGACAAAGCTGGAAAGCTGCTCACGTGGCTCATCCGTCAAGATGAGTCGTCGGCGCCTATAGCCTCGGTGAGGAAGGCGGACGGGGGTGTAGCATACACGCAGCGTGAAATTCACGGGGAATTTGAAGCACACTATCGGGACTTATATAGGTCACGCACTCAGGCCACGGCCCTCGAGATGCAGCTCTTTCTGGATGGGCTTGACTTGCCCACGCAAGCCCAAAGAGAAGAATTGAACGCCCCTATACTCTCCGAGGAAATAAGAGAGTGTATATTCTCACTGGCTAACGGCAAATCACCTGGGCCCGATGGCCTGCTGACCGAATTCTATAAGGCCTACTCGCATATATTAACACCACAACTTCTGAAGCTATTTGAAACTGCGCTAGAGGAGTCCGCCCTGACTGTTACCCAAAATGAAGCCTTACTGGTGTCCCTACTTAAACCACACAAGAATCCGGAATCCCTAGGATCATACCGCCCTCTGGCCCTCTTGAACACAGACTACAAGATTTTTGCATCGATATTAGCTAGACGCCTTTCGCCATTAGAGAAAGATCTGGTTCATCCAGACCAGAATGGTTTTGTACCCGCTAGGAGTACCTCCCTTAACATCCGCAGACTCTTCAGGGTGCAAAGATACGCAACGCATAGCTGGCCCCGATCAGGCTGTTTGGTCTCAGACCTAGAGAAGGCCTTTGATTCTCTGGAATGGCCGTATCTGGCAGCGGTCTTAGCCAAATACGAACTAGGCGACCAATATTTCGGCATGGTGCAGCTACTATACCAGCGACCCACGGTCCGGGTCCGTACCGGCCGGCTCATCTCAGACTCTATCAGAGTGAGGCGGGGAACGCGACAGGGTTGCCCTTTGTCCCCGCTGCTGTTTTCCCTAGCTATGGAACCATTAGCGGCAATGCTTCGGAGGGATGGCGAGGCGTGGGGTATACCGTTGGGAGACGGGTTACACGCCGTTTCTCTGTATGCTGATGACCTACTACTATACCTTCGAGATGTAACGGCCATAGCAGACACGCTTAGGATCTTTGAGGAACTGTCAGGGCTCCGGGTCAATTGGGCCAAGTCTGGGGTCTATCCGTTTAGTGCGGACACAGCAGAGGAGAACGTGTTCCTTAACGGTTCGCTGCTCCCGTGGTACCCCACTACTTTTCGGTATCTCGGAATCTTTATATACCGTGAACCTGATGACTTAATGGATGGCAATCTGACCAGAGCGATAACGGCCATCAAGGCGCAGATGCAATTTTGGAAGTCCCTCCCACTCAATGTCATGAGCCGTATTACCTTGTTGAAAATGATTGTTCTCCCCAGACTGCTATACTATTTCTCGAACCTCCCGCTTTATGTCCCATCTAAAACTTTTCGAGCACTAGAGCGTCTGTTCCGTGACCTGATATGGAATACGGGCAGACCGCGAGTAGCCTTGTGGAAGATGTATGCTCCCGTCAGTCGGGGTGGTCTAGCAGGCCCAAATATGGAGTTATACTATATGGCGGCGCAGCTCCAATGGGTGACAAAATGGCTGGCGGGTAGGCAACTGGAGGATACAGCGGCTGTGCAGCGTCCCTGGTCTCACTCCCAAATATATCACCTGTTCCACCCGGCTGCCAGACCCCCGCGGCCGTCGCAACTATACCTGGGACTGGCGCATAGGTGTTTCAGGAGGAGCTTATACCTCACACGCGCAACGCTTCCATATGCCCCCACCCTACCGCTGCTTGGAACTCTGAGAGGAGGATTGGGTACTTCGGAAGTGGCGCTGACGACCTGGCATGCAATGGATCTAGATACATTAGGAGATTTGTACAGGGATGGCTCGCTGTTGACATTTGCAGCCTTGGCGGTAGACACGGACTTACCGGTCGGCCAGTTCCTTCTGCACGCCTCTATCTTGGGGACGCTGTCGGAGGTATGGGGGGACCTGACGGTTGAGCCACCGTCGCATTTGCTAGTGCAATACTTACACGTCATGGGGGCGGGATCTCACGTGGTACATTGGCTAGTGGAGGCGCTACTCACCCATACCGTACTACCGATGCAGCGGCTCCGGACTTGCTGGGAGACTGACAGAGGTCGACCCTGGACTGATAAAGAATGGGAGACTATTTTGGCAGGCTCAGAGCGGGTGCCACGGAATTCCAGATTCAAGCTGATACACACATATATCATACACAGAGCATATCTATCACCAGACAAAATTAATAAATACTTTAATATCGACACGTCTACGTGTCCGCGATGCCGACACCCGGGAGCGGATCTGCTGCATATGCTTTGGTTTTGCATCCTCCTACAGCCTTATTGGCTGGGGGTGGCCGCGATCCTTGACAGTTGCACGGAACGGTCGGTGCCACACACATGGGAGGCTTACATACTGGGACTTTACGCGAGATCCAAAAACAACAGGGTCACCTCGAGGTTCCGGGACCTAGGGCTCATCACTGCAAAACGCATGATTACCAAAAGGTGGAAGCGTCCTGACCCCCCAGAGGTAGTCACCTGGAAGCGCTCCTTTACAATATGGGAGCAGGCGGAGAGCACAGCGTTGCACAGGGAGGGAACGGCAGGGCTCCGCAAGTATCCTATAGCACAATACTGGGACACTATGCTCACTGCATTGCGGCGCGGGGACGTAGAGGAAGGCGATAGTACCTAGGTGCAGTGCCGTAGAGGTAGCTCTGGTCTCGTGGGGCTGGACCCTACGGTACCTATGCTTGCGCAAATACCGGCCAGTTGAGACCTGGGCGCCGGGCGGGGAGCTGCGGGGAGGCTACCTGCGTGTATCCTAGTAGCCAGCATGGGTGAGGTCCCATGCTGAGTATACAGACTCCACCCTGACCTAAACAAGACGCAAGAAGACGGTAACTTAGGAGAACACACTTATGCTCCAACCAGTCATACACAGTTATCTATACACATTTGTATTCGATGATGGCTTAATTTTAATTTTCTCCTTCTGTTATAATGTTCAATTTAGTTATGAAAAAAGAGAAAGAATCTTTTATTGGTTGATCCTGGCAACTTATCTTAGATCCGCACTGCATGGTACTGTAACTTGCTGGCATTGAGTTTGCGAATCGAATGCTGTGTTCCTCTTGTAAATATACGGATATAGATCAAGAATCATTATAATTGTTGATACATTACGCTGCAGACACAGGCAGAAACTTTCTTTTCCATGTATATGTAGAACTTAACTCAGTGTCACATGGTGTTGTACTGTACAATCTTGCAAGAAATAAGAAAATATATAATAAATACCAATAAAGATATTTAAAAAAAAAAATCAGACAAAAGACCAAAGAAACATCTGTACACCAGGTTGTCCAAAGTAGGTCCACGTCCCCCAGCTCCATGCCATACAGTATAATACTTAGCATCAGGCTTGCCATTGCCTTGTATTTTAGTTTGAACCTTTTGTTATTCAATATTCTGATATGCTGTATTATATCCTCACGTGTGTACTGTCACAATTAATAAAGCTGGTTATAAAACAAAAAAAGTCCGTATCCATGCCAGCTTTATGCTCTGATCACTAATTACTTAAATTAATTGTTTGTCAATTTAACATACGTGGATATCCTGATAACCTTGAAAGATTCTGACATCCTGCACCAACTTTAAACACCCCATCTGCTTTATGTATTTTCTGATGCTCCCCACGAAACCCAACTTTTGTCTGCGCATATGTGTCAAGACTCCAATCAGCTGGGACCCAGAATCTACAGGACCGAAGATAGTCCTCCCAGTACCTCCTAGGAACAACCCACAACTCCTGATAGAAAATAGGTGTCCATGTCTTGTGCCGAGTGGGAACATAGGGTAGGGGATGAGCAGGGTGAAGAGAAGACAAAGCACCTGGTATCGACACCACAGCAAGCACGTCCCTCAGTTTGATGATCCAATCTCCCTGTGTCTGCTTTTTCCTATAAAATACAGAGGCACAATCAGGGTTTGGCAAACAGAAAACAATCTGTTGTAATGATTCAAAGAAGCTGCTGGTCCATGTCTGTTCTATCTCCATGGTAGCGTCTCGTGTGTGACAGTTGTACCAGGAGAACTGACAGGACAGCAGCTGCAGTTGGTGGCTGTTCATCGGAAGAAAATAAAGCTATTTAAACTTACCAGTGTGTCACTTTGCAACACTGGCGACGAGCGAAGCTTGCGGGGGACAAGCTGCCACCAACTTTCCCCATTTCTTTTAACCCACGGAACTGCCTTCTTCTCCACGACGATCGGAAACGTGTGACCAGTGAAGAGGCCTCCTCCAGTCCTTCCTGTGAATGCCCGACGTCTTCTCCTGTTTCTTCGGAATCTCTGCGACCTTGGAATCGCAATCAGGCAAATTTTATGTGGTTTTGCCCATTTCAAATGGCTCCCGCTCGTGGCACTTCTCTCGTGCTCATCCCCGTCAAGCCGTGCCGAGTCATTCCGTCACTACGTGACACGCATGTTACATTACGTGCGGGCCACCATCTTGTTTTGCATTTCCATGGTAACACTACAACGCGCACCGCTACGAAGCATCACGGAGCCTGTAATATTTCACAAGGTTTGTCATGAGCCATTGAATGCTTAACTGACTCCTGGTACAGGTACTGTTTATATTAATCTATGCACTGCCGTCACATTTTCCTTGCGTGTATGCAACACGCTGATAGACTGACTTTGAGTAATGCCTGCTCGTGATCTGTCGGCTACCAATATGCATGTTTATGGATTCCTACTTTGTTCAGCGCTCTCCTCATAAACTGCTTACCGCATTTTTACACATACTGACCTCATTTATACTACGTTTTTTTTTGCTGAACATTATTTCCTTTTATTCAATTAGAGTCACACCAACTTACTGATTGAATTGTTGATTTGTGAATCTTTCACCATGTCTGCCACTTCAATGAGTCAGCCTCCTCCATTTCTTTGCGAGAAAGGTGAACCACTTCTACCATGGAAGAGGTGGAAACTTTTGTTTGACTCCTATTTAGTAGCTATTGGTGGTGAGAAATTTTCTGCTCACAGAAGACAAGCAATTCTGCTCCATAACCTCGGAATAGAGGGACGCAACATTTATGAGAGCATTGATGTAATCCCTGTGGGTGAAGGTGATGGCGAGCAGTCTGATGTGTTTGAAATGTCAATAAAAATGTTAGAGATGTATTTTGGGCCATGTATTAATGTTGTTTTGGAGAGGCACAAATTCTTCATGAGAATCCAAGAACCTAATGAAAAGGTTGGGAACTACATTGCTTCTCTAAAGACACTTGCACGCACCTGTGAGTTTGGTGACCTCACTGACTCGTTGATTCGTGATCAGCTGGTCAGGTGCACCAACAGTTCTAGGGTGCAAGAAAAAGTATTATCTAGAAACCCGTCACTCAAAGAAGCTGTAGCCATTGTTGAAGGGATGGAAAACACCTCTGGCTGGGTCAAGGAGATGAAAGCCCATAAACCAACAACTGACGACGTTCCAACCCCCAGTAGCATTCATGAATTGACCCAAAAAGATACACCTCACGATTTTGTTGACAATGTCTCCAGAGTTGTGCGTGGAGCCAAGCCCAAACCCTCCACTGATTTTTCCAAGATGAAGTGTTACAGATGCGGTAGTAACAATCACTCCTCTAACTATCCTCAATGCTATGCGAGGAATACAACCTGTCACAAGTGTGGCATCAAGGGCCACTATGCCAGAGTATGCAAG
Organism: Calotriton arnoldi; assembly: GCA_963921515.1. Taxonomy (NCBI): domain Eukaryota; kingdom Metazoa; phylum Chordata; class Amphibia; order Caudata; family Salamandridae; genus Calotriton; species Calotriton arnoldi. The sequence continues at coordinate 1,115,345 of CAWUFW010004577.1, forward strand.
TCTGGTGGCAGAGTACGCACAGTGGAGAATGTGTGCGAGAACATTGAGACCAATGTCATCTCTAGAACCACCATGTTGAGTGTGAGGGGTGATGGCATGGTAGATGCAGACCTCATCAGTATGCCGGAATGCGAAGTGGTGATCGGAGACAAGTTGTTTGTGGTCCTGGCAGACTCTGGATCTCCGTTTACCATGTTGGGCAATATACTTTGGGACAAGACTTTTCCTGAGACACAACTTTTTGCGCCTGACATTAACCCAGTCAGTTATGGTGGCTCACACATTGATGTAATAGGATATGCCATCATGAAGATTCATTTCAAAGGAAGGGAGACTATTGGAAAGATCTATGTTGCCAAGCAGGGTGATAACCTCCTTGGGTGGAGACATCAGAGAGACTTGGGGATAATTCTCAACCCGAATGCTCGTCATCCCTCAGAGCAGGTCATGTTAGTTGATCACAATGCTATCTCTAACACGTTTTTTGAGGAATTTTCCCAAGTTTTCTCTGATAACCTTGGGTTGCTTAAAGATTCGGAACACCGCATTGTACTTAAGCAAAAAGCGGTACCCGTGGTACACAAGGTTAGGAAGGTCCCCAATATGATGCTAGAACCCCTGAGGTGTGAACTTAAGAGACTAGTGACTCTGGGTATAATCGAGGAAATTGAATCCTCGGAATGGTTGGCCCCAGTGGTTTTGGCCCCTAAGGATTGAAGAAAGAATATTAGGATGTGTGTCGACTTGAGAAGCCTGAACAGGTCAATATGGGTGGATCGTCAACCACTTCCTAATATCTCTGAGTCAATTAGCATGCTTGGTGGTGCTAAGGTTTTCAGCGTGTTAGACTTATCTTCGGCCTACCACCAGGTACTCCTCCATCCAGACTCCAAACACCTTACATCTTTCGTGACACCACTGGGGGCCTTCCCTTTCATCAGGATGCCTTTTGGGTTAGCCTCGGCAGCTGCCTGTTTTCAGCGCATTATGAAAGTGATCCTGGGAGACATCCCTAACATCATGTTCTTCCAGGACGACATCTTGGTTTATGGGAAGGATGACTCAGAACATGACAGTATTTTGAGACTTACTCTGCATAGGCTAGCTGATAAAGGTTTAACTGTGAATCATTTAAAGTGTCGGATTAGTGTATCTTCTGTCACTTATTTGGGACATGTCATATCTGGGGAGGGCATCCGACCGAAACTGGATCTGGCAAAAAGTATTGTTGATGCCCCTGCCCCAACTGACAAAGAACAAGTGAGGTCTTTCCTTGGCCTCGCTGAGTTTTATTCCAAATTTATTCAAGGTTTCGCCTCCACTGTTGAGCCCATCAGAGCTCTTCTAAGGAAAGGAACGCACTTTGTTTGGTCACCTGAGTGCGCTGCAGCCTTTAATGCCATCAAGCAAGCAATAGGCAAGATGCCAACCCTTGGTCACTTTGATTCCAAAAAGAAAACTTTCCTGACCACTGATGCCAGCTTATGTGGCCTCGGGGCTGTGCTTTCCCAAATTGATGGTGGTGAAGAGAAAGTTGTTGCGTTCGCCTCTAGAGCGCTGAAGAAGCCTGAGCAACAATATTCATGCATTGAGAGAGAAGCTTTGGCCATAGTGTGGGCGGTGAAGCATTTTAAATTTTACTTGTGGGGGATTCCTTTCTTAGTAAGGTCAGACCACTATCCTTTGGTTCAAGTGTTCTCTTGTGCAGAGAGTGAAAGACTTACTCCAAGACTTAAACGATGGAGCGAAGGGTTAGAAGAGTACAATTTTCATGTGCAATATCTCCCTGGTTCTGCTAACAAAGAGGCAGATTGTTTATCAAGACTGCCTATTGAGTGTGGTGGAGATACACCTTACTCTGATTCTGTTAAAGTTTGTTGGGTCAAGGAATCTGCCATCCAAGAATCTGAGTGGGAACATGCCTTGGAGGAAGATCCGTTACTTCCTGTTGTAACACGTTTTGTCATTGAGGGCTGGCCTAACAACAAAAAAATGGATTCTGATCTTTTGCCCTTTTGGTCCATCAGAAGTGAACTTACCCTTTGTCAGGGCCAACTTAAGCGTGGTGAAAGGGTGGTGCCTCCTGATGCCATTAAGCCTAAGCTCATAAATCTGGCTCATGAATGGCACCTAGGAAGAAACCTCACTAAGTCACGCCTCCGTGAAAGGTATTGGTGGCCGGAAATGGATGGCCAGGTTGAAAAGCTAGTCAAAGAGTGCTGTCAGTGTGCTTCCAGTGACAAATCCCGAGTCACCAACACTGCTCCACTGTCACCTGTAGAGGTTCCGCGGGAACCTTGGGTCAAGCTTGGTTTGGACCTCATGGGGCCTTTTGAGCTACTTAATCCTGCAGAGAGATTTGTGATTCTTTTGGTGGATTACTCTTCCAAGTGGGTCTCCACCAAATGCGTTAGTTCTGTCAGCACCAGAGTGGTTATTGATTTTCTTAAGGATGAATTTGCCAGTGAGGGCATTCCCAGGTTCCTCATTACAGATAATGGGGTGCAGTTCGTCTCTCAGGAGATGCATGGATTTTTGAGAGACTATGGCATTATTCATCAGAGAACTGCGCTCTATGCACCCCAAGATAATGGGCTTGCGGAGCACATGAACAGAGTAGTCCAGGCATGTGTGCAGAGAGCAATTGAAATGAGAGTTTCCCTCAAGGGTGTCTTAAGGGACACTTGGTGGGCACATCGCACTGCTGTCAACACCATTTTGCTAAAATCTCCTTTCCAAGTGTTGCGTGGGAGGGTTGCATTATCCAAACTCAATCCTGGGTGGTTACCTCTCATTGAAGGTCCTATTTTGCATGAGGAGGAGGTGAGTGATAAGATCAAATCATACCAAAATAAGTACAAAGAGAGGTTTGATTTCAAGAAATCTACCAAAACCACGATGTGGAAGGTTGGTGAGTGGGTACTTATTAAGAGACCACGGTGGCATAGTAAGGGTGTCACTGAATTTATGGGCCCGTTTGTCATTACTTCTGTAAATAAGAATGTAGTTACAGTTCATAATGGTGGTAAGTGGAGCATGTCTCGTCTTGTGATGTTCCAAGGTGACAAGTCTAAATTTCCTTCATGCCCAGATGTTTCACCAGGTCCAAGTTTGCCCATGCCTAGTTTTTCTTACTTTTCTCCAAGGTCTCGATGTCTTCCTAAGCGTTATGAGGACTATGAAATGTATTGATTTTTCTTGTCTTGTTCTTGGACTGATTTTGTACCATGTTGTGACACTGCATTTTTCTTCTTCTTTTGTCTTCTCTCTTAGTCTCTTCTTTTCTATTCCCTCCTTTTTCTTCTGTTTCCCTGTAAAGGGGATGTGTTGTAATGATTCAAAGAAGCTGCTGGTCCATGTCTGTTCTATCTCCATGGTAGCGTCTCGTGTGAGACAGTTGTACCAGGAAAACTGACAGGACAGCAGCTGGAGTTGGTGGCTGTTCATCGGAAGAAAATAAAGCTATTTAAACTTACCAGTGTGTCACTTTGCAACACAATCCATGCAATTCTGGTCATGACTTCCCCTCCAGCAAACACTCACCAAAAATTATCAACGGTGTATTCACCAGAAGTATTCCCTCTATTAGGTGTAAATAACAGGTAATGATTGTATGGAGATCCAGAAAGTCAGCATCCAAACACAGGGGCGGCTCCTCCATGTGGGCGGAGGAGCATCGCCCCACTGCTTTCTCATATTATGAATGCCATTTTATGTTTCTGCTTCTCGCACTGCGAGAAAGCAGAGCATAAGGGTTTGGTTGGGGGCAGGCGGGTGGGCGGTCCTGCTCCAGGGCAGGGGAGGAGTGGCTTGCCCCTATTGTGGGCGCTGACTGTTTGGTCGACCCCAGGGCCGACCAAACCAGTCATGCACACTCTCAGTTTTCTCCATGTAGGCTTCATGCAGCCTGCATGGAGAAAAGAGCCTCCCCATAGACGCATGTCCGGTCGGCCTCCCAGCCAATCACAACGCTGCCATTGCAGCGTTGTGATTGGCTTAGGGGAGGGGAGGGAGGCTGCCTGCTTCCTGTTCCGCGGGACCCGGCCGGAGCTGAGACGGCGCGGGACCCAGGAAGGTAAGTTTAATTGATTTTTAAAAATTAACCTCCCTCCCCCCGCGCGACATCCCCCCCCCCTCCTCCCCTCCCCCTCCCCCACACCCCCCACCCCCCGACCCACGAGTCATGCCGGCCGCGACTGTCCAAACATGACAATATCCAGAGGTTTGCAAGAAGGGTAAATAACAGGGTTAACAATTCCTCATAATGGCCACAGTCTCTGAGAATGGGTTGAGAAGGTATTTGAATACCATTGGTTGAGCCGCAGGCTGAGTGCACTTACCTATTTTAATATTGGTTCTGTTTTGTTTGTAGATGCCGTAGTATCCAGTGATATGCAGCAGGTGACCAGGAGAATTCAGGCGCTGGGTTGAGAGAGGAGCTGAGCTGACAAAGAGACGGAAGGAGGTAAGTGACTTCAGGTAGATTTATGTATGGGGAAGAGGCAAGAAAGAAACAGAATGAAGGGAGCGGGGCCAAAAGTAACAGGCTGAGGGGAGCAGGGTAAAACTAACAGGACTTGGGAAGAAATTGTGTGGCAAGAGAAGCTTCCACAACAATACTTGAAGCCAAGCATGGCTTCTGACTCGGACACAGCTTATGAACTGTGCCACGTCCGAATGGCTGCCAGGTCAAATGCGAGTGCATACTCTTGTGATGATTCGCATGTTATCTCGGTACAGATGGAAGGAGAGGAATTCTGACCCACACAGAGTAAGGGACCAGGGATTGTGGCCCGAAAATGCTCATTTCAGGAGCAGTGGCGGTGGTGGCATAAGGGGACAGACGATTGAATGCCACCCCACACAGTGCTACAACCACAGGCCACGCACCGCACTGGTGCAGGATGCGCGAGCCCTAACAGTTCTCCCCCCCAAACTCTGGCCCACCGGTCAAGGTTTGTCAAAGTGGAGAACATGGAATCTTCTAATCAGGAATAGGGCATGTACTTGAACTGCAGGTTCCCAGGATCTGTAAGGTAACCCACCCAATCCACTAAATAATAAAGTTTCCCTTTTAACCTTTTAGAATCAAGGATTTGATGGACCTCTATTCTATATTATTTTGCACAACAATCAGTGGTGAAGGGGGTTCAGCACGAGAGGCAGGATAGAAAGCTTTCAAGAGAGGCATGTGGAATATAGGATGTATTTGGATTTCTTTAGGTAGCTCCAATTTAATGGCCACAGGATTGATTATTCTGGAGATCGTATAAGAACCTATATAACGTGGTTGTAATTTCCATGGCCCAGAAAATCGTAGGTTCATTGTCGCCAACCAAATCTGATCACCAATTGCGTATGATGGGGCTGGACATCGATGCCAATCTGCCTGGGTTTTCTTTTTTTTTTTATATTGCTGCAACTCAGAGATTGCAATGGTCTAGATATTTGCAAGGTTTTTATGGTGGGCTTTTACCACTGGAATGGCTATTAGCTCTGGAGGCACCTGCAAAGGAAAAGCCTTGAGATGAAAAGCAAATGAGAAATAGAAAGGAGAGACGTTGTTGCTGAATGCATTATATGCAAACTCTGCTATAGGTAACACCTGAACCCAATCACTAGTACACATACTCAACAGACAGTGTACGTATTGCTCCATTGATTGATTGGCATGTTTCATTTGTCCAACAGTTTGTGGGTGGTACGCAGAAGATAAACAGTGGTCAATCTGTAAAGCGGAACAAATGCCTTGGCAGAACCTGGAAACAAATTGTTCACCTGGTCAGAAAGGACAACTGTAGGTAAACCGTGCTGACGGATGATCTGATTAATGAGTAGTTCAGCGAATTCCTTAGTGGCAGGTACCTTTTTCAGGAGGTTGAAGTGTGCCATTTTGGTTAGCAAATCCACCACTACTAAAATAGTGGTGAAACTATTGATCCGGGGGAGATCAGCAATAAAATCCATGCTGATAGAGTGCCAAGGGGTAGGTGATATGTCGAATGCCTGTAACAGTCCGGCTGGTGATGAATGTGAACCATTTTGACGAGCATAGGTGGAACATGTTTGAACAAAGGATTGTACATCCTTTGCTATGCCCTCCCATCAAAACCAACGTATACACATCTGTTTCATCTGTTTCATCTTTTCATCCCCTGGGTGTCTGCCTACAGGAGCAGAGTGGCACAGTGTAATACCTTTTGTTGTAAGTCAGGAGTTGGGATATATAACTTATCTGCATGTGACTGGAGATTCCCTTTTATGCAATTAGAAGGATCTGCCAGCCATTGCTGTGGTTTCAAAGCTTGGAAATGAGATAGTAGATCACCAAGAAAAGGATCAGATTCATCAGACATGCCCCAACTATCACATGCCCCACCTAACCATTCATGGGGAATAATGCATATCTGTTTCTGTGGTGGATGTATCTACCGTCCCCTGCTTTTCCCCGGGACAATACATGATCACAAAATCATATTCACTTAAAAAGAGAACCCATTTCATCTGACATGGTGTGAGTGCACAAGCAGATCTAAAGAACTGTAAGTTTTTGTGATCAGAGTAGATGGTCACAGTATGCCTTGAACACAAGAGGTAATGCCTCCATTCCTGAAAGGCCAGCTTGATTGCCAATAGTTCTCGCTCAGCTATGGTATAGTATTGCTCAGCTGGCAATTTTTTGGGAATAGTAGGAAATCCGACGCATTTTACCTGATGTCACGTCTAGTTGAGACAAAACCCCACGTACAGTTTTTTGAGAAACATCAGCCTCAACAAAATACAGTTGGGGCAGGTCTGCATGTTTTAATATAGGAGCCATGGTAAACTGTACTTTTAGGAAAAGGAATACCTTTTCGACATCTCTGGGCCAGGTAAAGGCAAGTCCTTTGCTTAGTAGTTTAGTTATTGGTGTTACAATATCTGGAAAGCGTATGATGATTTGCCTATAAAAATTTGCGAAACTGAGAAAAGATTGGACCTTCTTAACAGAAGTGGGACTTGGCCACTGCAGAATACCCTCAGTTTTCTCGGGGTCCATATGAATGCCAGATGGAGAGAGAATGAACCCAAGGAAATCCACTTGTGTAGTATAAAAAACTCATATCCAATTTGACAAACAATTGATGCTGTCGCAAGCATTGCAGCACCTGTTTAACTTGGATAACATGTTCTTCCTCAGTTTGTGAAAAAATCAGGATATCATCGATGTACACAATGGCGAATAGATCCAGAAAGTCCTTCAATACCTCCTTAATAAAAATTGGAAGGCCGTCGGGGCCTTACATAATCTCAAAGGCATTACGCAATATTCAAACAGACCATGCTTAGTACGGAAGGTGGTTTTCCATTCATCTCCTTCACATACCCTGATCAAATGATAAGTCCCTCTGAGATCTAAAATGTGATTTTTTCCAGCTAAATTTGAGGTTTGCAGGGGATTCTAGGTAGGAAAACGGTGGGGGGTCACGCAAGCCATACCTCGCTGGACTCCTCCGGGTGTCTAGTTTTCAGAAATGTGTGGGTGTGGCAGGTTTCCCAAGATGGCCGCCGAGACCGGGGACAAAAACCCAGGTGACCCCCTTGGAAAACCAGGTTGTTTTGTGGTAGGTAATTTTGATGTCACCTCAATACGTTTTGGCCCTTGCCAGTCGCGGGTACTTGACCCACCCATGCGAGTGAGATACCATTTTTATCGGGAGACGTGGGGGAACACTGGGTGGTAGGAAATTTGTGTCAGCCCAGTGATACCTAAACTTTCCCACACAGAAATTTAAGAAAAATGTGTTTTTTCCAGCTAAATTTGAGGTTTGCAGGGGATTCTGGGTAGGAAAACTTTGGGGGTCCCACGCAAGCCATAGCTCTCTGGACTCCCCCGGATGTCTAGTTTTCAGAAATGTGTGGGTTTGGTAGGTTTCCTTAAATGGCCGCCAAAGCCCGGGACCAAAAACTCATGTGACCCCCCTTGCAAAAGCAAATTGGTTTGTGATAGGTAATTTTGATGTCTCCACAATACGTTTTGGGCCCTTGCCTTTCATGGGGACTTGACCCACCCACATGAGTGTGGTACCATTATTATCGGGAGACCTGGGGGAACACAGGGTGGTAGGAAATTTGTGTCAGCCCGGTGATCCTACAACTTTCCCATACAGAAATTTGAGAAAAAATTGATTTTTTCAGCTAAATTTGAGGTTTGCAGGGGAATCCGGGTAGGGAGACGTTGGGGGATCCACGCAAGCCATACCTCCCTGGACTCTCCCGGGTGTCTAGTTTTCAGAAATGTGTGGGTTTGGTAGGTTTCCTTAGATGGCCGCCAAGCCTGGGACCAAAAACTCATGTGACCCCCCTTGCAAAAGCAAATCGGTTTGTGATAGGAAATTTTGATGTCTCCACAATACGTTTGGGGCCTTGCCTGTCGCGGGTACTTGACCCACCCACACGAGTGAGGTAACATATTTATCGGGAGACCTGGGGGAATGCTGGGTGGTAGGAAATTTGTGTCAGCCCGGTGATCCTACAGCGTTCCCACACAGAAAAGTGAGGAAAATGTGATTTTTTTTTTCAGCAAATTTTGAGGTTTGCAGGGGATTCTGGGTAGGGAAACGTTGGGGGATCCACGCAAGCCATACCTCACTGGACTCCCCAGGGTGTCTACTTTTCAGAAATGTGTGGGTTTGGTAGGTTTCCCTAGATGGCCGCAAGCCCGGGGCAAACAAAAACAGGTGCCCCCCCCTGCAAAACCAGGTCGTTTTGTGATAGGTAATTTTGATGTCTCCACAGTACAATTTGGGTCATTTCCTGTTGCAGCCACTATGCCTACCCACACAAGTGAGGTACCATTTTTCTCAGAAGACTTTGGGAAATGCAGGGTGGGAGGAATTTTGTGGATCCACACAGATTCTAGAACTTTCCATCACAGAAATGTGAGGAAAATGTTTTTTTTTACAAAGTTTGAGGTTTGCAAGCGATACTGGGTAAGAGAACCTGGTGAGAGCCGGACAAGTCACCCCATCCTGGATTCCCCTGTGTGTTTAGTTTTCAACAATGTATAGGTTTCCTTAGCTGCCCGCAGAGCTAGGGTTCAAAATCTACAGCTAGGCACTTTGCAAAAAAAAGGGTCAGTTTTCACTGTAAAACTGTGGTGTGTCCATGTTGCGTTTTGGGCCGTTTCCTGTCGCGGGCACTAGGCCTACCCACACAAGTGAGGTACCTTTCTTCTCAAAAGACATTGGGGAATGCAGGGTGGGAGGAATTTTGTGGATCCAAGCAGATTCCAGAACTTTCCATCACAGAAATGTGAGGAAAATGTGGGGTTTTTTGGACAAAGTTTGAGGTTTGCAAGGGATTCTGGGTAAGAGAACCTGGTGAGAGCCACACAAGGCACCCCATCCTGGATTCCCCTGGGTGTCTAGTTTTCAAAAATATGTAGGTTTGCTAGGTTTCCATAGGTGCCGGCAGTGCTAGTGTTCAAAATCTACAGCTAGGCACTTTGCCAAGAAAGGGTCAGTTTTCACTGTAAAAATGTGGTCTGTCCAAGTTGTGTTTGGGCCGTTTCCTGTCGCAGGCACTAGGCCTACCCACACAAGTGAGGTATCATTTTTATTGAAAGACTTTGGGGAATGCGGCGTGGGTGAAAGTTTGTGGATCCACGCAGATGCCAGAACTTTCCATCACAGAAATATGAGGAAAATGTGTTTTGTTTTTCAAAGTTTGAGGTTTACAAGGGATTCTGGGTAACAGAACCTGGTGGGAGCCAGACAAGTCACCCCATCCCGAATTCCCCTGGGTGTCTAGTTCTCAAAAATGTATAGGTTTGCTAGGTTTCCCTAGGTGCCGGCAGAGCTATGGTTCAAAATCTACAGCTAGGCACTTTGCAAAAAAAGGGTCAGTTTTCACTGTAAAAATGTGGTGTGTCCACGTTGCGGTTTGGGCGGTTTCCTGTCGCGGGCACTAGGCCTACCCACACAAGTGAGGTATCATTTTTATCGGAAGACTTTAGGGACTGCGGGGAGGGTGGAAGTTTGTGGATCTGCGCAGATTCCAGAACTTCCCATCACAGAAATGTGAGGAAAATTTGATTATTTACAAAGTTTGAGGTTTACAAGGGATTCTGGGTAACAGAACCGAGTGAGAGCCACACAAGTCACCACATCCTATATTACCCTGGGTGTCTAGTATTAAAAAATGTATAGGTTTGCTACGTTTCCTCCGGTGCCAGCTGCGCTAGGACCCAGATCCACAGGTAGGCACATTCCGAAAAAAAGTCTGTGCCTAGTGGGCTTTCTGCCGCCCTGGGGAGGGGGGAAATCGGGGGCTATTGCCCTGATATGCCCCCAAGGGGGGCAGAAAGACTGTGGCTAATTTTTTGGGTGGGTGGGGACATTGGAATGCCCATTCTGGGCAGTCCCACCCCTACATATAAAAAAGCCAGCATAATCGCTGGTGCCTGGTGGGCTCTCTGCCCCCCCAGGGGGCAGATCATGGGCTACTGCCCCCATCTGCCTCCTGGGGTTGGGCATAAAGACTGTGGCATCTTTTTTGGGGGGTGGGGGCATTGGCATACCCATTCTGGGCAGCCCCCACCCCTAAATTAAATTATTTTTTTTTACCCCTGGTGCCTAGTGGGCTTTCTGCCCCCCGAGGGGTCAGATAAGGGGCTACTGCCCCATCTGCCTCCTGGGGGGGCAGAAAGACTGTGGCATTTTTTGGGGGTTGGGGGCATTGGCATGCCCATTCTGGCCAGCCCTCACCCCGAACTTTGCTGGAATTAAATCCCTGGTGCCTAGGGGGCTTTCTGCCCCAGGGCTATTGCCCCATCTGCCTCCCAGGGGAGGTAGAAAAACTGTAGCATTATTTTTTTATGAGTGGGAGCATTGGCATGCCAATTCTGGGCAGCCGCCACCCCTAGGTATATAAAACAAAATCCCTGGTGCCTTGTGGGCTTTCTGCCCCCCGGGGGGCAGATCAGGGGCCACTGTTCCATCTGCCTCCGTGGGGGGGCAGAAAGACTGTGGCATTTTTTGGGGGAGGGGGGTGGGGGCATTGGCATGCCCATTCTGGGCAGCCCCCGCCCCGAACTTTGGAAAAAAAAATCCCTGGTACCTAGTGGGCTTTCTGCCCCCTCCCCCCCCAGGGGGGCAGATAAGGGGATATTGCCCCATCTGCCTCCCAGGGGGGGCAGAAAGAATGTAGAATTGTTTTTTGGGTGGGGGCATTGGCATGCCCATTCTGGGCAGCCCCCACCCCTACGTATATATAAAAGAACATTCCGGGGGCCTAGTGGGCTTTCTGCCCCCCCGGGGGGCAGATCAGGGGCTATTGCCCCCATCGGCCTCCTGGGGGGGAGAAAGTCTTATGCCTGCTTTGGGGGGGTAGGGTGGTGTGCATTGGCATGCCCATTCAGGGCAGCCCCCACCCCTGGCCTACAAAAAGAAATCCCTGGCGTCTAGGGTGCTTTCTGACACCCCTCCCCCCCCCCCCCCAAGGGAGCAGAAAGGCTGTCTGGCAAAATTTTATGAGCAAAGGCCCTTGCCCAAGGGGCCGCTCCCCCCTCCCTGGTGGCTAGTGGGTGGATCCCTGCTTGGGGATTGCCCTCCTGGGGCAATCCCCAAGCAGGGATCCACTAGGGAAGGGTACCATTAGAAAGGGGAGATTCTCCCCTTTCCAACGATACCTCTCCCATGTTTTTCAGTGCTCGGGGGGCTGAGATAGCCCCACAAGCACCGAAACTGTGAAACTGAGACTAAGTTTCAGTTTCGTTTTCATTGTAATGACGACAGCGCGCCATGCGCACGATCGTCATTACAATGAAAACCCTAACCATGCTTTGGGAGGTTGGGGAGCCAGGGAACCCCAAGGATAGCACAGAATATCGATGTATCAATTAAATCAAAATGAAGGTTTCCAAATGACCATTGTCACAGATCATGATAATGTCATTAGAATGATAAGAAATGGGTTCTGAACACAGCTTTGAACCATCTACTGCTCTAATTTGTTTGGTATGTTTATTTAGGGTGGAAGGAAACACCCATTGCCCTAGCCAGGGTTAGGTCAAGTAAATTACCTGTCACTTTACAGACCACTAATGTGGGCATACTTCTTCACAGTTGATTAGAAATCACTAGTGTAAGATATAGTAAAATGTTTAGGAACATGCTTCCCTGTATTGGCCAGATCAGGTGAGGTCGTACTACAAGAACCACTCAGTGGGCCGATCCCCTTCCACTTCAAACATTTTAGTTTTCTCCCATGGTGTGTCCCAAAGAGTCGTAAGAGCCACACCTTTCCTGAGAATTTTAGGTTTAACCGGGTATTCCCTGGCAAAGTGCCCTCCTTTCCCACAATATAGACACAGATTGGGGGTTCTGAGGATCCCTCCTATTTGCATGGGCTCACTAGTGTCTGAGGTCTATTTTTCTAAGATCTCTTTACAATATAGAAAGACAAGAGGCATGTCTTTCTTGGCCTTTTACTCCGTTCTTTCTCCCAATCTGTGGTTTACTTTAACTATTAGATAAATGAAATCAGAACACTCATCAGGAGGATCAACAATCTTTTAGGTCGTCAAGTAGTCCTTCATAGAGGAGTAACGTTCTTTTCTCTTCAGGCCAATGGGTCTCCACGACCAATCTGTTAATGTTGGTCACATAGGATAGCAGGGCGCTAGAACCCTGTTTCAGGTTAAGTCATTCAATATCACTTCCCCACATAAAGGTGTGTTTGGCAAACAAACTGTGTATCCTTTCCTTGAACAAGGTAAAATTATACTAAAAAGGATCATAAAGTCAAAGGTAAAAAACTGGATGAAGATTGTGATGCAACAATGGAAGATGATGCATCTGCAAGGTAATGTGTTGTCTTTTTTTAATGCTTGTTAATCTAACATGTATATGCATTGTGGTACCTGAAATATTTTCCATTTCCGGACACTCCTTATTAGCAATATGCTTTGGAGCACATGATAGCTTAGAAAGGTGGTTCAAACAGTTCTAGAATCAGGGCATCTTTTCCATACAACGGAACGAGTCCATATGTCAGTGTTTTGAAGAGCAGTTGCCTCTGTCTATTGGACTTTAAAGGGGGCAGGGGCAGACCAACCAGATGGTCTATCATGGCAAAAAGCTTTTAGACTCCTTTACTGCTGAAAACTGTCTCTTTTGCTGGCCAGATTTAGAACCTTGATTTTTGATCCAAAATTCCTCAAATAAAATCCTGTTCAGTTTCGCAGGTGGTGACTTTCGGAGTACAGATAAAATGCTACACTTTTCAGACAATCGGTCCCATAGGAAACCTTTCATTGAAAACCTACCAATGGAGAAGAGGACTACTTGGAGATCTTCATGGGCGGGATAATGAACTTCATGTTATTAGTGTAGCAAAATGTTGTTCTGTGGGCTAGTGCCATGGCGTCATGATTCCACTCTACAGGCTAATGGAAAATAATGTATCTAGTTTTCCCAAGATCTTTACTCTTCAGCTACCAAGCAGATTTTAAAATTTCAGATTATGTCTGATCCAGATGCTCAGATCTGTGGTTAAAGCAAAGGGATTTTCCGAAGAGTCCGTTTAAAGCATGTACGAGTGGCCATCACCTGTAAATAACATAACATGTGTATTTGTAAAGCGCACGTTCACCCAGAGGTCTCTTGGCGCTGAATAACAGATGTTCATTGTTACCCAACTCAATGGTACTCATTTTATCAACCTCAGATGGATGAAAGGCTGAGTGGACCCGCCGGGATTTGAACCTGTGACCATGAGGTCGATCACAGGCCCCTGCAATGGATGCATTAGTCCACTGAGCCACCAGACCCGGCTGTAGACTCATGTTCTACTGCAAGAGGCAATTGCAGAAGTAATGGAAGCTCTCCTCTTGAACAGAAGCTGGCGGAGTAAACCAGTAACTGTTTGCTTCGGCAGGGAAAGCCCTGCTGAACACAAAGCAATGGCTGCCTGAATGCCCCTACTGGTAAGTATCAGGGAGCAAAGGATGGAGTGAACACTGCCAATCTCTGCATTCTAAATGATGAAAGAAAACAGTTAACACCTTCCTCTGCCAAATCCCAATATAGGTGTAGCAACTTTTCCTTTTGGATTGGTAAGCACGGGAGGTAGGCATTCTGCTGAAGAACCTTTTGTCTGTTGTATAAACAGACTTCCTTCTCAGAGCTTTAATTAAACAACTGCTTCTAATCGTGTATCTAAAAACTATGAACAAATGAATCAAATAGAAGTTTCAGTTGTTGGCACTGATCCTTTTCTTTGCAGATTTTTTCAAAACTTTTAACTCTCAATCCAAATAACCGACTAACATATCATCAACCACTCAAATTACTATCATATTTCACTATACTAATTCAACACTAATCCTTTAATGGGTTCCGGAGTAGCGTGCTACTCGCCAAAAAAAGCACTTCAACACCCCAACAGGGGTAACAAGCGCTATATAAATACAAACATTTTTCCCTCCTCTAGCCCTCCACTATCCTTCTCAATCCAAATAACTGATTAATATCCACCACTCAAATTACTTTCATATTTCACTATACTAATTCACCACTAATCCTTTATGGGTTCCGGAGTAGCGTGCTACTTGCCAAAAAAAAAGAGCTTCAACACCCCATCAGGAGTAACAAGCGCTATATAAATGCAAGCCTTTTTTCCTCTTCTATCCCTCCGCTATCCTTCTGAATCCAAATAACTGACTAACCTATCCACCACTCAAATTACTTTCATATATCACTATACTAATTCAACACTAATACTTCTTGGGTTCCGGAGTAGCGTGCTACTCGCCGAAAAAAGCGCTTCGACGCCTCGTCAGGGGTAGTAAGCGCTATATAAATGCAATTACAATACAATACAATCCTCAACCAGAGGGATGGCCCAAGTGGCTCTATTGCCTACTAAATAAGAGATAACAAAAGCCACTTTGACAGCATCATCGAGGAAAGAAGCTGGTCAACACAAAAACTGTAAATTGCACTGATTCATAAAGACACTGTATTTAGTGCTATCACCATTGAGGATCAATCAGGAACTGCTATCGGAAGTGGATATGGGGTCAGGACAGTGAGATTAACAGGCTGTGTACCTGAGACAGCTGGGGTAGATGTCCCAGCACAAGTGACCCGGCTGTATGTGCAATGTTTGGGTTTCAGGAACAGTTCCCAGAGCTCTATCCCATGGATCCCCCTTGGATTTATACTGAGTTAATTCTGACTTCAGGTGCTGGTTTTCTGTTTCTAATGATTGGACCTCAGCTTGCGTACTAGTAAAAGCTCTGGCTAACTCTTCCATGGTAGGTGAAGGGGACACTTCTGCTGCATCTCCTAAATGGTCTGGCTCTCTATACTGAATAGGACTTCCATGGTCCATTCTTCGCTCAACCAGATATATGATTCGTTGACTTGACTTTCTGTCAAGACTCAACTCACCTGGGACCCGTAATCTGCAGGAACAAAGACAGTCCTCCCAATACCTACTAGGCACAACCCCTGACACCTGATAGAAATAAGTTGTCTGTGGAAATGTGCCTGGGGGGAACAGGGTTAGGGGATGAGAAAGGGGAAAGGAGAAGAGAAGACTAGGCGGAACTCCGCAAAGTGACCAAAAACCTCTGTCACGCTACGTGGAGTTCTGCAAACAGCTGAGTGCGTTTGGTCACGCCGTTCGTGTTGATTTTCAGTGCCGGGTGTTTGTCACGTGCTGTAAAATCAGCACAAATGGCTCCATGTGCAGCGCGAGAGGGTGCTTCTTCTTTTCTGCCGCTTGAGTAGATTTTCTACTCGAGCAGAAGCTTTCTCAACATGAACGGAAGGTTTTTCAATGAGACCTCATCGGCGACCACCCGCATTGAGAAATCTCACTGGGAGGTGGATTTTCCTTGCTCGCACTTGCCAACTTGATGTTGACGAGTGAGAAAAAAAACTCTGCTTGCTCCGTGAAGCATGGAGTGCAGAAAACTCCGCAAACTCTGCGGACAGAGCGGAGTTCACCACCCAGGCCTAGAGAAGACAAAACACATGGTATTGACACCACAGCAAGCACATCCCTCAGTTTGATGACCCAGTCTCCCTGTGTCTGTTTTTCCCATTGAATACAACAGGCACAATCAGTGTTTGGCAAACAGAAAAAAATGCACACAATTCTGGTCTTGACTTACCCTGCAGGAGTCACTCACCAAAAATTACAAATGGTGCATCCACAAGATGACTTCACCCCAATAAGGTGTAAGCAATAGGTATCGATTATATGGAGATCCAGAAAGGCACTATCCAGATGTGACAATATCCAGAGTTTTGTGAGAAGGATACATAACAAAGCTAACAATTAATCATAATAGCCACAGTTTCTGAAAATGACTAGAGATTGTTATGTGAATGTCATTGGTTGAGCCGCAGGTTCAGTGCACTGACCTGTTTTGAGGAAGTTAATATTGGTTGTGTTTTGTTTGTAGATGCCGTAGTATCCAGTGATATGCTGCAGGTGTCCAGAAGAATCATAACACAATGTCAATCCATCACTGTCTTCCTTTTTATGTGTTTTCAGACATAAGTAAAATTTCTGTTATCATTTAGAACATTTGCAGTTAAAGATGATTGTTCAATAGTCTTTATTCGGTCATAGCAATGACCATAAAACACAAATTTAAAAATACATTTAACATCATATAATTTTTCAGGATCAGAATTATGAAAAGATATTACAAATCAATTAGCATGAGTTTAAAAACACCGTAAAAATATAAATTATAAAAGTAAAAGGTTATGGCATAACACGGAGAATATGCAGACGCAAATGGCAGATATTATAACTATATAGTTTTGATATTAAAAGTTAGAATTTAGTAACCAGGAGAAAAAATAATGTTCACATTTAAAAAATAATTTTATTTCCATTTAGCAAATGCCAAAATGGCATAAACATTGCTTCATAGGCAACCATAAAGGCTAACATTCTTTTAAATACAGATAACAATTACATTGAGGGGGCGTGGCCTGTGAACATGGCCAACAGGATGTGAATCCATGAGCTCCCTGCCGACCCGATTGTGTAATCCTCCTTAATCCTGGTGGCAGTGCTGTGGGCGAATCGAAGCCGCCATTATGAGGAGCGGTCTGCAAGCGTGGCCTGGGCCGCTGCCGGGGCTGCTGCGTGGGCCGCCTGGTGATCTGCGGTGGGGGGCTGAGACCAGCCCCCTCGCCGGTGTCATTGCTGCAGCAGACTGCCACGACAAGGAGCCCCAAACAGCACCTGAAAGGATTCTGTGGCCCCTCTGCGGCTAGGAGGTGATCCCTGCGGGCTGGAAGCTGAGGTCATGCCGCAGCTCGGCGGCTGCGGGTGAGTGTCGGGCCTTTGCACCACGGCCTGGAGATTTATCAGCACGCTGCATGGGGAGAGGGCCACCTGGCATGCGCACCGTAGCGGAGGGAGTGGTGGTTGCTCGCTCAGTGTGGGGCTGCAGTTGCAGAGGCCAGCTGTGTGTAAGGGCCTTCCCACCTGGAGGTGGGGCCGGAGCCCTGGACTCGCTGTGTCCCCCGGCTAGGGCCGTAATTGGTGGTTGCCCAGAAAACAGCCTGCACTGCCCATGCTGTACCTCCATTTCTGGAGGGGAGTGAGATTGAGAACCCCTGTTGAGGTGTCTTACCTCATATTGAGGACGCGTCTGATCGGCTGCTCGCCCGCTGACCTTGGGAGTGCTCCGGGGGTGGATTAGCAAGAGGGGTACCACCGCATGAGCTGCTGGCATATACTTAGTGACTGAGTCCTATAGCAATATACCAGGGGGGGTTTATCTCTGGCATAGAGCCCGGGCTGCGGCTCCCCCCTCCCCTGCAGGAACCATTTGGGACAGTGGAAGGACCTCTGCCTGAGTGGAGAGTGGAGCGGACTCAGTTCATCCTTAGAGATGGGGACACACCTAACAGTTGGACAGTGATAGCCCAATGTTGAATTGAGGAGAGGGACCCCCGGACAGGTGTGGTACCTGGCCCTGTCACATGTCCACATCGCCGACTACGAAGCTTGGATTTGAACCTTAAGCTGCAGACACCCCCCACACCCCGGATTGGATTGTTGAAACCTCTACAGCTCAGGGCACAGAAGGTGTTGCCCAGTAATCCCAGTCCACTCAGACTATGACTATTGCCCCCCTGTATAACCTGCCAAGGTACCTACCTCCGAGTGACAGACAGTACTCTTGTGGAGGGGGGCAGGGAGACTGGATTGGAAGACTGAGGCCATGACATCAGCTCGGGCGAAGAATGACAGGACCCTCAAACAAATGCTGGCCAAGCCTCTCAGCACTTCGACCAGGGATCGTCAGTTAATCCCCTCCATCAGCTTCAAGACTCTGATGGAGGGGAGGAGTCGGTTAGTCGCTCCTTTCTGGAGGCTTTGTTCTCCTCTCTACGCAAAGATCTTCAGGGCCTCAAGCAAGAGCTTTCTAGTGATATTAAAAGAATCAGACGTGATGTGGATTCTATCGGAGAGCGGGTCTCTGCGATCGAGGTTCAGGAACACACTTGTGATGAAGAAGTGGAGGACTTACAGCAGGAGGTGATTCACCTATGGGAGCAGCAGATCGATTTGCAGACCACACGCAGAGGACCTGGAGAACTGGTTGAGGTGAGACAATGTAAGAATCAAGGGAGTGCCATCCTCAGTGGAGGGTACAGATCTGGCCCTCTACCTCAGGGATCTTTTCCTTGCTATATTGGAAGCAGCAGCAGACCTAGAGATTAAAATTGATCGAGCACACCAAATCGGTCTGCCAAGGCTTGCGCCAGCCCCACCAGCAGACATACTAGTCTGTGTCCATGACTTCCAGTTAAAAGAAAACATTCTGTAAAAGGCCAGTGAAAAACTTCCACTAACTTTTGGGGGAAAGGGACACCAACACTTTATCAAGACCTAGCCATGATAACTTGGCAGAAAAGGCGGGACTTCTGCCTAGTGACCTCCTAACTGCGGAATATTGGGGTCTCCTATTCCTGGGGTCACCCCTTTCGACTCATCTTCCGCATCAAAGGCAAGTTGTACCAGCTTCGTTCCCTGGAAGAGACTTGCCGGACACTCGGCATAGAAAGCGCGACTGATGGGGCTCATGATTGGGAATCGACGGGGCCGCTGCCCCACAGATGCTCACGATGGCAAAGATGCTGACCAGTCTCTGGGACTGCAAAACGTGACCCGGCCAAAATTGCACTGAAACGTCAAGCTGTGCTGGAGTCACTAGCCTGGGACCAGTCCAATAAGGACAGCACATGAACTCATTGAGGATTGCATTAGCTATCCAATAAAGAGCTGGCCTGGCGGGTGGAAGGATTGGGGCGGGGGAGAAGTCTCTGGGCCACAACATTCACCCTCCACTTTCATCCTGTGGACCTGTTTTAACAGTCGCGGACTTGACTTTGTTATTTCTATGCATTCATACTTGGTTAGTTTTGTTTTTGTTGGGGGACGGTTCTCAGCTTTGATATAGGCAGGGGATGAAACAGATATACCCATTAAGGGGCCAGGAGATGGGGGAAGTGGGCAAGGGAGTTTGGTCTTCACGATAGATGTGCATTGCATACCAGATAAAGATATGACCCACCTGCAGGTTAAGGTCCTTTCATTGAACGTGAAGGGCCTCAACAACCCAATCAAAAGCTGAGCTATACTGTCCTATATCGAACACTCCAGGACTGACGTATGCTTACTCTAGGAAACCCACCTACTGGTTATGGACTGGCATCGACTTCGAACCCACAACTTCCCTCACCAGTTCTTTTTTTCCACATCCACTAAAACTGCGGGGTGGGCATACTAATAGCTAAGTCACTCAGAGGGAGAGTGGGTTCTAAGGTGGTGGAAATGAAAGGTAGACTACTTGCATACACTGTGTTCATTGGGAACCAACCCCTTGTGCTTGGTTCGGTATATACCCCCAATACAGGACAGGAACAATTCCTTCACTCTGTGGTGTCAGAGGTAATATCCTCTCAGGAAAGGCTCATGCTCCTCGATGTGGAGCTCAATTTGGTATTGGATACTGACATAGATAGGACGACACACTGATATGGTTTAACGGGGGCCCTCTCCAAGGGGGGGGTTGAGTAGCTGCGAGAGGTGGGGTTATGTAACCTTTGGAGGGGTTCCATACACAAGCTCTTAAGTATGCCTTTTTCTCACATGCACACAAATCATACGCATGACTTGACTATTTTTTAGGGACTTGAGCCGTTCATACCCTTACAGCGGCATCTGCCATAGAACCCACGGCTCTATCTGGTCATGATGCAGTAACTCTCACCATGGAGTTCCTTCTGGCGGGAGAGACCCACAAGGACATGGCGACTTCGGGAGACCCACTTACAGTGAGCTGAGGTTATATCACAGGTCACGAGAGCAATACAAACCTTCCTGGAATTTAATGATAGCTCTGAGACCACCATTTCCACACTCTGGGAGGCCTTGAAGGCCTTAATCAGGGGTGAGTTCATAGCTATCTCGGCAGCGGATAACAAGGTCAACCAAGTCAAGGAGCTAGAACTGATACACTGCCGAACTGGGGCCCGAGGGTATGGCGCCAATTACACACCGCGTGCTCCCAGCTTGCAGGCCTAGATTTAGATAGCAGCTCTTCGGTTAAAACATTCCTTTTACGCAGGGGGAGATAAATGTGGACATTTATTAGCCAATAAATTAAGGGCCCAATGGCAACAAGCAGGAGTCCACTCCCTGAGGACACCGGAGGGTGGGGAAGTGCTGGACAATAAATCTATAGCCTCAGTATTTCAGGATTTTTATAATGGCCTTTATCCGGGACTAGACCTGGACTCGCAATGTACTACCGCATATTTGCAAGGTGTTAACACGTCCCGACTCACTCTAACACAGGTGGAGTCACTAGACTCCCCTATTAAGCTGGAAGAAGTCATTTCGGCAATAGCGCATCAAAAACTTTTAAAATAGGGTCACACACGACGCCAAAGAGTTTGAGAAGGCTAATATAAGGAGAGTCATCGGTGGCTTGAAGCATAACATAACATTCTCTTCCAGGGGATCCTCATCAATAGTCATAAGCACTGAATATTCCCGCCCACGTGCGGGGACCCCGGAAATATAAAAATTATATATGGAAATCACATATATACAGCTCTACATATATGCATATACATATATCATTTTTTCTCATACCAATGCAGCTCTCAATAGGAGGCTAAACAATGTAATTACACATAAAAAACTACATTTGCCAATATATAAAAACACCAGAGGACAATTAGTACTTGAACTCTGTTTTTAATGAGCAAAACACTCATAAAGAGTAAAAACTGCAAAATAAGTAGACATTGTTAGCCTACAGGCTGCATTGTAAACCAATAGCCTAGAAAATGAAAACATTTTCAACAAGAAACTGGCACCGTGCCTTTAAGGCAGCCATGACCCCTAGCTTCCCATCATGCCTCAGGGGTGACAGTTAGGTCAGTTGTTCTTTCCGGCTCCTTCAGTCAGGACCCTGGATTTTCAGCTCTTGTTTTTTGACTCTCTGTCAAAAAATATCTATATAAACTAGCTTTTTCTACTTTCACTCGACGTCTTTTGGTCCTAGAGTGCAAGTAACTCCTTTTGTGTTACAGAAAAGGTTTATTTTTGGATAAAATGCCTTCTTTATTCGATCCTTGCCCGTCCTGTGGCAAGAAGAAGGCCAGAACAGATACACATCCTGTGTGTATTCTCTGCCTCCCGAGTCCCACTCTTCTGACAACTGCCAGCATTGTAAGAAGTTATCAAGAAGGACTATCAAGGAGAGGGACAGGATCCGTCTCTATGGCCTCTCTGAAAGAGGTAGGTCTCCTGTGAGGCAGAAGAAGAGGAGAACTCGGTCGACGTCGGGAGGAAAAGTCCCGACCTGTTCTGCGTCGGTATCGACGTCGAAGAAATCGGCGACGAAGAAATCGGCGTTGAAGACTTCGGTGATGCCGGCGCATCATCATTCGACTACGAAATCTTCGTCGACGAAGGTAACAGGTCCTCCGTTGACGTCAACCAGGCGGCGCTCAACGTCGAGAGACAGGTCTCCGTCGGCGCCGGGTGGGCGTACGACGTCGAGGCAGACCGCTCCGTCGTCGCAGGCGCGATCGACATCGAGGCAGACCGCTCCGTCGTCGCAGGCGCGATCGGCGTCGAGGCACAGCGCTCCGTCGTCGCAGGCGCGATCGACGTCGAGGCACAGCGCTCCGTCGTCGCCTCATCAACGGCGATCGACGTCGAAGCACATCTCCCCGTCTCATCAGCGGCGATCGACGTCGAGGCGCATCTCTCCGTCGTCGCCTCCTCATCGGCGATCGACGTCGAGACACAGATCCCCGCCGGGATCAAAGCAACGATCTTCGGTGTCGAGACACATGACACCTCCTTCGGCGTCGAAGCAGACTCTAATGTCTATCCATCATTCCACGCCGTCGAGGCGGATGACTCCGCCGAGTGGATCTTCGGCGTCGAGACCAAGACCTCCGTCGCCGGCAGTCCAACGCCGGTCGACGTCGAGACAGCAATCTCCTGAAAGGGTGCAGGGAGTGTCAAAGCATGACACTGCACCAGTGTTGGAGAGACGTTCGTCGTCGAGAAGTCCACTTTCTAAGAGAAGAAAGTCAACGTCGAGACATACGTCTCCGTTGAGAGGGCAGTCGACACTTAGACGCTCCAGATCAACGTCAAAGCGCCCTTCTGGAGACGCCTCACCTCCAGTGAGCCTGTCTTCGTCACCTTCAGGTTCGTCCAGATCCCCGGAGGTGGTTATCTCGACGTGCAGCAGCCCAGTGTCAGGGGGTCACCAAGATTCTCCAACAAGGCATGAAGAGCTGAGCTTCACGCCTCCGGCTCAGTCTCCTAAGGAAAGAGAGAGCCACAGATCGCCTTCCATCCATTTATCGCCACGATGGCACAGGCCTCTACATCACTGGGCTACGGACAGGAATTACTCGAGCCCTCAGAACAGATCCCCGTTGGCTCGTTTAACTCAGAATAAAGAGCGATCTCCTTCAAGAACAAGAGCTCGCAGCCGCACACCGGTGCACTCACACAGGAGGAGGTCTAGATCAAGAAGCAGGAGGAGAGCACACAGATCGCCTACTCCGTCCTCTTCTTCCACTCATACATCCCATAGAGACTATTCGCCTACTTTGACGAACAGTCCACCGTCAAGAGTCTCTCCGGTGGACGACATCTACACGTTTCAGGACATTCTTGGCAGAGGAGCTATAAAGCTGGGTATACCTATGCCAACTCGTCAAAGCAAGTCCTCTGTGATTTTTGAGACTCTACACCAAAGAGCAGCAGCTAAACCTCTGCTTCCCTTGGTACCAGGCATCATAGAGCCAGTGATGGATATCTTTCTCACGCCAGCGAGTGTTAAGACCGCCCCAGCGAGGATCTTAAAAAGTACCGTTCACCAGAGGACGATCCGCTCTTCCTCAGGGCTGACCCTCCTCCGGATTCAGTCGTAATTGCGGCGGCAAAGAAGACTCATGCAGTGGCATCCTCCTCTACTGTCCCACCAGACAAGGAGAGCAAGGTGCAGGATTCCTGGGGAAAGAAGGTTTGTGGCACTTCGGCCTCCATGTTGAAGGTCTCCAATGCAGCGGCACTCCTGGGCCGCTATGACAGATCTCTGTGGGACTCACTACAGAGATTCACTGAAAAGTTGCCGCAGGAAGACCGTAAAGATTTTGAAGAAATCTTAACAGAGGGCAGTCAGGTGTCTAACCAGGTCATCAGTGCTGCGGCGGATGGAGCTACCCTTTCGGCACATGCTTATGCTCATGGGGTATGCGCAAGGAGAACATCATGGCTACGTCTTACAGCACTCAAGCCAGAAGCGCAGTCACGCATCCTCAATCTTCCGTTCTCTGGTTCCTCTTTGTTCGGGACTCACACGGATGAAGAGATGACGCGGATGAAAACGGAACTGGACACGCTTAAAGCGGTGGGCCTGGAGAAAAGAAAGGAATTCCGTAAGAGATTCCGTCCTTACAATAGACGATCCTCCCAATAGAGGGTTCAAACCCCTCATTGGCAAAAAAATCAGGATCAGCAAGGCCAGCAAAAACGCAGTATCGGGGCAGACGCTCCTCCAGAGGAGGAAGAAACCAGCAACAAGGCAACAATTCCGCCAAGACGCAATCAAAACAATGAGCACTCACTTCCCCTGTCGCCGTTCACCACTCCAGTGGGGGGAAGTATCGCAAATCATCTCGAAGAGTGGCGAGCTATCACAAAGGATCGGTGGGTACTAGCCACGTTGCAGAATGGGTACTCTCTACGTTTTCAACATTGCCCACCATCAATCCCTCCAGTTCCTCCGTCGTGTCATCAGTTAAAACTCTTGCAGAAAGAGGGTACCACCCTTCTCAGAAAGTCAGCCATCGAGAGGGTCCCAGTATCTCAAAGAGGAAAAGGGGTTTACTCAAGATATTTTTGGTAAAGAAAAAAGGCCAAAAAGCAGAGTACAGACCCATTCTGGACTTGCGGTCACTCAACCTATCCATAAAAAGGAAAAGTTTCGCATGTTGGCTCTCCATCAAATATATCCACATCTCAGGCAGGGGGATTGGATGTGTTCGCTGGATCTGCAAGATGCATATTTTCACGTTCCGATCAATCAGTATCACAGACAGTACCTGCGATTCCTAGTGGGATCCGCTCATTACCAGTTCAAGGTTCTACCCTTCGGGTTGAAGTCAGCCCCCAGAGTGTTCACGAAGTGCATGGCGGTGGTGGCAGCCGCACTGCGCCGCAGGGCGTCTTCGTATACCCGTACTTGGACGACTGGCTGTTGAAAGGTCCTTCCCAGACAGTGTGAGGATTCATTTCTTGAGCTGTCTCGAGCTGTGTCACCGACTGGGACTGCATGTGAATTTCGTCAAATCAACTTCACAGCCAACACAGAAAATACATTTTTAGGAGCTCTGCTAGACTCCACGGTAGGAAAAGTGTTTCCTTCGGAGGAGAGACAGTGTTCCCTCATACAGAAATGCCAGCTGGTTCTGCGCAACAGAAAACTGCCTGTGCGTCGGATTGCCTCCCTGCTAGGGTCGATGGCATCCTGCATCTTCCTGGTTCCCAATGCCAGACTACGAATGCGTCCTCTTCAGCAGGATCTGGAGGACAAGTGGGACCAGCAGACCGCTCGTTGGGACGAAAAAATAAGTCCATCAAACGCGGCTCGAGCTTCCATACCTTGGTGGATGAGAAAACAAAATTTGCAAGTCGGAGTTCCTTTCCATCAACCTCCGCCTGCTCAGACACTGATCACGGACGCCTCGCTGCAGGGTTGGGGAGCCCACATGGGTTCTCTCCAGACTCAAGGACTGTGGTCTCCAAAGGAGCGATCCTATCACATCAACATGCTAGAGCTGAGAGCAGTACACCTAGCCCTCAAAGCTTTCCTCCCCTCGATTCAGGCAACCTCAGTGTTAGTACAGACGGACAACACCACCACCATGTACTACCTGAACAAACAGGGGGGAACTCGCTCACGCACACTTTCCCTGGAAGCTCAAGCACTCTGGCATTGGCTCCTGGCTCGGAATCTGGCAGTCACAGAAGTCCACCTGCCAGGAGAACAGAACGTGAGAGCGGATGCACTCAGCCGTCACTTCAAAGACAGAGAAGACTGGGTACTCAACGACGAGGTCGTCGAAGACATCTTCCAGACATGGGGTCGTCCCATCATCGACCTCTTCGCGGACGACGAAAATGCCAAATGCCGAGACTTCGCCTCACGGTTCTACCGACCAGGATCGAAAGGGAATGCCCTTTTGATAGACTGGTCAGGGGCATTTGTGTACGCCTTTCCACCCCTTCCGCTGATCCCGAAGGTGGTGACCAAGCTGTCCCATTCGTGCACGAGGATGATACTAATTGCACCGGACTGGCCGAGACAATGGTGGTACCCGGACCTTCTGCACCTATCAGAGTGTCCTCACAAGAGGCTGCCGTGCAGACCAGACCTGCTGTCCAAGATGAACGGGAGGATTCATCATCCCAACCTTCCCTCACTGAACTTGGCGGCATCGCTCCTGAGGTCCTCCAGTATGGCCACTTAGGACTACCGCAGGTCTGCATGTCCATCTTGAAGGAAGCAAGAAGACCGTCCACGAGGCATTCGTATGCATGCAAGTGGAAACGGTTTTACATGTGGTGTATGCAGAACAATTGTAACCCAATCAAAGGTCAGGAAGAGGTCATCCTTCCTTACCTACTTTATCTGGCGAAAGCAGGTTTGAAGTTTTCTTCCATTAAGGTGCATTTAGCAGCTATAACTGCATATAGGCGTTCAGCTTCTCAACCTTCCTTCTTCCAGTTACAGGCTGTTAAGGATTTTTGCAGGGTTTAAAGAAGGTCTATCCTCCGGTACGGCCTCCTTCACCACCCTGGGAGCTTAACCTGGTGCTATCAAAATTGATGGGTCCGCCTTTTGAACCCATACACAAAGCAACCTTACAGCATCTTTCTTGGAAGGCGGCTTTCTTGGTAGCGATCACGTCAGCTCGCAGAGTGAGTGAAATACAGGCGCTCTGCTCCAAAGAACCCTATACAGTCTTCCATCTTAACAGGGTTGTGTTGAGGACGCACCCCTCTTTCCTTCCAAAGGTGGTGTCGGATTTTCATGTGAATCAGACCATCTCTCTACCCACCTTTTTTCCCAATCCCTCCACTCCAGCTGAGAGGGCTTTGCATTCTCTGGACCTCAAAAGGGTTTTAAAATTCTATCTGGATCGGTCCAAATCTATAAGAAAATCTGATCAACTATTTGTTAACTATGGGTCGATCAGATCTGGGTTCGCAGCTTCAAAGCGCTCCATCTCCAGATGGATAGTTTCATGTATCAAGCTTGCTTATCAATTAGCGCAGAAGCTCCTGGGGTTTACTCCCAGAGCGCATTCTACTAGAGGAAAGGCGGCTACTACTGCTTTTCTTCAGAATGTGCCCATGTCTGAAATCTGTAAGGCGGCAACTTGGAGGTCCGTCCATACATTTACGAGGCACTACTGTCTGGAATCAGACACCAGAGCAGACACCCAAGTAGGCCAGGCCTCCTTGAGGAATCTGTTCAACAGCTGATTTCGGCTGTTATGTTTCTTTGTGTTGGGTCACTTTACTCTCATTTACCTGCAGGTGGTTGATGGGCTTGCTATTCTATTCAGTGCTTATGACTATTGATGAGGATCCCCTGGAAGAGAAGGATAAGTTACTTACCTGTAATCCTAGTTCTCTTCCAGGGGTATCCTCATCAAAGTCATAAGCAACCCACCCGCCTCCCCAGGTAAATGAGGGATTTCTAAAGTGTTAAAGGATATCTTTGTGCCCTGACCTTCAGGGTTATGCAAAGAACAACTGACCTAACTGTCACCCCTGAGGCTATGATGGGAAGCTAGGGGTCATGGCTGCCTTAAAGGCACGGTGCCAGTTTCTTGTTGAAAATGTTTTCATTTTCTAGGCTATTGGTTTACAATGCAGCCTGTAGGCTAACAATGTCTACTTATTTTGCAGTTTTTACTCTTTATGAGTGTTTTGCTCATTAAAAAACAGAGTTCAAGTACTAATTGTCCTCTGGTGTTTTTATATATTGGCAAATGTAGTTTTTTATGTGTAATTACATTGTTTAGCCTCCTATTGAGAGCTGCATTGGTATGAGAAAAAATGATATATGTATATGCATATATGTAGAGCTGTATATATGTGATTTCCATATATAATTTTTATATTTCCGGGGTCCCCGCACGTGGGCGGGAATATTCAGTGCTTATGACTTTGATGAGGATACCCCTGGAAGAGAACTAGGATTACAGGTAAGTAACTTATCCTTTTGGAATACACTCAGGCTGTCACTGATGGGGAAAATCGCTCTGGCAAAAATGGTGATGCTCCCCAGCTGTTTATATATCTTTCAAGGCACTCTGTATGATATACCTAAGCGAGTCTTCACGGAACTGGAAAAAAATTTAATAGAACTACTTTGGCATACCAGGAGGAAGCGAGTGAGCCTGATGACATTGAAGCGTGAATGGCAAATGGGTGGACTGGAGGTACCTTGTATGGAATAATATTAACTGGCGGCACAGTTCCAGCACGCGGTGCATTGGATGGATGAAGAGGATAGCTGGGAGTGTAGACTGTTAGGTGGCACGTGTGGTGGACATTCACTGCCGGAAGTCCTGATGATGGGGGCCGGGGCCGGGGCCCCAAACGCGGTCTGTATGGTGTGTAAGGCATGGGACAGAACAGTTAGGACGGTGATAAAACGGGCCCCATTCGCAGAGGGAATGACCATAGGGGCACTATGCCCATTTCGTAACATCGAGAGGTCTATGTCTTTGCAGAGATGGTGGGGGGGTGGTTGTGCAACGCTGGGAGATCTTTACCCCAACAACAGATTCATATCACTGACGGACGCATTGGAAACATTCCAGCTGGGACCTGGACAGTTTTTACAATATGCAAAGATAGCGGCCATCACTCCACTCGAGAGATCTGTCCGTCTTTCTCAGACGCGCCACCTACTTCCCGAACTCTATCAGTTATCCTATTGATGGCGGGGGCAGAAGGTTGATCTCACATATATATAGGGCCCTGAGAGAGGATGCCCCCAAAAAAGCACTTTTGGTGCTGGAGCGGTGGGAGGCACAGGTGGAAAAGCCCCTCACCGAGAGAGATTGGGAAAGGATTCATGGAGGGGTCTAGAGCACATCCACTAATGCACTGTTTAAGCTTCTTCAATATAATGTAGTACACCGGGTATACCTGGCTCCCAGTAGGCTCCAATCTGTATACCTGGAGCGCTCGCTGGAGTGCCCTAGATGTAGGGGGCAACTGGCAGACTTCCTACACATGATATGGAGTTGCCCAGATATCGATGAGTTTTGGCAGACCGTCCTTCTGAAACTCAATACTGTCACAGGGTGGGAGAACCCTAGGGAACCATCTCAGTGCTTATTGGGGCTAATAACATTTCGAAAGAAAAAGAAGCTAAGCAGACAGTTCATGGTGTTGGGGCTACTGCTGGCAAAATGCAGGATTGTAATTGGATGGATGTCCCCCAAACGTCCGAAGACAGAAGACTGGATGAAAGATATGGCTGAGTGGATTAATGCAGAGGATTGTCACATGAAGGCATCCCGAAGGGACGACAGAGTGAGTGAGTATATGAGGGCATGGGCGGCAATGCTAGTGGAACTACTGACATCACTAGACGAATTACCTCTGTAGATTAAGGAGAACTGATGACGCATAGAACTGCAGAGACATGGTAGCAGATCACCGGAGGTTGCGGGAGGCTGGGGGTCCAATGCGCTCAATTCACACGCACAACATATAGGACAGAGGGCATGACCGTTATGGGAATCCCCCATGAAAAGTAGTCTGGAGTCACCTGCTTGAGGTCTAGGGTTACTGAGCCTGGAGTGGGGGGGGAGGGTTAGGAAGGGGGGACGTTAACTGAAGATAAAAAAAAAAATGGCATGGACATGTATGTGTATAAGTATATGCAAGAGAAAGAGATATTAATACGGAATTATTTGTGAAATGTAAGCAATATCTGTACATTTTAAAGTGCCAATAAAAAACATATTTTTAAAAACAAACTTAAAATCCCCGGGGCCGGATGGATTCTGCCAGGTTTTAGATCCCATCCTCACTAGGCTGTTCAATTCATTCTCTGGCCCAGGATCCATTCCCTCCTCATTGCTGACAGCGGCCATTGTAGTTATTCCAAACACTGGGAAGGACAAACAGTACTGAAGTTCATACCACCCAATATTCCTCTTAAATGTAGATATTAAGCTCTTTACCTGAATACTTGCAGCGAGACTTGGTCCCCAGATGCTGGGCATCATTAGCCCAGACCAGGCTGGGCTTATCCCCCAGAGGCAATGTAGCGACAACACAAAACGTATACTTCACCTAATAGACAAAGCTACTCATTCAGACGATGAGTCCCTGTTGCTAACGATCGATGCACTGGCCATACTTGGAACAGACCCTTTCCCATTTTGGATTTGCTGATCGTTTTAGAGCATGGGTCGCGAGCTTTAGCAACGGTAAGGGTCAACGGCTTAACATTGGCGCACTTCCCCATCAACAGAGGCAACAGACAGGGGTGCCTTCTGTCACCCCTGCTGTTAGCTCTTTACATGGAGCCCATAGCTCAGCAGATCAGAGATAATCCTGACATTACTGGAATTGCCTTTGGGGGGGAACTGCACACTATTAGCTGAATACAGCAATGATATCTTAGTTTCATTGACTACTCGCAGTAAGGCCCTGCCTGCTTTTCTGGATGAATTGTCCGCTTCTGGCTCTGCATCAGAATTTCAAGTCAACATCAATAAATCACAGGCCCTCACCCTATCGCTATCCCGCACGCACTTGACCCACCTTAAGGCCCAATACCCTATACAATGGGCCCACACATCAATCCCGTATCTAGGAATCCAACTTGCTGCTTCGGTACACCAGACTGTTATCCTAAACTATAGCTCCTTACTTCGCTGGAGTAGAGAGGACTTAAACAGTTGGAAACAACACTGCCTCTCTTGGCTTGGATGAGTTGCTGCTCTTAAAATTCTGCAGCACCCATAGAAAGAGGAAAAAGCCTCTTGTGAGTGTTTTTGTGCAGGAAGGT
Source organism: Calotriton arnoldi (assembly GCA_963921515.1). Classification (NCBI taxonomy): domain Eukaryota; kingdom Metazoa; phylum Chordata; class Amphibia; order Caudata; family Salamandridae; genus Calotriton; species Calotriton arnoldi. Next base: position 1,146,021 of record CAWUFW010004577.1, read on the forward strand.
TCCCCTTCCTGCACAAAAATAATCATCCCCGCAACGCAGGCACCCTTGCACCATGGTGCAAAAGTGCCTGCATTGGCGCATGGCAGCTCATTGTGCGCCGGCGCAGGGGAAAAGGACAGGAATGTGCTGTATCTAATAGATACAGCACATTCCTGAACTTTTCTTTTGCCGTAGGGCAGCGCAGCCGCAAGGCCTGCTGCGTTGCCCTATAGCAAAAAAAACAAAGAAAACCCAGAATTACTGGACTCCATAGAAAACGACTAGATGTACTGTTTAAAAGCATTGCAACCAGATTAAAATTGTTAAACATTAAATTGTAACTTTCCTTCAAACAAACCTCTACTGAGACTCTCTTCTTGAATATTCATTCATTCCACCTAGTCATACTGGTTAAAATGCTTTAAACCACAAGACAAAACCCTTCGGGCTGTACATTTTTTGCCTTATTCACCATCACCAATGAACTTTGTCCTAGAGCCTAGATGTGAATTTGGTACACAGAGAAGTTTTTGCCCTGTAGCAGACAGTGCTCTTCGTATCACACAAAATATTTATGCTCAGAGAAGAGACCCCAACGACCTCGACTTCAATCCAAATCAGAGCATTAAAAAATATATGAACACTCAAGAAACATGATAGAGAATGTTAGAAGCTTTGAAGTGAAGTTGAAAGTGACGTGAACGCCTTTGGCTATTGAAATCCTGATTTGATGTTGACGGGAGCTTAGGAAATGACTGAAAGCAAAGGATCAGCAGAAACTACCTTGCGGGGATAAAGGTCTACGAGAAGCTGAGGCAAGCTGCCGATAGAGTGCACCCCTCCATAAATCCCACCGCTGGCTACAGCATAATCACGGTTCTTTCTGAAGCCATAAGAGCAAAGGGTCTGGCTCGGACGGCTATTGTGAACTGGAGGACGTTATGCTCCTGAAATGAAATGGGCTTGCTTGGCGGTCCCAATGGATAACCATGTCAATTTCTTTTTAATCGGTCTCATAAATACACCAATCACCCAGCGACAACTGTCCGGAGGCGTAGTCTGCCAAAAATATTTTATCCATCCATCCACCCATCCATCCATCTCTTTTTCTCCCTCCTTCATTCTCTATCCTCTTTGTCTCCCCCTCACCCATTTACCCTCTCTCTCTCTATTTTTCTATCTCTCTTTACCTTTTTCTCTGTCTGTCTGTATGCCTCTAACTTTCTTTCTCTCTCCAATGTCTAGCACTTGTTCACTTTGCAGGGTGTGCTGAGCACATTTAACTAACAATTCATCCTTTTATTAATCTCTGGAAATGAAGTCTGTATAATTTTGCTAAGTTTCTTGCTCCAGTATGTTCTCGAGTAGGACATCTTGGAAGAGGAAATGGAAAAGGGACAACTATGCAGCAGCTACGTCAGCAGTACCAGCCATGGCAGCAGTGGCTGGTGGTGGGTTTGCAGAGGGATGCAGTGCTCAAGGGGAGTAGCCAGGATTCCTCAATTGCGGGTTTTGAGCAGTTGGCTCTGGGACCATTGATTCTATTTTGGATCCCAAATTTTCTAGCAGGGGCTGATATGGACGGCTGCCAAGCGGAGCCTGTCTCCCTGGCGTTATCCTGACTATCCCCCAAATATATTTTTATAAACTGCATAGCTCTCGTAGTTAAACAAACAAAAAAACATCTGTGAACTGGCCTGCCACAATGCTACACTCTTTGGCACACCCCTACTCTGAAATCTGCAGCCAGTATTCCCTAGTTATAACTAGTAGCCTTCGCTGACCTGCCCTCTAAGACAGGGTGAGTACGTCATGAACTAATGGTAGCTCGCCTGCTACCAGTATGTAGCTTCCCTTTGTGCTGACCAGACTATTAAATTCGAAGAATTTGCTTGGTTTAATATATGTACACAAAATTTGAAAAATGCATGTATTTTCAGAACTCATAGGCTGATGTTTTGAGAACAATGGTTGAATTTACAAGATTTATTTAGAACCGATATTTCAAAGATAAATCATGCTACATTGGGGAGACGTATTAATGTAGCACCCAGGCATTGCATCCATGACTGTTATGTGTAACACATGTTGAAGCATTCCAAACTGATAAAGCATTTCTTTTGTAATTACTGCTCATGCGCAGAGGTCATACTAGTAATCTTGTGCAGGGTGTCCGCTAAGGGTATATCGTCTGAGGTCCCCCTTTTCAACACAGATAATATGTGTTAGTAGCTCGGGGCAGCGGCGCAGCGTGGCTTTGCCAGCGCCCGGGGCAAGACAAGAATCTTTCCACTTTTCTTTTTTTTCACAACATATTTTATTGAGTTTCTGCCATAACAGTGCCCAGCCAGGCATTCATATACATTTATAAGTATATTTGCAGAAATTAACATATTATCACAAAATAATATTATATGAACAAATAGTGTAACAAGCAGCGAAAGAACTTGTCGTTGCCCGCCGTTTCAACTCTATGCAATACCTCCTCCCGGTAATTCATCATGTTATTTATCTTGACCATAGGACCGAACCTCTGAATCTAATGTTAGAGTTGTTGATGGCGTTGAGTCCAGAATAATGCCTCTGTAATCAGCCCAGTATTTCCAAATACGTAAGTGCTTCTGGGGACATCCCCTTGCCCGAAACACTGGCCTTTCCAAACCCATACAAAAGTCCATACCCCTTTTCCAAACGCCGATGAGGGGCGGGGCCTCTGCCTTTCATAATCGAGCGACATCCCGCTTAGCGAGGGTAAGACCCAAGAATAAAAGATGTTGTTTGTACCTGTTACCCCCTATGTCTTCCGAGTTGAGCAGTTCAAGGAAGTGATCCGATTAGGGCCACCCGGGTCACTCGCGACCACCTCTCAGCCTTCCATACAAATGAAGAGTCGGTCAGACAGTAGCGAATACAAACCAAAGTTATTTATTAGTTTTGCTCGAGCAGAGTCCGGTCTGACCAGCCTCCTTAGATGGCTGCAGAGGGACTGACCCCCATCCACAAGGTAAAGTCAGATATACATTTTCCAACACCCCTAAGACCCACCCAGACTGGAATTTTCCAGTCTGGGCACTGATGAACAAAGGAGGTACAGAAGGACGAGCTACCATCCTGAGACTGGGTACACACTATATTAGCTTCAAGGTTACTCAGCCCGTGCCCGTCTCTCTGAGAGTGGGAGCGGGGCTACCTACTAGGAAAGGCATGCAAAAACAGAATGATCTATTCATTAGTACAGCGAAGCGCAACCTTGAATAATAAAAAGAAACAATCAGGGCTGCTTTCTGTTGAGGCAGACAGTATGAGACAGAAGCTTCATTTCGATTATGGCACAAAATAGCAGCTGAATACAAAATGGTGCCGCAAATGCTAACTTAACTCGCATAATGCTAGAAGGAGTCAGCTAGACGTATTTTCAGTCCAGCATTTGCTAACAACATTGTCTAATGCATAGGGTAGTAATAAGTGCTCGCACCATAGGAATACTGGTACCCTTTTATTCACACATTATCAATACTCAAAGATGCCTTCGTCGATGGACATTAAATCGTGGACGACTTGCATCATCATAGTTGAAGACTTAACATCATGCACTGGGGCCTTTGGTGTAGGTGTTAACTTTCCAATACAGTAAGCACAACAGGCAGTAAGGCAATGAATGCATAAGCAACAAGTGAAGATGACACCAGCAATTACTACTAGAAAGATGAGGATCTTCCAACCCCAGGATGCTATTAAACCCCACAACCAACCAGAAAGAGTCCAAGTACCATTCTCTGGGTGAATGTTGGATGCAAGCCTGTGCAACTTCTGTATCGCAGCGTATACATTAGGAGCGTGGTCCGGTATGTATACACAGCAGCTACTGCCGATAACGCGACAGGCCCCACCCCAATCAGCAAGGATGACGTCTAACACCATCCTGTTCTGAAGAGCATAGAGCCTCATAGCCTGGAGCTCAGCTGTAATATTTGTCAAAATTCCAGCTGTGGTAATAATGACCCCTTCCACTACCCTGGTGAGGCGACGGATATTGAGACTGTTGGACATAGGGCCCCAAAAGGGAATGATACCCTTCATAGCATCAGTGAACTGCTGTAGAGTAGTTTCTGTCTGATCTATATCTTCTGTGTTAATAACCCTTCTAATACGGGATAGGGGGACATGCCTACGCTGCAATCAGTGATCTCTATGATTGTTAGACGATGCTATATACACCGGGGGAAGGAGGAAAGAAATGTAAGATATGCCTGACCTCCCCCTAGGAAGCCACACATAAGCCTGGGACCCACAAACGAAATAAACATTATGGGGGGGAAGCAAAGGTGGGCTACTTGTTGTACTCAACACATAGGTATAGTTGCAATTACTCCTTCCCACTTGAACATTTCCAAGGCCTTGAACACAAAAACTAGCTGTTGTGTTAACTACTGGGACTAGCATTGCTTTATCCTGAGTAATATTGCGCCTCTGGAAAGACCTAAAATATTCAGTGACATTAAATCCCTGAAAATCCAACATTTAATTTCGAAGCCATGTTACATGTTTTTCGTTCTCATATACATTCATACAGGCTGTTGGGGACAATGTATCAGGGGGCCCCTCGGTCTCCTGGAGTGAACCCTTGGTGAACACGTATGTATTCTAACACAGTATCATAATCAGCATATGTCATATTCATGGCATCAGCATGGAAATGAGTATACACCATGGTAAACAGTTGAAACCAGGCTTCGCAGCTCCCGAGATAGGAAAACGGCATGGACAGTAATATATTGTTTTTATGTGTCACAGAAGGGAGCAGGCCGCAAATCCAACAATTAGTAACATTTGATGTATGGTGTGCCTGGTGGAGCATCTGCAAGAAGACATTATCTACATATGTTTTTCTGTGCTCACCCTTGTGAGGGGCCAAAGTAACAAACATGTGCTCAGGGGGAACGGGCGTTGTACTAATCAAGGAGTGCACAGGATATTTCTCCTCAAGGAACCACAATATTCCAAGTAGTGTTATCAGAAAGATCAGGACAATTACTACGAAGACAATTTTACTCTTAATAGACCAACTAGACCAATCAGACTGACTCTGCCCAAAACGCGAGGCTGCATAGGGCTGTTCTTCCTCTATAATGGGGCGACCAAATGGGTACATGTATTTATTTATTTTTTAACCCAGAGGAAAAGTCATGAGATGGAGCCAATGATACGAAAACAAAAAGGGTAAAATGTCCCCAGCGTCTGTCAGAGCCTCGCTGGCAGACTCCTATTGTTCATCAAGTGTTGGCACTGTTGAGCACCAGCGGTAGAGCTAGGCGGTCCTAACTCTTTGGGGAAATCCCACGTCGCACAGGATGAGGAACTCCCTTTCCCAGGGAAGCACACTCGAGCAATCCTGTCCAATGTCCGAACAATGCACCAATGTCACCTCTCCTTACTCTAGTGTGGCCTGACTTGTTGAGTCCATCCCTGCTAGTGTGACTTTTCCTTTGGTGCACTGTTCCTCCGTCGGGGGCACAAATTGTGCCTAGCCACTCCAGGAACAGAGGGGTCTGCAAACAGGGGCTCAGACTCAGAGGGGCCAATCGACTGGGGCTCAAGCACAGAAGGGCCAGCAGGCTGGGACTCCTGGATGGCCTTGATCTCCGGTGGCACTGCCTCGTTCAACACTGCGTTGCTCTCCTCCTCTGTGGGTGCCCACGTCAGTCGGGCATCCGAGAAGGGAACAAAACGAGGCTCTTGTTCTGTTTCGGAATCGCCTACTCCATCAAGCACCCCCTGATCGTAGGGCAACGGAAGGGGTACCCTCTGGCAATGGTTAGAGTGGATCCAGTTCTTCCGGCCTTCCACTTTCACTGCAGTGCGAGTGGCGAGGAGAACCTGGATAGGCCCCTTCCAGCGTGGCTCCAAACTGACTTTCCTCTGAAAATTCTTCACCAGGACGTAGTCCCCAGGCCGGATATTGTGGCCTGGCCCCTCGGGAGCTGGTGGTAGGGCTTTGTGGATCTGTTGGTGAATAGAATGCAAGCTTTTAGTCAACTCATATAAGTAATCCACAAGTAAAGGGTATTCTATCTCGGAAAACCGACGAGGTCGCGGGATGCCCCAGACACAACCTCGTACGGTGACAATCTTGTCCTAGAGTGAGCTGTAGCTCTTGTAGACAAAAGAGCTAATGGTAAAGCATCTGGCCACTGCAATCCTGTGCTCTCTTTAATCTTTGCCGATTTCAGTTTGAGAGTACTGTTGTACTTTTCAACCAAACCTGCTGACTGGGGTTGATTTGCAGCATGAAATTTCTGCTTGATGTGCAAACCGTTGCACATTAGTTGGATAACCTTTGAATTGACGTGACTTCCGTTGTCACTCCAAATCAAACGGGGCAAACCAAAACGCGGGAAGAACTCTTTTAGGAGTGCCTTCGCCATCGCCATAGCTGTGTTCTCTTTAGTGGGGTAAGCCTCAATCCACTACCAACACATATTTCAGATTGTTGACTCTTTCCATTTCGATGAAATCGATCTGGAGAACCTCAAAAGGGAAAGAAGGCGGTGCAAAATTACCAGGAGGTGTAAGGGTGCCTTTTCCAGGATTATACATCATGCATACCATACAATACCTTACTAAGTGAGCAGGAACTTTGAAAATGTTGACATTCTGCCATACCGGATCTAACAATTTAGAGATGCCCTTTGCGCCAATGTGGGCTGGCCCATGCGCCATAGTGACCACAGGGAGAACATATGCATCCGGCAACATCCATCTTTGTTTTACGGACTTATCCGTCCAACATCCATCTTCATCTAAGCGTGCTGTGCTTTCCTGCCATACTGCTAACTCCTCAACCGTTGCCTCGCTTTGGATTTCCTTCACATTCTCTAGAGTATCCTCAAACATGGTGACCTCGGGCACCCACCTGGCAGGACCCGCTACAAACATCTTTTTATTTTCGTTCGAGCTGTCTCCTTAGCTATCTGGTCTGCAAATGCATTTCCCCTTCCCACATCATCAGTAATTGCCTTGTGGGCACTGCACTTTACTATAGCTAATTTCTTCGGAAGGGTCAAGGCGGTCAGAAGCCTTGCTGAATATGTGTCCCATGTGATGTAAGAAACCCTCTCTCTGCCCAGAGCCGCCCAAAATTATGGGCGACCCCGAAGGCGTACTGACTGTCAGTATAAATATTAACAGCCAGTCCCTCGCTCAATTCACAAGCTCTAATAAGGGCGACTAACTCAGCTGCCTGGGCGGACTGATAAGGAACTCGTGATGTCTCAACTACCGTATGCAGTGTAGTAAGTGCATTGGCAGCTGTGGTGGTGCCATCTGGTAATTTGAAACAAGAGCCATCGACATATAGTTCCCCTTGGGGGTCAGATAAGGGTACATCAGTCAGGTCTACCCGTCCCTTCGTCTCTTCCTCTGTCTGAAAAAGACAATCATGTATGTCTTTTTCCTCACTCTCAGAAGGGAGGGTTAGTAACGTGGCAGGGTTCAGAGTCGCACATCTTTTTATCGTAATATGCGGGGCAAAGAGAGTTAGCTCATAACCGGTCAGACGTGCACTGGTAAGGTGCTGCGTCTTGGTCTTACTCAAGAAGGTGTCCACAGCATGCGGTAGCATGACTGTGAGGTCAGTATCAAGTACGAGCCCAGCCGATTGCCTTATAGAGATGGCCACAGCTGCGATCGCTCTTAGACAGTTCGGGAGGGCTCTAGCGACCGGGTCAAGCAAAGCAGAAAAATAAGCACACTGCCATTGCTTAGCTCCAAAGGCCTGTTTTAAAACAGAGAGCGCACAACCAGCCGTCTCGTGTACATACAGCACGAACGGCTTCCCATAGTCAGGCGTACTAAGCACAGGAGCAGAGCAAAGCGCAACTTTTAATTGCTCAAAAAACTGCTGACATTCAGGCGTCCAAGGCAGGGGCTCATGCACATCTTTATTTGTTAGTGTAAGCAAACACTTTATTAGTAATGAATAATTAGGGATCCAATGTCAACAGTAGGAAGTGATGCCAATGAAGGCACGTACATCCCTCTGAGTTTTAGGGATGGGCATTTTTACAATGGCACTAATGCGCTCAGGGGTCAATCTCCTACCCTCCTTCTACAGTAGGTGACCTAAATAGGTGACCTCCTGTCGACAATATTGAAATTTAGAAAGGGACACTTTATGTCCATGGTGAGCCAAATGTAGCAACAACTTAACCGTACTGTTTTTGCATCCCTGTTCAGTGTCAGAAGCAATTAGTATGTCATTCACATATTGAAGCAATACATTTACTGAGGGAAGCGTGAGGGAATCCAATTGGGCTTTCAAGGCTTGGCTATATATACTAGGGCTCTCAGTATAGCCATGAGGAGCGCAGCAGAATCTAAAGCTTCTGCCAGCTAGTGTAAATCCAAACAGGTGGCGGCTATCAGGATGAATTGGGATACTGAGGAATGCATTTTTCAAATCAATGACAGAGAAGAATTTGGCAGAGGACGGAATCATCGTGAGAAGGGCAGTAATGTCAGGGACCACCGGAAACTGAGGGACCACTATTTTGTTAACTGCGCGCAGATCAATCACAAAACGATAAACATCTGGGTGGTCATCGGGGGAGTCTGGGGATGTCTTTTTTAAAATAGGAAGAATAGGGCTGTTACACACATTCGATGCTGTCTCCTCAACTACCCCCGACTCAATCAGATCCTGTATAATAATGCATAACAAAGCTCGCTCCCCTGCTTGTGGTATTTTGTACTGAGGAATACGGGGCAAGATGGCATTGTCTTTAACCTTAATGGAAACTGGGGAAATTTGCAGTAATCTTACGTCCGTGTCACCTGTTGCCCACAAAGTGGGTGGCACAGCTTGAAGCTCAACAGGAAGGTGCGCATCTTTAGACAGGCACTGCTTAGAGCTAATCACATTTGGTCCCATTGTCATGTAAACACCGTCCGAAGAACAAAAAATTGTTGCATGCAACTTCTTTAATAAATCTAAGCCAATTAAGTTTTCTCCACAATTGGATGTCAATAGAAATTGCGAATCCACAGTAAAAGGACCGATAGTCAAGGCAAGAGGTTTGGGAATGGGGCTTACAACCGGTACACCTGAAAAGCCTACCGAAACATTATTTTGGCCAGACAGAGCTGCCCCGGGGACCAGCGAACGAGAAACAGAGCTATTCATTGCACCTGTGTCCACTAAGAATTTTTTAACTGAGCCTTGCAAATCTGCGGTGACATAAGGACCGCATTGATCTACAGGTATCTGACCTGGTCCCTCACCCTGCCCCTGGCTGACCTATCTGTGAGACATCCCTGTCACCTCATCCAGATCATAATTATCATGATAATACTGTTTCCCTCGAGGGTCATCAAAATAGTTCTGATCAGAGCGACCCTGTGGTGTCCCATCCTCTCGAGCCCCAGATTGACCACTTGCTCCACGGCCTCGCTCACGAGAACCTTGTCCTCTGGGCACCGCAACTTTCTGCAAAGAACACCGGACACTGACTACGCCAGTGCCCCTCCTCCTTACAATACACACACTGATTCGGTCCCACAGGCGCAGTGCTCCTACTAGTACGGGGAAGCTGCCGGGCCGGACCAGCTCCACGTCCTCTACCGTTACCCCTAGACGCCTGCTGTAACAACACCTTCGTCTTGAACTCCTTATGCTTCTTTTCCACCTTCTCCTTCTCCTCATTTTCCCTGTGCTCATAATACTGTGCCATACTTAATATTACCGAAGGGGAGGATGTCGTCCAAGTGCTTTCTGAAGCCTGCAACCTAGTCACGAACTCTGGGAGCAGGTTCGGAACGAACCTGTTAACGAACAATCAGACACCTCGCTCCACAGACAAATCCTGTCCACTAAAATCCCAAAACACCCCCTCAAACCGTGTGAAAAAAATCAGACACACTCTCATCTTTATTCTGATGACACGCCCCTAACTTGTCCCAATCTACCCTTCTCGGAGGAATAAGGGAGTGCATATATGTAATAATTCAGCCGGGTAAAGCTAGTATCTTGGCATTTGGCTTCTCTTCAGGCTTCCTTTCCATATCCCATGCTTTAATCTGATCCCATGTACCACCCAATTCCACAGCATGGTCCTGCGTGTGCACCTGCCTCCAAATGTCGACGGGCACCAGCAGACCAAAGAACATTTCAATATCCGCAAGCGTCATTACTGTCGATGAAGCGGCTTCTGTCAATTCCTTATAGTATGCAGTAGGATTTTTTCGAGGGTCAGGTAGCCGAGTCTTGAGGGATAACACCTCACTCCTCTTCCATGGGGTATAAACCCACTGTTCTTGGAAACGGGCCTCTACCTTTGGTCTAATGACAGCATCATGCTGATCTCGAAGCTCTGGCAACTCAGGGTGATATATGGGGTGGACTTCCCTCATCAGTAACTGGGACACTGTCTCCCGGCTCTTCTCAAACAGCCTACCTCGGTAAGCTACCAATGTCGCAACATTTCCAAAAACCTCCTCAGGTGCCATACCAGCTACATATACATTATCTCTGATATCATAAATAATCAGGGCGCTATAGCATTGAAGCACTGTTCCCACAATCCAATCAGTGTAGCCGACATGTGCTTGAGGGCATGCTGCTGCACAAACGGCTCATAATCCCTCATCACACTCCACACATCTTCAGTACCATGGATGGGATGACGGGCCCACTGAGCGGCCTGATTTGCCACCGCCCTTTTTTCTTCCTCCCCCACATCAGATCATATTAGGATTCGTCCCAACCACTCCCTAGCGGTTGCCCAGTCCCCGTCTCCCAGTCCACGTACAGGCGTTCCACTACCCAGGACTGCCGGGGAATGAGGGAAGAGGGAAAGAGTAGTAACTGAATGAGTAGGCACCAATGTCATTAAAGGCTGTATTGTGGCCGTAAGAGCTGGAGGAAAAGAAGACACTGACACAATAGGCATAGCAGAAACACTAGCAGTTATCGCAGGCGCAGAGGGCGAAGCCACAGAATTTGCAGGAGGCACAGCGGTTAAAGCAACTGAGTCAATAACAGAAGAAACAGAAACAGCAGGGGCAGAAGAGACAGACGACTGGAGCTGGAGCACAGCAGGGTATATTCTCTGCAGGGTGTATGGAGGCGGAGGTCGAGTGTCTAACACTTCTTCCACAAATGTATCATTGTCTTCCCGAACCACATAAGACGTTTCGCATTGCAATAGAAACTTCCTATCGGCACACTCTATTGCCTTCTCAGTCTTTTATTTATCATACGCAACGGCCTTCTGAGTCACTGTCTGCATCCTTCGTTTTCGGGCCTCCTTTTCTGCTTTCATTCGCCTCTGTTTAGCTTCCTTTTGCCAAGTTCTGAGGGAATCAAACATCGACTGCCTACTTCTCTTCGCAAACAATTTATCCTGCAGGAAATTATGCTTTTGTTCGTCAAAAGTACCTGTTAGTGGCCACTGCAACTCGGCATTGTCCCTCGTACATTTGTGCCATAATGTACTAAACATAATAGGGCCAAGGCCGTGTTTCACGTATATCTCAAAATTAGGCGAGCCTTCCGGGGGCGCAGGCTGACTCTCTTCCAATCGAGCATCAGTAGAACAACAACGACAACTCACACAACAGAGTTTACTCAAGCAGGGCATTTTTCCAAACAAAAACGTTCACTATTTATGCCGAGCAGATATTTGCAAATATCTTACCAAAGTTGGTCCTCAGACTGCACCAAATCCAAATCGAAGTAGCACAATGTTCATAAAGAACTCAAACAAATTCAAGCGCTTGTCCAAAAACGATCCTCAGACCGAACCAAACACAAACCAAAATGGCGCCATGGCCACAGAACAAAACCAAAGCAAACTCACCTGGTGCACACAGGTTAAACGAAGTTATTCTCCACTGCCGACTCTTCGGACCAAACGGCCAGATCCAAGGGTTTCGCCTTTCAGGACCCCAGCCGGGGTGACCACTGGGCGAGGCACCGCCCAGTCAGACAGATGGGGCAGCTGCGAGTACTAGGCTCTATCGTGCAGCGATTCCCGGTCCACCCGTCTGACCCGACGTGGCCCCGTCCACCTCACCCGTCCGCGGGCAAGGAAGGGTCACTCACCCAATGGGGTCCCTGTTTGGGCGCCAACTGAAAGAAGTGACCCGATTAGGGCCACCCGGGTCAATCGCGACCACCTCTCAGCCTTCCATACAAATGAAGAGTCAGTCAGACAGTAGAGAATACAAACCAAAGTTATTGATTAGTATGCGCTCAAGCGGAGTCCGGTCTGACCAGCCTTCTTAGATGGCTGCCGAGGGACTGACCCCCATCCACAAGGTAAAGTCAGATATACATTTTCCAACACCCCTAAGACCCGCCCAGACTGGAATTTTCCAGTCTGGGCACTGATGAACAAAGGAGGTACAGAAGGACGAGCTACCATCCTGAGACCGGGTACACACTATCTTAGCTTCAAGGTTACTCAGCCCGTGCCCGTCTCTCTGAGAGTGGGAGCGGGACTACCTACTAGGAAAGGCATGCAAAAACAGATTGATCTATTCATTAGTACAGCGAAGCTCAACCTTGAATAATAAAAAGAAACAATCAGGGCTGCTTTCTGCTGAGGCAGACAGTATGAGACAGAAGCTTCATATCGATCATGGCACAAAATGGCGGCTGAATACAAAATGATGCCGCAAATGCTAACTTAACTCGCACAATGCTAGAAGGAGTCAGCTAGACGTATTTTCAGTCCAACACAGTGCTAGCCTTGCCAGTCTGGGGAGCCTCCACCCCAACACATCCGTCAGGGATGCAAAAACCCCTTTCCAAAATCTGTCTAGTGTACGGCAGGTCCAGACAGTATGTAGGAAGGTCCCTTCTGCTCCACCACTTCTCAGACATTCCGGGGATGCTGCCAGTCCCACCCTCCAGAGCATGTGGCATGTGTAGTATGCCCGGTGTAGGCATTTGAATTGGATTAAGCACAGGCGTGACAAGACTGCTGCTCCCTGAGGGGATTCCAGGGCCTCCGTTAAGTCGTCGTTGTCGATGGGGCCAAGATCCGTCTGCCACGTCTCTCTAAGTGTCTCCATTGTGGATGCACAATTGGTGACTAGAGATTGGTATATTTTGGAAATGTTTTTGATCTTCTAGATCGCCCATCAGGAGTTTGCCCTCAAGTGGGCTAAATTGGGGGAGGGTCGATAGGTTCTTGAGGTATGGCGATAGTGCATGGCGGAATTGCAAGTATTTATAAAATTGGTTATGAGACATGTAGAAGTCTGCCTGCAACTCCTGGAATGATTTGAGAGTACATCCATGTAGAACATCTCCTAAGGAGGATATTCCAATCTGGTCCCAGCATTGAAAGCCCTGTAGGTACTTCAGATGAGGAAGGAGTCTGTTGTGCCACAGCGGTGCCTCCCGCATGAGGCATCCCCACAAGCCCTTTCGGCTGAGAGACTGACGCCATGCAATTATTACAACCTTGGTAGCCGGGAGAAGGGCCCGAGTGTTCGATTTATTGTATAAGTATGTTTATAAAGTGAGGTATCCTAGTAACCATCGTTTTATGGCGTATGCGGGTTTGTCTCTGAAGCTATACCACCAGTCGTTCAGTACCTGGAGATGTGAAGCTGCATGCTAGGACTGAATGCCTGCCGCAGCAATGCCCCTGCAGTATGTATGTGGAGAGGAAGCATCTGCAAAGTGCCACTCTAGCACCCCCCACGCCACCTCCCCAGAAGAACCGGTATGGAGTTAATCTGCCTGAACCATGTCGGCGGAATGGGGTATGGGTGGTTTTGCAAGTAATAAAGTAGGAGCAGCAGGGATGTCATTTAAAAAATTGCCGAGCAGCCATATAAGGACAATGGCAGGCCTGACCAAGACCTGATCTCCGCTTTAACCTTGTCTAGTGTTGTGTCTATGTTACGTTTCCAGGATACCTCTTGTTCATCAGATATGAAGACTCCAAGTTATCTCATGCCCTCATTGGTCTGTAGTAGATCTTTCGCCCAGATGCTATCGCCAAGTGTCCCCCTCAGTGGCCATGTAATGGATTTATTTACGTTCATGAAGAGGCCCGACATCTCGCTGAAGATCCGCATGATCTGGAGGATCCTAGGACCTGATCTTTGTGGATCAGTCATAAACAAGAGAACGTCGTCCGCATATACGGCTATTCAATCAGAAATTTCAGCCAACCATTCGAAGCCCCGGATCTGGGCATCTATGCGAACCCATGCGGCCAACGGCTCGATAGCAAGTGCGAACAATAGTGGAGATAGAGGGCAGCCCTGCTGGTTGCCGCGGCCGATGGGGAAGGAAAGGGAGACGCTGCCGTCAATCAATTGTAGAGCATTCTTATGTGTGACAAATAGCGTGGGCCAAAGATCAGACGTTTCAAAAGTATAAATAGGTATGTCCAGCTGACCGAATCAAATGCTTTATCGATGTCAGCGAGGAGTAGGGCGGCTGGACAATTTAATCGATCCACGCCGGCTATCGCATTATGAACTCGTCAAATATTATGACGCGTTGCACATTGGGGCATGAAGCCCGCTTGGTCTGGGTGGATTAAGTCTGATAGGTGAGGCGATAGTCTATTGGCGAGTACTTTTGCCAAAAACTTCGCCTCTACGTTCAGGAGGGAGATTGGGCGATATGATGTGTGAAGTTCTGGGGTTGTCCTGGTTTAAAGAAAACACAATCTCTGCGTGTCTCCAGTCAGGGGGCATGCATGTAGCCTGTGCTGCTTCCTGCATGGCTGCAAGATAATGTGGTCCAAGTAGAGAGATATACGCTTTATAAAATTTGCTTGGGAAGCCTTTGGGGTCCTGTGCCTTCCCAGTGCGCAGCTCCTCCAATGCTGCAGTAAACTCTTCCAATGTGAGGGGAGCTTCCAGGGAATCACGGGCCTCCATCGACTGGGCCTTCGGGGGAATGTCGTCGAAGAATTGTTCGATCGAGGAGCCATCCACTACCTCTTGTCGAGTATAGAGAGATTGGTAAAAGGCAACAAAGCTGCCTGCCAGCGCCACCGGGTCTGTCAGTGTTGTGTTGTTAGCATCATAAATCCCTGCCAGTTGGGTTTGCGTCTGTGCATGCTGACATAGTACATTAAGGAGCCTCCCTGACTTATCCCCCCATTGATAAATTCTACTCCGCGTGGCTAACCACGCACAGCGTGCTTCCTCCATCAGCTCACTTTGGTATTGTTGCTGGGTCACACAGTTGCCGTCGTGCCTTGGCACCATCTCTGTCTTGGCCCTGTCTCTCCAGTTCAATGATGCGGGCTTCTAATTGTATTAGAGACTGTCTGTGTCATTTACGTTCGGCCGCACAGTAGCTGATGTCGACCCCCCCGAATGTTGGGCTTCATGGCCTCCCATAGCACGCCTGCGGAGGATGTCGTCATCTCATTGTGAGAGACTAGTCCATCAGGGCTCCATGGATATGAGTATGATATGTCCAGTTCAGAAGCTGAACTCGGACAAGACGGAGGTCCTCATCCTCGGATCCACCCCTTCGGCCTGGGACGACTCCTGGTGGCTGACCGCACTGGGAACCGCCCCAACACCCACCGACCACGCACGCAACCTAGGGGTCATCCTCGACTCCACCCTCTCCATGACTAAACAGGTCAACGTCGTCTCCTCCGCCTGCTTCAACACCCTCCGCATGCTCCGCAGGATCTACAAGTGGATCCCCACTGAAACGAGAAGAACGGTCACCCAGGCCCTCGTCAGCAGCAGGTTGGACTACGGAAACGCCCTCTACGCAGGAGCCTCGGCCAAACTCCTGAGACGGCTCCAACGCATCCAGAACGCCTCTGCACGCCTGATCCTCGACATCCCTCGCCGCAGCCACATCACACCCCACCTGAGAGACCTGCACTGGCTCCCGGTCAACAAGAGGATAACCTTCAAACTCCTCACCCACGCACACAAGGCACTCCACAACACCGGACCAACGTACCTCAACAGACGACTCAGCTTCTACACCCCCACCCGCCAGCTCCGCTCCACCGACCTCGCCCTCGCCACTGTCCCCTGCTTCCGAAGAGCGACCTCCGGTGGCAGATCGTTCTCCCACCTCGCCGCCAAGACCTGGAACACCATCCCCATCCAACTACGGCAGACCCAAGACCTGCTGACCTTCAGAAAACTCCTCAAGACCTGGTTTTTCGAGCAGTAGCCGCATTCCCCACCCCAGCGCCTTCAGACCCTCACGGGTGAGTAGTGCGCTTTACAAATGATATGATTGATTGATTGAGTTCTGCAAATGCCATGCTGAGAGCCGCCAGTGGAACGGGGACCGGTGCTGGACAATCAAAAGCTGGATTGTGACAGGAGAGCGGTCCGATAATCCTCGGGGTAGAATCGTGGCCTCTGGCACTCTATGCATGAAGCTTCTTGGAAAAAAAGATGTAGTCTATTCTGGAGTAGGAAGAATGAGTTGGGTAGTAAAAGGTAAAGCCTGCATCCCTGGGGTGATGGGTTCTCCAAGTATCCTCCCAACCCAACAAGAACACAAGGCTCCTCAGTCGAGACACTCGGGACCCTGTTACAGCACCGGATGTCTGCCATCTATCCCTCTCAGAACACATCACATCATTCCAGTTTCCGCCGATCACCACTAGTTCCTCGGGCAGAGACCCCACACATCCATTAAGTAGTCTATGTTACTCTGATCCAGGGGAGAAGGGGCGTAGAGGCTACCCAGTTCTATGTGTTCCCCTGATATGATCCCATGGACGAATATGTATCAACTGTGTGTGTCTGCCCACTTCTGTACGAGAGTGAAGGGGATCCTGTGGTGTATCAGAATGGCAACCCCCTTGGAGCCTCGCGTGAATCCGGCATGAAATATATGTATGTACCCATAGTGGTGACATTTTGTAGATCATGCACTCCTGCTTTGTCTAGGTATACTCGCTTATGACTCAAATAGCGATCTGTGTGCTATACCTTCTTGTGTTTGCCTAACACAGTGAATATATGCATAAGGGGCCAAGAGCCTACTGGCTCCTTGGACAAAGGTATGCACAACTTATAAACAAAATATCAACAGCTTTGTGTTGTTTATAGCATGATCATTTAATATATCACTATAATTTTCAAACAATGATAAGCATGTATGTTTTTTCACATGCTCTTAGTATCTTTAACATCAATTACAATATATTTTTCACAAATTATGTTTTCCAATACATAGAAAGCAAATATAAAGTGACAAGTTTGCAAGTTCTGATTAATCACGATCCATTGTGAGCCCAATGCATTTCCGGACACAAGTCCCTTCGTCAGGGGAAAATCTGTAACACAAATGAAAAATGTTTCTTGTGCATTTGTGGTAAGATAACGCATAACAATATATAAAATATTGACTTTGTGACTGTTGGTATTTCTGTTTGTAGTATACAACCCAAGTGATGTTAATTAGTCAGCTCAGTCATGCTTACAACTGTCGGTCCTCTTTAAAACTATGAACAAATCACCAGTGTCATGCCGTTTGTTAGACCCGAAACACTTTCCTTGACTTAAGCACCTTAATTGTGTTGTAAACGGAGGCAGCATGCCCGATTTAAGAAATGAAGAATGTTCTCGCCTAAACAAAATATCAAATAGTCATCCCTACTTACTGCTATGGCTCAAAACGTACTTTGAATGGTCACTGAAAATGAGATGTGAAAAGAGAGAAGAGGCCACAGTCAGTGAGAAACACAAAGTTCTGTCCTCACTAATACATAATAGAATAACAGAAACAGGGGAACATTCATTCACTCTCATACCTGGAGTCTTCGTTTAATCCGAGTATTCCTTTCCTATGTAACATAGAAAATAACCTTCCATGTTTGGATGATATAAGTATTCAATGTTCTATAATCAGTGCTCTTACCGGTAGCGATGGAGTATGATTCCCGCGTCAAGGTGGCCATTTCTATGGAAATCGGGAACGTTTGCACGTTTTTTAAAGAGATGTACGCGCCATGATACTGAAAAATGTTCACTGGTTCAAGCCAATATTGCGGCCGCCACCTTGTAGAGTGTTGATGGTATATAATTTATCGAGAGTCGCTCTTATTATTCATAGAAGAGCATTAACAAAAACTGATGCCGTTCCTAAATCATGATCTCTAAATACGCATAGTCGGACCTTCAAATTTATATCCGATACGAATGAAAAAACGATTCCCGCTTCTGTGCGATCTTGTATGTAAAGGTCATAAGATATTGCACGTTAGGAGAAGGAAATATATTCATTGGTTAAGTCTAGTATTTCTTAAGAATTTAGATACTACTAGTAGTGAATAACTCTTAGCTTTTAGGTATTGACTAGGTTCACTTGTTAAAAACCATTTTTTCTGGCTGCCATCTTGTAAGGTGTTACTGGTTATAATTTATCGGAAATCGCTCCTAATATTAAGCATTAAGTATGATCAGCATAAATAAATACTGAACTTACTTGACAGTAGTTTAACCCACTGTCGCTGACTACGCATTATTGAACCAACGATAGATGATGCCCGCATCTAGGAGATCTTTTATATGAAAAGTGTGTTCAAGAGATTTACACACTGCAAATAGCTATTTTCTCTTAGGTACTGAATAATGAAAGGCATCTGCAAACGAGGGAGAACCGACTGTCATTTAGTTATATTCTTAAGTTGTCATGTTGGAATTAAGTCAAGGTATGTGTCATGAGGAGGGCCTGTGTCTCTAAGACCTACGTTTAATAGCTAGTGATAATAACACTAACCAATATAGATCCCCTAGGTTGTTATTTCACCAGCGTTCTTTACTGAATACATCTATGGGTGTTTGTGTGAGTAAATCTTACAGTATCAAATAGGGCAAGTCTTAGTGTTTAGCTAAAAAAAATCTTTTAGCTGTATGTCTTTATTGCTACCTCACAAAAAACATCTCATCTCCAATTTGTCGTTGAGACCTCTTGGTCTCATAGTATCCAATCTTTTAATCCAGAACACCTTTCCTCGTAGTAATTTTTTAGAATTATCTGTGCCTGGAATAATCTGCATAGTCTCAATAATTTGAAATTGTATCTGTGCTATTGAATCTCTTAGGTACGGAATAATGAAAGGCATCTACATACAAGGGAGAACCGACTGTCATTTAGTTATATTCTTAAGTTGTCATGTTGGAATTCAGTCAAGGTATGTGTTATGAGGAGGGCCTGTGTCTCTAAGACCTACGTTTAATAGCTAGTGATAATAACACTAACCAATATAGATCCCCTAGGTTGTTATTTCACCAGCGTTCCTTACTGAACACATCTATGGGTGTTTGTGTGAGTAAATCTTACAGTATCAAATAGAGCAAGTCTTAGTGTTCAGCTAAAAACAAATTTTTAGCTGTATGTCTTTATCGCTATCTCATAAAAAACATCCCATCTCCAATTTGTTGTTGAGACCTCTTGGTCTCAAAGTATCCAATCTTTTAATCCAGGACACCTCTCGTTGTAGTAATGTTTTAGAATTATATGTGCCTGGAATGTTCTGCATTGTCTCAATAATTTGAAACTTTATCTGTGCTATTGAATGTCTAGATTCAAGCCAATGTGCTGCTAAATTAAATTTGATGTTGTTGTTTCAAATTCTGCTCTTGTGTTCTGTTAGTCTGATCTTTATCCTCCTTTCCGTTTTTCCTATGCAGAGTAAGCCGCATGGACATTTAATAGCATTGATCAAGTTAGTCGAATTGCAATCTTCTGAGTGGCATAAATTGATTTTCTCTCCTGTTTGTGGGTGTGTTAGAATATTCCCAGTGATTACATTGTTGCAGTAGACACAGTTAAGGCATTTTTTTGTTCCAACATATTTTTTGTCCTTAGAGGGAGTCTTCTTTGATAAAATTTCTTTTAAATTGTGCGATCTAGTGTATGCGAACAGAGGTCTGTGAATGAAGAGATTATGGAAATCTGGTTCCTGTTGCAAAAGTTCCCACCGTTTATTAATTATGTTTTTAATCTTATTAGATTTTGTTGAGAATCTAGTAACAAATACCGTCCTGTTTTGTGGTTCTTTCATCCTTTTTGCAGCAGCTTATTGCGTTCTATGGATAATGCCCGGTTTTCATGATTCTCTAACAGCTTGTTCGGGTATCCTCTGTTCTTGTATCTCTCCTTTAATTCAGCTAGTGTGGTTTTACATGTGGCGGTGTCTGAGGAAATCCTCCTTGTGATTGATGTTTAAAGATACTATGAGCATGTGAAAAAACATGCATGCTCATCATTGTTTGAAAATTATAGTGATATATTAAATGATCATGGTATAAACAACACAAAGCTGTTGATATATTGTTTATAAGTTGTGCATACCTTTATCCAAGGAGCCAGTAGGCTCTTGGCTCCTTATACATGTACCCATAGTGGGCCAGACAGGGGGTCTTGGTGCCCAGCAGGTGTGTTTCTTGCAAGAGTATGTCTGCTCTAATATGTTTGGCCTGACGGAGGACAGCACCACATTTGGCCTTATCAAGCATTCCTAAGACATTCCAACTAACAGTACATAGCCATCCGGAGGGGGTCACTGTGTCATGTTCTGCCATAAAACTGTCAGGGGGGTAGGTCACCATCAGGCAGCACAGAGGGTCTCAACCATGAGGGCATCCGGACAACGCAGCTATTGTAGAAACGAACAATGACGTTATAAAAATGAACAACACCCACTCCCCCTCCCCTCCCACCCCAATACCTCAAAACCGCTGAAGTATCGATTGCGGGAAGTACCCCACCCCGCCTCCAATGGGAGGACGGTGTGGGGTCTCCCCAATGGATCCCAAAAATCCCTACGGTGCCTCTGGAACTGAAGGGGGTCGGAGTGAACCTTTTCATATAGTCCGTAACAAGCTTGGATACTGCCAAGTTATTTCCAGGAAGAGTAGGGCTTGCCAGACTAGGGGGCCTCAACAGTCTTTTTGCTGGTGCTCGACATCTTTTTGGTGGATGTCTCCTCTGGGTCTTCGTTACTAATTTTGGAGCGCCACGTTGACCTGGATCGATGTCTGCACTTATCCAATGGTTTGTTTTGCAGACGATTAGGTTCTCCTGAGGAGCAGTCTGAATCCCTTTGCGGTGGGGTACATGGTTTTAGGCGTCTCGGTTCATCCGTCCATGTAAAGACCTCCTCTGGAGTCTCAAAAAATAGAGTGCAGGAATTGTATACCACTCATTGGCGGGCGGGAAACAGGAGCATGTATGAGATCCTAAGATCTCGAAGGTGGGCTTTGGCTGCAGTAAATGATTGGCGCTGTTGCGGCACCATTTTTGTGTAGTCCGGGAAAATCATAATGCAGTGAGATTCATAAAGAAGTTCAGGTTGCAGCTGCGCCTGTTTGAGAAAGACGTTACGATCGTGAATGTTTAGAGTCCGTGCAATCACTGGCCGTGATCTAGTGCTTGGAGGAGGTTGTTGAGTGGCCACTCCAACTTTTGGCTTGGCTGGACTATAAGAAGGAACTACTCGATACCTGGGACAGATTGGATAAATTTGTACAAACGATCTATAGGAAAAGGTTACATAGGGAGGGAGACAAGGGTAGCAGAATGCTGGCAATGCTCATCCGTAGTGAAAATAAATGTGAGCCAATGGTGGGGATACGCAACAAGCAGGGGCCCTACAAATGCCTCCCTTAAACAGTGGGGGGAGAGATAGTTTGGATGCCCCCATCACCAAGGAGGAAATCATTGCAGTAATTAGGACATTGAAGTGGGCGATGGCCCCGGATGGGGATGACCTACCGGCTGATTTTTATTATGCTAGAAAAGGGGATATAGCTGACCGCCTATTGGAAGTATATACAGAGGCTTATGAAGGGGGGATACTCCCGGCGTCTATGCAGGAGGCGATTATAATGATGCTGCCTAAGCCTGACTGGGATGGTTCAGTGTTATCCTCTTATCGTCCATTATCAATGCTTAATGTGGAGTTCAAAGTCCTTAGTAAAATCTTGGCTACTAGATTGTTGCTGTACCTACCCCAACTAATTGTGGAGCGCCAGAGTGGATTCATACCCAATAGGAACACTATTTGCTGCCGTTGATAATACACTTGCCTGCTTTACAAGATGACCGGCACACGCTTGCACTCTGGACATAGAACAAGCCTTTGATTCTTTATCCTGGGGTTTCTTGTGGGAGGTGCTCCGGAAGGTCGGCATGGGGAGAAACCTTATAAGATGGGTGCAATTATTGTATACTGCCCCAACGGCGAGGGTGCGGGTAGGAAAATGGTGTTGCAAAGCTTTGTGTTGAGTCGCAGGACCTGCCAGGGGTGTCCCTTATCGCCACTGCTTTTTCCTTTGGCAATGGAGCCCCTTGCCTGCCGCTTAAGGGTGGTGCTTCGAGGATGGGGAGTCCAAATTGGGGAGACCGAACATGTGGTGTCCCTCTATGCTGACGACGCCTTAATATAACTACGAAACCCAAGATACTCGGTCCCCATTATGCTCACAACTATTGTGGAGTTCGGTGAGCTCTCTGGGTTACATGTGAATCGCAATAAATCCAAACTGTTCCCTCTGGGAATGTTGGCAGGGAGGTCTGAGCACGATTTGCCGCATCTTGATCTCCCTTGGGAAACGAATATGGTCATATACCTTGAAATAGGTATAACGCATGGGGTTCAAGACTTTGAAGTGGCTAACATAGGCAGAGTAATAGACGGCCTGAAACCCACTATACACTTTTAGAATACACTCCATCTCTCCCTGATGGGGGAAATCGCATTGGTAAAAATGATAGTACAGATGTTTATATATTTTCCAGGGCACCTTGTTCACCATAAACAGACGGTTCTTTCTGGAATTAGACAGGCTGATAGTGGAGCTGTTGTGGGATACGGGGAGGCACAGAGTTAGCCTGGCTTCTTTGAAACGCACCTGGCGAAGGGACGGACTGGAACTTCCCTGCCTGGAATATTACTGTTTGGCTGCACAATCGCAGCATGCAGTCCACTGGTTGGACGAACATGATAATTGGGAACATAGATTAGTGAAAGGCACTTTTGGTGAGGACTCCCAGCCTGGAATCCTGATGATGGGGGCCAAGGCCGCAATCGCCTTACCGCATGCAATTCGACTGGTGTGTGAGCCTGGAACTAGGTAGTTAAGACTGTGCTCAAGAGGTCCCCATACGCGTCAAACATGAACATCTGGGCGATACGTCAGTTCAAAAATATAGAAAGCTCCATGTCCTT
Organism: Calotriton arnoldi; assembly: GCA_963921515.1. NCBI lineage: Eukaryota > Metazoa > Chordata > Amphibia > Caudata > Salamandridae > Calotriton > Calotriton arnoldi. The sequence goes on from CAWUFW010004577.1 coordinate 1,169,201, forward strand.
GCATAAATGGAGGGCCAGTGGCTGTGACATGCTGCAGGACCTTTATCCTAATAACAGGTTTATAACATTGACCAATGCTAAGGAGGTGTTCCAACTCGGAGCGGGCCTCTTTTTACCGGTCTCTAAAAGAGCGGCCATGGCTCAAGAAATCTGGCCTATGTTTCCCGAAGCACTGCAGGCCTCCCAGACACCGGAAGCTCTATTGGCCATGTCTGGGGGCAACAAATTGATCTCACATATACACAGGGCCCTGAGGGAGGATGCCCCCATGGCTGAACTCAATGTGCAACAAAATGGAGGACAACTTTGAGACGCCCACAATGGCGAAAACCTGGGAGACCATTCACGAAGGGGTTAAAACAGTCTCTACTAGTGCGAGGTTTGAGCTGTTGCAATATAATGTGATTCAGCAGGTGTATCTTAATCCTAGTTGTTTACACGCTATAAACCTAGAAAGATTAACAGCTTACCCTCGCTGTGTGGGGCGGGCGGTGGACTTTCCGCACATGTTTTGGAGCTGCCCCAAGATTGACGATTATTGGCGTTCAGTTCTGGAAAAACTGGGCACAGCCACAGGATTGGAGATACCCAGAGAAATTGGGCAGTGCCTGTTGGGGCTGGTCCCCTTCAGGAAAAACAAAAAACTGAGCAGACGATTCCTAGTCCTGGGGCTGACATTAGCACAGGAGCGGCCCGTTCAGGTAAGAGCAGTGGGGCCGGGTTGGGGGGAGGAGGCGGGTCTTCGACAGACGACCATGAGGGAAAATTAAATAAATAATTAATTTTCCGTCGTCGTCTGTCGAAGCCCCCCAACCCGGCCTCACCGCCCCACCGCTCTTACCTGCACGGGCCGCTGCTGCATTAGCAAAACATAGGATTGTAATAGGATGGCTGTCTCACAGACCACCGAAAGTTGAAGACTGGCTGAAAGATATGGCTGAATGGATAAATGCTGAGGGGTGCCACATGAGAAAGACACGTAAAGATGAAAAAATAGAAGATGACATGAGGGCCTGGGCGGCAAGGCTGTCAGAGCTACTGACTTCTCCAGATGAGCTACCCCCCTAGATCCTGTTTTAGTGAAGGTAACAAGCCGGCAGAGGGTTGTGTGTCTAAACAATGATATCAATGAAGATTTTCTGCTCCAGTGTTAACTATTAATGGTCAACTTTAGCAATGATTTTATCCATGCATACACTGTGACTGAGCCTTTGCAAGGTGGGGGAAGAGGTTGATATCAGGGGTTTTGTATGCAATTGAAGTATGGTATGATACGCTTAATTGATGTTGGTATTGTATTTTGAAAATGCCAATAAAATAGTTGACCTATAAAAAAAAAACAACGACACAGAATTGCGTAGAAAACAGTTCATGAGTTATTTCTTAAACATGTTATTAAGGAAGAAACATAGTGCATATTGTGAGGAAGATGTTTCAAAAGAATAAAATCACAGTGACATCTTTCAGAGTAAGGAATTAATTCATAAAAACAGATCATATGTAATTTCTGTCATTTCCTAAGAAAAGAAACGTGGAGCATTTGATATAAGGACCTTGCGAGAAAAAGTAGTTCATAAAAGCATTTCATGAGATGTGTCAGTCACAACCGCAACATCGTGTGGAGACATGGCAGTGTCACAATAACAAATGTAGGGAAATGTAAAAGCTGTACATAGGTCAAGCCAAGCGTATGTTTGTTGCAACCCAATGGCTGTAAGGCTGCCATGTTCGGCTCTTGCTGTTGCTTGTTGCAACCCGGTGGTTCTAAATCGGCCATTTTAAACCCAGGCTATTGTTTTTCGCAAGCCGATAGCTGGGTGGATTCTGCCAGTGTCGCATTTAATTTCCTGAGTGCACAGCCCATCAATTTTATGATTGGAGGTAATCTAAGGTCGGTTGCTTCCAGGAACTGAATCACAGCGCTTCTGCATGAGCAAGTTCCGACGGCGCTAAAGATGGATTTAGCCAGTGTCGGCGGTCAGTTAGCAGAAGTGGACAGGTTCATGTGAGTTGCTCAATTGACTCCTGCTGGCAGTTTCACATCCTGCACTGCTGCCTTCCAGCTGGATTTCACCAGCTCGGAACCAGGTCTGAAGTTGTCAGATCGATCGTCCATCTAGTGCTGGATAAGGTGTCGTTTCACGAGTCCCAGCCGCCAGGTATGGTTGTGCTGACAGGGTCTTATAACTATTAATGACGAGGCAAGCTTTGGACCACTTTGCTAGAGCATTCTTATCCTCAATAAGGGAAAGTCGTTACATAGCCTAGTTAATTACAACTTTAACGTGGCAAATGCGACTCACGTTGACCAAGTGTCCCTAGGTTGTAGAGTTGTAATCGCCTTATTGAGGTATACACTGGCAAGTGCTGGTAGGCCCGTGTTATTTCTAACCAATGAAGGTGGTTCACCGTGTCAGGCTTGCAGCTGCAGAGTTTGAGGCAGATCTTTACATATGAGCCCTGGAGCGATATGGTTTGTCTGGTGAACCCAAATTCCAGCCTTATTTGCGCCGGGGAAGCATTGGGCAGTAATCTAAAGGCTTTCCTATATGTGCTGGAAGCCAGGCTGTCAAGTAGAAGTGAGTCTTTGGTTCTTCCATGATCGGTGACAATGAGAGCCCAGACAGGTGAGTTGCAAGTTTTGCGAAAGTTTTCTGGAGCGCTCCTTCTCTGGTCCTAGTATATTGTTTTGGGGCTGTCAATTAGGATGCCCAGATATTTATATTGCTCTGTTTTAGAAATGTGGCTCTCTGGTTGGCAGATTTGTACCCTGCCAAGTAGGGACCCTTTCTTCTAGTCAGGATAAGGGAGTTACACTCCTAAAATACCCCGTGCTCACCTCCTTGGTAGCTTGGCACGAGCAGTCACGCTTATCTCAGAGGCAATGAGTAAAGCATTTGCAGGCTGCCCGGGGTCCACGAAGGAGACCCGCTAAGAGGGCGGCCGCCTTAGTGCCACAAGATGGCACAGGAGGCAGCCTCCCAGTATTTGGGACCCTCAGGGGTCCGGTGTGCCGCGTCACTTCCGGGGAGGGGGGTGAGGTACATATACCTCTCCCCGCCCTCTGGGCGCCCTCTTTGCCCACTACCCTGACCCTCTTTGCCCACTACCCTGAAGTCCGACTTCTCGAGGCCCCAATCTTCAGGCAGGCAGACTGAGTCCTCACTGGCCACGTGGTGGGCAGAAGGGGTACATCACCTGGAGGGAGGCCTAGGAGGGCCAACATCAATTGAGGGGGTTAACTACCAGGCAGGGGGGGAGATGCTAATACCTGTTGGTTTTCCCTTCCAGCGCTTGCTCGGTGACGACAGATACGAAGCCAAACGCCACGCCTGCGCTAGGCAAGGATCAGGTACTTGGTCAAGGGGCACACGGTGCACTCCGGACAGTGTTGCAGGGACCTGGACACATGAATGCATAGAGTCTGTTTAACGCTTAATTTTGTTGTTTCATAATTCAGGACTCACTGGAGCAAGAGGCAGGCATCGTACAAGGAAGGGACTGCAGGGAACAGGAACAGGTATGGACAGGGCGCACACCGAAGGGGGAGGCGTGCAGGCATACCTGGTGATTAAGTTGGTGTTTAAGGGTACGCAGGGTGCAGGCCACCTAGGGGGCGTGACTCAGGTCCGAGCCCGGGGGCAACAGCTAACATGCTTTTCTTCATCTCCGCACGCAGAGCATCCACGGATTCCGACATAGGGCGCACCAAAGAATAAGGTCCTCCACCCAATACAAATTATGTAAGACGGACGGGGACTGAGCAGTGGCGAATAAGGTTTTGAAGGTCCTACTGAGACCAGGGGTAACCCAGTGGGGTTTTGTTCTGATTCCGAAATTTGTCTCCTCAGATTGGGTTGACCGTTGGGCCAGCAGGGCAGCATGGAAGGCCAGGGCTCTCCCCCCCTATTTTCGCAGACGTCTCAGGTGGAGGACTCCATGCCCGAAACGTCCCAGGATGCTCAGTGGGCTGCATTTATCATGATGCCCAAGACCAAGGGATTGGCAAGGGCCCCGGCTCTCTTGAAGGCGGGGGATCTGGAGGATTCGGGGTTTGTCGTCGACGCCCCAATCCCAGAGCAGGAGCACAGTTCGGAGGCAGGTCCAGCTAGGCCCAAGCGGGTCCGCAAGACTACGAGCAAGGACTTCCCGGCAGATCCGCCACCCCCTAAGACCAGGGCACCGCCTGCACCCAGGGATGCCGGTTCCCAGCTGAACTCTTCCCAGCTCGTGGGGCCGGCTACCCCTCCAGACAGTTTGGCGGCCGCAGGGAAATTCGCCACCCAGGAAGACCTGGGTAAGATCATGGACACTATGAGGGACTTTATGGCGGAGGTCAGAGCAGGTCACCCTGGGCCCAGCTCACCGCCGGTGGGGGGGCAAGACAGGCTTGGGGGAAGGAGGGGCGCGAGCTGCGGCGGCTGCGTGGGGAAGCCAGGTGAGCGATCAACAGGCACAACGAGGGGTCCCTTCCGTGGCTGCGCTGGTGTTAGCGGGGGTGACCAAACAAGTTACTTCCAAGTCAGATACTGCATCGGTGGAGGAAGCGATTGCACACACGACAGTCACCCAGCCCCTTTTGAAGATAGCAAGCGCAGGGACGGTGGCGGGCACGCCGGCCGCCGGGGTGGGGTCTCCACCTGCCACCAGCGCTGCTAGTGGTAGTCCCCCTTCTGTAACAAGAGAACTCACAGCTGGAGCACAAACTACTCCGGTGCCCGCTATTGTAACTCCCCTTCAGTTGTGCACGCCTCCCGCGCCTATACAGTTGGTTACCGCAGCTCCGCTACTATCTGGCCGTTGCTCCCTGGCTTGGCAGGCGCCCCAGGCGGCCAAGGAAGCCATATGGAGGTTCGAACTGATAGACATTTTCTCTCTGCTGTTGCTCGGACAGGATGATACCAAAGGGGATGATGGACGGAGCGCTTGAGCTAATCAAACACTCACCCCCAGTCAACTGATCTGGGTTTAATCCATCATCATTCTTTAGCTCACTCCACCACCCCAGTTCAGACATGGCCATATGCAAATCAGTCTGACCCTGTGCCTCATGGGAACAGTCCAGCCCGAACTGCCAAGCCATGTCTTCCCTGGACCGGAAACAAGCATCCTGGGACCGGTTTCTGGCTATTCAGCCGTCATCAGCCAGGCTAGCTTGAATCCAGTGGCAAAGTGAGCAAGGGACCCACGTCTTGGCATACCCTGCCAACTTAGGGCGAACAAAGCGATACCAAAGGGGATGATGGACGGAGCGCTTGAGCTAATCAAACACTCACCCCCAGTCAACTGATCTGGGTTTAATCCATCATCATTCTTTAGCTCACTCCACCACCCCAGTTCAGACATGGCCATATGCAAATCAGTCTGACCCTGTGCCTCATGGGAACAGTCCAGCCCGAACTGCCAAGCCATGTCTTCCCTGGACCGGAAACAAGCATCCTGGGACCGGTTTCTGGTTATTCAGCCGTCATCAGCCAGGCTAGCTTGAATCCAGTGGCAAAGTGAGCAAGGGACCCATGTCTGGGCATACCCTGCCAACTTAGGGCGAACAAAGCGATACCAAAGGGGATGATGGACGGAGCGCTTGAGCTAATCAAACACTCACCCCCAGTCAACTGATCTGGGTTTAATCCATCATCATTCTTTAGCTCACTCCACCACCCCAGTTCAGACATGGCCATATGCAAATCAGTCTGACCCTGTGCCTCATGGGAACAGTCCAGCCCGAACTGCCAAGCCATGTCTTCCCTGGACCAGAAACAAGCATAATGGGACCGGTTTCTGGCTATTCAGCCGTCATCAGCCAGGCTAGCTTGAATCCAGTGGCAAAGTGAGCAAGGGACCCACGTCTGGGCATACCCTGCCAACTTAGGGCGAACAAAGCGATACCAAAGGGGATGATGGACGGAGCGCTTGAGCTAATCAAACACTCACCCCCAGTCAACTGATCTGGGTTTAATCCATCATCATCATCATTGCTCGGACAGGATGGCATAGATGCCAGGAAAGCTGGGGGAAAGGAGGAGGACAAAAAAGTAAAGTTTCAGGCCTGGCCTGAGAAGAGCATAGAAAATTGGCTGGAAGCGTTCTCCATCTTGTCTGCTGTCATTCTAGAAAAACAACCTGAGGTAGTGCAAGGGCTCTTGCAATATGGCAGGTTAATCCACATCGAGGCGATGAAGTGGGGGGGAAGTGGATGGCTGAACTATGACAGGGAGTTCAGGAAGAAGATGTCCATGTGCCCGGAGATGGTGTTGGACCAGAAGGAGGTCCAGCTATGGTTAGACCACATCGGTTCTCGCGCACAGCAGAGCACAGGGACACTGGGCAAGGCACAGGCAGGGCGGGGGACAGGCAAAGGCTCTTATCTGTGGGAGTCGCATGGATTTAAGCAGACATTTCGGGGGGGGGGGTTCAGAAGAGGTGGCCAGAGGGGGGGCTTTAGGAGGTCTCCCCCAGGGACATGCCGATTGTTCAACAAAGGTTCATGCTCATGGGGCAAAACGTGCAAGTTCCTGCATGCATGCAACAGATGTGGGGGACCACACCCTGCGGTCTCTTGTCACTCTCAACAGGAGCGACAGCCCGCCGGCAAAAGCGGTCAGGATAGTTGAGTACAACAGCGCATCAAAACATCATGTCACAACCCCCCCCTCCCAGTATCAGCACTTCCTTGTCACAGCGTCAGCATCTGGCAACACCAGCGATACCCCTACCCCCTCTGGACGTAGCCCCAGTTCCCATGCATGCAGTCAAGGGCCCATCGCCAGTCAGCCTGGTCAACCTCCTGCCTCTCCTCAGACAGTACCCAAACAAACAGGACGGCCTCTTGCTGCTGGAAGGTTTTAGCAAGGGCTTCAAGATTCCCTATGTGGGCCCGCTTGGAAGTCAGGAGGCCGACAATCTTAAGTCAGCAAGGGAACATCCAGCAGTAGTCAGAGCCAAGGTGGAAAAGGAGAGGGTTCTAGGCAGGGTGGCGGGTCCCTTCCTGCAGCCCCCTCTGGACAACTTTGTTGTCTCTCCCCTGGGGGTGGTGCCCAAGAAGGAGCCAGGGTCGTTCAGACTAATCCATCACTTGTCCTACCCGGAAGGAAAATCGGTCAACCATGGGCTGGAGGAGGGATCCTGCTCTGTAACGTATTGTACTCTGGACGTAGCATTGGACCTAGTCAGGAGGGCGGGCAAGGGGGCTTGGTTGGCAAAAGCAGACATCGAATCTGCTTTTAGCTTGCTACCAGTTCACCCAAGCAGCCAACACCTGCTGGGTTTCAGGCTGGAGGACAGGTACTTTTATGACAGATGCATGCCCATGGGTTGCGCGGTCTCCTGTGCCTTTTTGAGGCGTTCAGCACTTTTCTGCAGTGGGCCCTGCAAGCAAGCTACAGGGTGGCAGGCGTCACACACTACCTCGACGACTTCCTTTTCATAGGAGGTGAGGGCACACAGGATTGCAGTGAGGCCCTGGAAAGCTTTGAAGAGTTGGCGCGTCATCTGGGTGTACCACTCGCGCCAGGGAAAACGGAGGGTCCGGCGCAGGTATTAACATTCTTGGGGATCGAACTCGACACCATAACGGGAGAGTCCAGGATGCCAGCGGACAAGGTCCAGGACCTGGCAAAGCAGATTCAGTCAGTCTTAGGTCAGGACAAGGCATCCCTTGGTTGCATTCAAAGCCTTCTGGGTAAACTCAACTTCGCAGCCAGAGTAATACCAGCTGGGAGGGTGTTTGCGCGTAGGCTAGCCAGGGCAACGGCGAAGGTAAAGAAGAAGCACCACATGGTGAAGTTAAGCAAGGGAATGAAGGAAGACCTGTCCATGTGGGCTACTTTTCTGGCCACCTTCAACGGCTCAGTTATCTGGAGGGCACCTTGGGCGGGGAGCCCAGAACTGGCGCTATTTACAGACGCGGCAGGTAGAGAAGGTTTTGGGGTGATCCTAGACACGGAGTGGTGTGCGCAGACATGGCCCAATGCTTGGCACAAAAAGAATATCACTGCCCGCATTACAGTCCTGGAGTTGTTTCACATAGTGATAGCGTTCCACCTCTGGCCGGCAGTGCTGAGAGCGAGGAGGGTGGTGTTCTGGTCGGACAACATGGCTGTGGTTCAGGTCATCAATTCACAGTCAGCGACTTGTCCCCTGGTCTTGTGCCTGTTGAGAGAACTGGTGCGAGCTTGCCTGGTTAACAATGTCGAATGCAGGGCGCGACACATCCAAGGGGTGCAGAACATAGCAGCTGACGCTCTCTCTCGTTTTCAGTGGCGCAGGTTCCGGGAGGCGTGGCCGAGAGCGAGAGAGGAGATGATACCTTTTCCACCACACCTCTGGTTCCTTCTGAAGTGGAAAGGCGACTGAGGGGGCTGGGCGAACTGTCCCTGGCGCCAAGGACCAGTAAGCGTTATAGAGCGTGTGTGGCAAAATTTTGTACAGTGGCACGAGCCTGGGAAGAAGGGAAGGCGTCACTAGTACGCAGGGTGCAAAAGTTCGTTATATGGGCCAAAGACGAGGGGAAGAGCCACCCTTGGATAGCGGGACATTTGTCAGCAATAAGCCACCACGCAAAACTAAATGGGCAGGAGGATCCAACAAAATCTTTCTTAATCAGGGCAGCCCTTAAGGGCTGGGCCAGGTGCGAGCCACGGCCGCCAGACACTAGGTCCCCTATTGATTTTGAGACTTTGCAAGGGATGCTGGACTGGGTGCACAAGGCTACACATTCACCTTTTGAAGCAGCACTCTTTTCAACCACTTTCAGCCTGGCCTTTTTTGGGGCACTCAGAGTAGGTGAGTTGGTGGCAAGGTCCAAGCAGGACAGGTCTGGGGTGGCATTGAGCAGGCAGGATGTGAGCCTGGCGGGAGACGCCCTCACAATAGTGTTAAGGAGGTCGAAAACGGACCAAGCAGGGGAGGGGAGGGTGATTGTACTGCACCAGCTGGAAACTGCCAGGTACTGCCCAGTGCGCCTGGTGTCTGCCTACATGGCACTGCGCCCAGCAGATGAAGGTTACTTATTGATACATGCAGACAGTACCCCCCTCACTAAGTTCCAGGTACAGAGCATAATGCAGGCATGTTTGGCGTTGTCAGGCAACAAGGTACAGGGCAAACGATTCTGTAGCCACTCATTCCGCATAGGAGCAGCTACCACAGCGTTTAGGGCAGGCCTGCCAGCTGAACGCATCAAACAGGTGGGGCGCTGGGAGTCTCAGTGTTACAAGAGATACATACGGTCTTGAAGGCCACTGAAATGGGGCTATGGACTGAGGGAAGGTGATGGTACTGACAATCTTTGGGACGGCAAGAACAGTTTGCGGCACCATATGCCGGTGGCTTGCAGTGAAGTGTAATACGTGCTTTTGTTTATTAAGAGATGTGCAGTGAGGCAATAAAAACTTCTGGCAAGGACAACCTTAGGGACGTCTAGAACATTTTGCGGCACCAGATGCCGGTGGCTTGCAGTGAAGTGTAATATGTGCATTTTATTTATTGTAGATGTGCAGTGAGTCAATAAAAACTTTGCAAACTTTCATCTCTTTAATTACCAGGAACTATGGTCTGAGTGATTGGCCATTCTGGCGTCTTGCGAGTATCACGGTGGGCCGAGAGCAGGACATGGAGGCACGGCCTCACGGCCACAGACATTATCTGGCTAGGATACCCAGGCATGCGCTGGACCTGCTTGCTGAAGAAGCTGCAGCAGAAACTGGGGGGGGGGGGATTCCTCCTCCTAATGTGTTGGTCATACACCTGGGAGGGAATGACCTGGCAGCTCTGGGGAGAAGGGCACTGCTTCAAGAAATGACGGTCACCATGTGTAAATTGAGCAACCAGCTGGGGACCTGTGAATTATGGTGGTCTGAGATAACGCCCCGGCGGGTGTGGCAGGGCGCACGATCTAAGGAAGGCATGGAGGTCTCTCGCAAGAAGGATAACAGTGCCATGAGGAAATTCACTGAGCAAAGGGGTTTTGACTTCATCCGTCACTGCACTCTAAGGCCACAGGGTGTTTGGATGAAGATGGGGTACACCTGTCCAGAGTGGGTATGGACCTGTTCTTACTTGATCTGGGGGAGGCATTGGAGACAGCAGGGTGTAAGTAATGGAGACTATCTTGGTGGGGAGCTCTGGGGTGACGGTGGCCACACCCAGAGCTGTGGCGGAGTTACAGGGCGATCCAGAGGCTGTAAGGTACATACGGGTACCATCTACAGAAGCACAAGGGTGCAAAGGCCAAATATCCACAGGGAGGTCCTCGCGTTGGACCCTGGAGGAGCGACGGCGCCCCGTTAGTCCTACGGGCGGTTGTGGACCTGAGCAACCAGGGGTTGCCTGGCAGGCTCCGCCCCCTTATGGGGCGTGAGCAGGGGCGTGGGCTGTTGGTCCACCGGTGGGAGGGTCTTCCCTCCCCCAAAATATGGCAAACACCGTTGGGTAAGGCCACGGTGTAATTTGGCTCATCAGGTGGCAGGCGGCGAGGGGCTGCCTGCCTTGGGATCACCCGTAAGATAACCCACCATGTTGGCATGTTTGTAATGCTAATAAACCTGCAGCAGTTTTCTCCACAAAGAAGGTGTCTTGTCTGGTTATTTCTCTAGGAGATTGCTGTATGGGGGGATGGCAAGTGTTGCCAATATTGGCACTATGCAGGCTGCCCGGGGTCCACGAAGGAGACCCGCTAAGAGGGCGGCGCCTTAGTGCCACAAGATGGCACAGGAGGCAGCCTCCCAGTGTTTGGGACCCTCAGTGTCCGGTGTGCTGTGTCACTTCCGGGGAGGGGGGTGAGGTACATATACCTCTCCCCGCCCTCTGGGCGCCCTCTTTGCCCACTACCCTGACGCCATTTCCCTCCCTACCGCATACCCGGCGGTCAGGCAGTGTGTGGGGGGGGTTTTGTCTAATGTATTCTTTTGTGTTGCAGGCGGAGTTACAGGGCGATCCAGAGGCTGTAAGGTACATACGGGTACCATCTACAGAAGCACAACAAGGGTGCGAAGGCCAAATATCCACAGGGAGGTCCTCGCGTTGGACCCTGGAGGAGCGACGGCGCCCCATTAGTCCTACGGGCGGTTGTGGACCTGAGCAACCGGGGGTTGCCTGGCAGGCTCCGCCCCCTTATGGGGCGTGAGCAGGGGCGTGGGCTGTTGGTCCACCGGTGGGAGGGGTCTTCCCTCCCCCAAAATATGGCAAACACCGTTGGGTAAGGCCACGGTGTAATTTGGCTCATCAGGTGGCAGGCGGCGAGGGGCTGCCTGCCTTGGGATCGCCCGTAAGATAACCCACCATGTTGGCATATTTGTAATGCTAATAAACCTGCAGCAGTTTTCTCCACAAAGAAGGTGTCTTGTCTGGTTATTTCTCTAGGAGATTGCTGTATGGGGGGATGGCGAGTGTTGCCGATATTGGCACTATGTATATAACACACAGTTGCACAGTGAAAACACTACAAATGGACACCACACCAGTTTAGAAAAATAGAGTATCTTTATCTAGACCAAAATGACAAAAATTTAACATACAAAACTTACAATATCACTTTTAGAAAGATTACTGTAAAAATATAGCTCTTAGAAGACAATAGCTCCAACTTGGGCTATCTCGACGTCGTGACAGGTACAAATCCAAAGTAAGGCACCGACCGCAAGGAGCGCGGGCCGGCCACGGAATCACAAGGCCCCTCAGAAAACAGGTACCTTTTGTGATGATACGAACAACGGCATCAAAAGGCGTCGGGAGGTGATGCGGTGCCTGTGCACATCAGTTGCGGCATCAGTTCCTTACTTTCTTTCTGCCACAGGGGAGGTGAGGTGTCGGTTCCTTACTGTTGCAGCGGAGCTGAGACATTGGTTCCTTACTGTGCAGGGAGGTGATGCGGCGGCCGTGTGGCAGTTCCTCATGACAGTGTGGCGTCAGGCAGTCACCCACGTTGGTTATCAACTCAGCGATGATGCAAGAGAGGTGTTGGGGCAGTGCTTCATACCCTCCACGAGCGTTGCCCTCGGCCTGGGTGCAGGCAGCGGCCTCAGTGATGAAGTCGGAGTTGATGTGGCATCGGCCAGCATCACGGCTGCGGTGTCATGGCTGTCTGTGCTGCGCTCACCCAGCGAGCGAGGACCAAGGCATCGGTACAGGTAGCAGCATCGGAGACGGTGTCTGAAATCCTTTTCTTGAGGCTTGCTGCCCAGAAAAAACCTCCAGTGGCTCCGAACTGGAATTGCCACCACTTGGCAGGTCAGAACTCCCAGCAGTGAAGTTCAGGGATGCTGCAGGCGAAGTCCTTGTGTCCCTGAGACTTCTTAACAGGAGTCAAGCTCTACTTCAAACCCTTGGAGAATCTTCTTAAGCAGGATACAGCAAAGTAAAAATCCAGTCCTTTCCACTGCCCACAGACAGAAGCAGCAACTGCAGGCCAACCAAGCAAAGCAACACACAGCAAAGGAGCAGTACTCATCCTGGCCGTTGTTCTTCTTGGAAGGGTCCTCTTAGTCCGTAAGTGTTCTAAAGTTGTGGGGTCAGCGCACCAGTACTTATACCAGTTTTAGTCTTTGAAGTTGGCAAACTTCAAAGAAAAGTCTTTTTTTTGCCTTACTAGAACCAGTTCTGTCCTCCCTGGTCCAGCCACACTACAGGAGGTGGGGACAGCATTGTGAAAGGCAGACACAGCCCTATTCAGGTGTCAGTGACAACTCCTCCCACCACTCTAACTTGGGAAGACCCAGCAGGATATGCAAGGCAAAGCTCAGCTCCCTTTGGGTGAGTGTCTGTAGGGAATGCACAAACAGCCCCTGTCAGTCTAAACCAGACGTGGATTCCACAGGCAGGCACAGAATGGTTAAGCAAATAAATGCCCACTTTCTAAAAGTGGAATTTTTAAACACGCAATTTAAAATCATCTTTACTAAAAGGTGTATTTTTAAATTGTGAGTTCAGACATCCCAAACTCCAGCTTTGGATCATCTTCCAATGGGGATCTGCACTGGAAAGGTGTTCCCAGCTAGACCCCATGTTAGGCTATAGAAGAGACAGCCTTTCAATAGTGAAAAACGAAATGCACAGTATTTCACTACCATGACGTGTAAAAACACACTGCTACACGTCCTACCTTTTAAGAACACTGCACCCTGCACATGACTCTGCCTTGGGCCTACTTTATGGGTGACTTGTTTGTAATAAAAGGGAAGGGTGAGGCCTGGCAAGTGGGTGCACTTGCCCGTTCGACATGGCAGTTTAAAACTGCATGTGCAGACACTGCAGTGGAAGGTCTGAGACACATTGAAAGAGCTACTTGTGTGCTGCAGGCCCACTAGTAGCATTTGAATTACAGGTCCTGGCACACACTGTGAACTTTACTAGGGACCTACCAGTAAATCAAACATGCCAATCATGGATAACCAATCATAATCACAATTTATAGAGGGCGCACTTGCACTTTAGCACTGATCAGTGGTGGTAAAGTGCCCAGAGTACCTAAACCAGAAAAAAACGAAGTCCAGCATACAATCAAACATAGAGGAGGTAGAGGCAAAAAGCCAGGGGAAACCACGCCAAGGATGCCAGGTCTAACACTCTGGTTTAGAAATTTTGCTTCAATTTAAGAACCACTCGCCCTCTTTTGTGATTTTGTTCCCCATGCTCATTATTTTAGTCTTTTATAGATTTACCTCCACTTAATTCTTGCCAATGTAGGCTTGTAGAATATTTAATAATTGTTGGAGGCCTATTCATGTTTGGCTTAATAAAAGGGGGATATCCGCATACAACAGGCTTCCCAAGTGTGCTCCACTAATTTTAGGGGGGTGGGCTGTGATGTTATTTAGAGAAGTTACCACATCTGCCAGCAAAAGATTGAAGAGGAGAGGGCCAAATGAGCACATCTGCTTCAAACTAGTGTTGGTGTCAATTTTTCTGGAGACTGTGCTCCTGTCTCCCACCTTTACATGGACCCATGTGTTTGTATGCAGCTCAATTATGGCTCTATGGTGGGTTTACGGTTCCCAAATGCCGCTGATGTGGCCCATAGGAGTGGTCTGGGAACGAAGTCAAAGGCGGTCTTGAAATCAATGAAGCAGAGGTAAAAAAGGGTTCGGTTGGATTTCATTTGATCAATCATCAGGGAGATGGCCATTAGGTTAGTGCTGGTGCCCATTCCTTTTCTGAATTCTGGCTGGTTATTTGGCACAATGCATTTGTCGGATGCCCAAGCTTCTCGATCTTTTAGGAGGATCCCGCCACAATATTTAGTGTTATTGCCCAATAGGGAAATTTGCTGATAATGTCCCACCTTTGCAGGATCTCCTTCCTTAAAAATGGGATGTATAATGGCGCCTCGCCACGAGCTGGGTCAGAATTTTTGCCCATAGGGGCAAGTAAGCTTTAAATTGAACCTGAGGAATACCGTTGGGGCCGGGTGCTCTGACTGCCCTATTTTTATTAATAATGTGGTCCGTTTGTACCTCTGTACAGAGGTTAGAGATAACAGTTGGATCCCTAAGTGCTGGTGCCTCATCCTGGGATATGGCTGCCCCGAGGAGCTGTTCTTTGCACACATGAGCACCCAGATATCTTCAGGGATAGTAGCATTATTTGCTGCTAAACCACCTTTCCCACCTTATTTACTATACCCCAGAAATTTTGTGTGTTGTTACTTTTGCAGACTTGGAGCAGTTTGACCCAAAAGGCATTCGCATGATTCTTCTTGAACCGCCAGACTTCACTTTTATATTTTTTCCGTAACAGTCTTACTTTATATATGAGGTCCTAGTTCAAGCAGTTGCGGGCCAGCTGGCACAATTCCCTATTTAGGGCAGTCTTTAAGCTTTTTAATACTGGACGAAGATGAAGACAGCGAGATCTTGTTTGGCTGTGTTTCTCCTGAAGGGCTTTGAGCACTACTGGTTTTTGTTGGTAATGTAAGATGTTTACCAGGTTCTCCAACGAAATAACTGACTGCCTTATTCCATCAATGACACAAAAGGCACTTTCAGCAATAAGGCAGACCAGTTGGCATTGACAATGTTGTTGTCCCTTTGTCATTATTCTCATTTCTTTCTATTCCTTCTTCTTTTCCCCATCTCTGCCTTTCTCTGGGTCAACGACTGATGATCAAAAAAAGTCCTGGTTCCCAATAATGAGTGCGGATGCCATTCACCGGCACTAATTAAGTATAGGTATCTTCCCTTTTTATACCTCCCCCCCTACATTTCTCTCTTGTTCTCTCTTCTTTTTTGAAAATCTCACTTTTTTCTTCTTCCTTTCAGTGTCAAGAATAGGTTTGCCATCTTTTCCATTTACAAATCATTCCCTTACATTTTTTCACAAGGGAGGCATACAGCCCCTCGTTGGAGTGCCTTCCTCCTACCCTGCTTTTGATGTGGTGATGCAGGACTCGGGGGTGCAGCATTTGTGGGCTCCTGCCCTTGATTCTGCTGAAACGTATCCGCTCAAGGGGCTGTAGGATGCTGCCGAGGGGGCTTCCGGCCCCTGGCAGATGAGCAGCAATACCAACAATCTTCACTAAGTTGATTTCATGGCTCTGTAGTCAGGCACACCCGCCCCCACCTCCAGGAGAAAGCGAAGATTTAATAATGTAACAGTCCCCAGCCAGGTCTGCGACCAGGCTGCCTGTTGGGGGAAGGAGCGGGTCAGATTAATAAATAAATAAAGAGGCAATTAAAGATTCTCCCCTCCTTTAAGCCTCTGCGCAGGCCCGCGTGACCCCAGGATTGGGGCACGGGTGTTAACTGGAACTGAACATTCCCTCCAATGCCTCCTTCCGCTCTGAAATGCAAAAGCTCAGAAAGAGCTCCGACCGTACTCCGAGTCAGGCTTCAGACCACTCTGGGGTTTACAATGTAAGAACGGTACTTCCTGCCGGTTGTAACCATATCCGGTTCAGATAATCTACATTAAAGAGCAACATCCTACCTAGATTCAAGGACGTCGGGGTGGGAGGGAGTGCACAGGAAGAAAGGAAGGAAACAGTGGCACGGTAAGAAATGATGCACAGGATAAGGAAAGAAGAAAAAAGCAAAGAAGTAAGGTAGGAATGAATAAGAGGAAGGGAGATAATAAGGGAAGAAGTGATGAAGGAAGGAGAGATGGCTATGGTTGGAAGGGACGAAAGAAAGATTGAGACGGAATGGAGGAATGATAAAATGAAGGAAGGAGGGATGGGGAAGGAATTACGGGAAAAGAAGGAGGGGGAGAGAGAGGAAAGAACTAAGAATATAAGATAAGAATATTTATTCAGTAAGGGGGGGACAATGCAAGGAAGGAAGAATGAACAATGTAACGAAGTGAAGATTGAAAATCCACAGAGATGAGGAAGCAGGAAGAAGGAAAGGAAGATAGTACAAGTATAAATTTTAGAGAAGCTAAGGAAGGAAGACATAATAGAGAGTAGGAAAGAAGGAAGAGGGAACAAAGGAGGAGGAAGGAGGTAAATAAATAAAGTGACACAAAAAAGATGAGTGAAGAAAAGTATTAGTGAAGGAAAGCAACAAGGGTGAGAATGAATTAGGCAGATTGAGAAAGAATGGAAGAAACAATGAAGAACGCGACCACCAAGAACTCACTCCTTCCACTGGCAACACCCTGCTGGGACTGCACCATCATTTACATTGGACTCCCAAACACAGGGGCTTCCTAAGCGTCATCAGCTTAGAATCACTACAGTATTGTATCATGTGATGTAACAATGCTTTTGTAGAGCTCAACATTCAGGATTTTCAGTGGCATGTTGGCGAAGATACATATATGAAACCTGTTGACTTTGTGGTCCAGGCGGTGGGATCTCCAGTGAGGGGTTAGGCCTTGTGACCTCACCCTCAATCCACATTTGTGTGGCAGCACCCTTAATTTAGTTGTGTTGTCTGAGCCCTGAGGATATTTTTATCACTATTAGTCGGGTGCTTTTTCCCTCCCTTCAGTATACCTATGTATACGGTCCTGTACTCTTAATCTTATTGTCCATGAGTACCTAAGTGTGCACTACATGCAATGAGCAATGCACTGGCCATTGGCTTTATTATGTGTTTTCTAGTGTGGTGAATGCGTCAGTCTCTGTGTCTTCAAATTTCTTGATTGTTCTCTCAATGCACTGGGACATACTAGGCTTAGGTTTCATATGTCATTGAGTCTGCTCTAGAGACCCTTTATTAATAACTCTTTAGTAGTATATAGTGGAGGATCAGTTACTCTCCTGCAGCTACGCACCCCGTCTCACATTGACGCCTCCAGCACAATGCGTCTCAAACTGTGACCGCTTACTCCTTAACATTCCTACCTCTTCATCCTAAAACCACTCCCTCCAGTTTTTATCCTAAACCTCCTGCACCACTAGTCTCCAGTCATGACCAATTACATCTAAAAGGACCCTTGGATGCAGCAGCCATATCAGAACTACCCTTATGAAACTTTACTGGCTGCCTATCAAAGAAACGTCACATGTGAAGGCACTGTATAGACTATAGTGCTGAGGTATAGGGGCCCTTACGGTAAAGCAAGAACAGTGACTCCAAGGTCCTACGTCGAAGAATAAACAGTATCAAGATGTGAAAACAGAGCAGAAGGTTGTGAAGTAATGGAAGGGTAAGGACCAAGAGGAGTTCATGGAAACAATGCTGGGTAGAAGCAACAAGGAGGTAGAAGTGCAGATGAGGAGGGCATGGAGCAAGGCAAACAGAAGAACAGCAGTGGAGAGAAAGAGCGGGAGAGGGGAACAGCTGGAGCACCCAAGTGGGAAATACGAGAAAAAATGAAAGACCGGGTAGATGGCAGGAAGGACAATGGTGAGGGGAGTTTGGGTCATAAATGGAGAGTTACCTAGTTGGACATATATAATCAAGAGGCCATTAGTCTGAGTCTGATACAGTCTGACGAGGTGTGTTTTTAGATGCTGGTGGAATGACCGAAAGGCGGAGTTCCATAGAAGAATAGCCATTCCTGAGAAGGATTAGAGCCGGGCTTGGGTGGTTTTGAAGTTTGGGGTTTTCAGTAGGAGGTTGTTTTTTCCTAAGAGCCCGCACATGCCTCCTGAAAGTTTAAGGAGATTAGCAAGGTGATGTAGAGAGTTGATGTGCACTGCTTTGTTCCCAATTTAGCTTCTATTCTCACCTCTATGGGAAGCCAGTATAGCTTAATAAGGACTGAAGTAACATGATTGAATTTCCACAAAGATGATACAAGTCTGGCAGTTGTGTGTTGGATAGATGTATGTATATTGTTGGTATGGCCCATAAGACTCAAAATATTGTACTTCAGATTACCTAACCAAAGTCTTCCAGCCTTATTAGCCCTCTAGCCATCAGAGTATTCCCACGGCCCGCAAGCAGACTCTGGAACACCCTTCCACACAACCTTAGGGCTATTCCTCAGTTCCTGCCCTTTAGGAAGGCTCTCAAGACCTGGCTTTATCCTCTGTAGACCTTTTTTGCATCTGAAGGTCTAGCAGGCATCCTCTGGACGGTTGTCTATAGCACCTTAATGCCTTTGGGTAATTGTTGCACTCTACAAATTCTAAATCAAATCAAAATCAAAACAGAGAATTAGCCTGCTTAAACCTACTGGCCATTGGCGTACCCGGTTTCAAAGTTTGATCCACACACATTCAGTAATCTACCATTATAAATGACTTTTCTTCTCCCAAAGACTCGCAGAATAGTTTCTAATTTTGTACTGAAGTCTCTTGTGCATCCTATTACTTAGGTACTTTGATTATACCCACAGATCTCAAACTGACTTCAAAAGTCTTCTGCTCCCTAAGGACAGGCATGTCTCAGGACTCTTGGAACCGGAATGCACTGGTAGCATCAGGGTAGGATCAGGTTTGGGGATTGCCTGCAACACACATCACAGCACAAGGGGTGGTTGACTCCTGGTGGCTGGGGTATGAGAGGTGTGCAGGACCTGTAGGGTGCACAGTCAGGTCTTCTGTATCAAGTGCAAGAAATTCCTGGAGGAAAAGTAGCAACATTGAAAACAAAACCATACCTGACAATGTTACATGTTTTTTGCAGCGTTCTCGGGCAATACATTCTGCACTTGCCTCTGGTTCCACATCTTTGTTTTGTTTACCCTTGGTATTATGTGGCAGGGTTCCTTTCACTTCCCACTGCTTTCCTTACTGAATGAAGCTCTGTGTTCCTCCAGCAGGTGTCTCTCTCTGTACTTCCTGGTGGCTGGGCTGCTTCCGGGTCACCCCTGTACTCATGAAATCTTCTCTTCATGGAGTAATTGTGAGTTTTATGCTGTGGTGTGTCTGTTGGATATAATGTGATATCAACCCATAAATTGATTCATCCAGTCTCCCTTATTTGTGTTTTATCTAGTGAGCCTGCTTTTCTCCTCCCTTGGTCCTGCATCCGTTGCTACAAATTGGGGTCTTGTTGTTATTGTTATACACAACAGTCATCTCTCTCAGTGGCGGCTCCTCCGCTAAGGCGGAGGAGCGTCGCCCCACTGCTTTTAAGCAGTGTGAGGAAAGGAAACATAAAATGATAATAACTTGTTGTTATTATCATTTTATTGTTCCCAGCTGGTTTGCGGGCGGGGCTGCTCTGTTCTCAGAGCAGGGGAGGAGTGGTTTGTCCACTCCAAGTGCGCATGAATGCTACATTCATGCGCACTTTGCATGTTCTCCATGCAGGCTGCATTACAGCCTGCGTGGAGAACATGCCCATGCACCCATTCCCTGGCTGAGTGCCAAACATTATGCAACACACATAGAAAGAGGAAACTGCCTCTCAGGATTGTTTTTGTGCAGGAAGGTGTCCTTTCTTGCACAAAAACAATCCTGCCTATAACACAAGCACACTTTGCACCATGACGCAAGGGTCCCTGCATTGGTAATAGGCAGCCAAAAGTGCACCAGCACTAGGAAAGGACAGGAATATGCGGTATAAATGTAAATATGGCACATTTTTTACCTTCGCCTTTCACGCAGCGCAGCAAGGTGGCTTGCTGCGCCGTGCTGTGTGAAAGAATGAAAAATCTGGCTCCTAGTTTGTTTCCTCTACCACAAAGTACTGCGCCTCAATGGGAAAGTGACAGGTAGTGCTTTTCAAAAGCAAGAAAGGAAAAAAGAATACATAAAGAAAAGGAGAACAAGAAAGAAAGGCACAAAGACAGCTGGAGAGAAAGAAAACAAAATAGAGAAAAAAAACAATAAACGAAAGGAGAAAGAAAAAAATAAGACAAAAGTAAGAAAAATGAAAACAGGAAAATAAGTTTCAGTGCAAGGGAAGAAAGAGAAAAAGGAGAGAGAATGACAAATGAATGAGAACAAAAGAAAGGAAAGAATCAAGGAAAAGCAAAATGAAGGGAAGAAACGAAGAAACGAAGAAACAAATAAAAATAAAGAAAACGAAACACTGAAAGAAAAGGTACTAAAGAAGGAAAGAGAGGCAACAAAGGAAGGTACTGAGAAAAAACCGACGTATGATTGAAGGGGTTCCTGGCACACTTACATCCTTTTAACCTAGTTGTTTACAATGTACAGCACACAGAGGGACACGCAGAGGCTCGCGCACCTGTGAGGTGTTTCCTTGAAGAGTCAGAGGGCTGTGCACAGGCGGCGCCCCGCCTCGTTATGCTCTGCCCCCGCTCCTTCCTCCCAAGGCTTTCCTCAACAATAATCTGAAAACTAATCGCTGAACTTGCCGCGGGATTTGGTGGCAGCCAGCACGAAACCAGCCCGCTGTGTTTGCTCTTTTTATCCGTGTTGAATTTTAAAACAGACAGGGCTTGATTCGTTGGAGGCTTTAAATAATACAGGAGGCGTTATAAATAAAGCATGGTGTGAAAGCAGGTTGTTGCTGTCTCAATCTCCTGCCCTTGGACTGGTTGTGTGTGCAGAGAGTGTAGTCACGGCAAGCCCGGCGGGACCGGCATCGCCCAGCATAACATGCTCTTCACCGT
Organism: Calotriton arnoldi; assembly: GCA_963921515.1. Lineage (NCBI taxonomy): Eukaryota > Metazoa > Chordata > Amphibia > Caudata > Salamandridae > Calotriton > Calotriton arnoldi. The sequence continues at coordinate 1,190,114 of CAWUFW010004577.1, forward strand.
GTGCCCCTGTTCAAGGAGGTGAATTAGGGATATCCAGGGGTGTCAGCAGCCCCGCCACCTTTAATACCCCTGGCACTTTCTTGCCACCCCAGGTTTCCTCTGTGAAGGTAGGGCAGGAACCAGGGGCCTTATTTACAAGAAAGTGACGCAGCGCAGCACTGCAAGCCATTTGAATGCGCTGCGTCACTTGCAAAGGACAGGGATGCTTCATATCTACAACAACATGTCGCATCCCTGTGCTGGCGCACAATTGGCTGCCATGCGCCAATGCAGGCACCCTTGCGCCATGGTGCAAGGGTCTGTGTTGTAGGGGAGATTGTTTTTGTGCAGGAAGGGAGGTGTTTTTTTCTTTCTATGCATGCTGTTGCAGCACGCAAAGAAATAGGAAAAAACGAGGAGAAATATAAGTATTTCTCCTCGATGCACCTCCTTACGCCACCCGTGGGGAATGTTGTAAATCTGGGATTTCAGCAGAATTCATGGGTGTTGCGTGGTAACACCCAAAGCAAGACTCATGGCACGCCCCTTTCTCGCAAAGTGCTGCGTGAAAAGGGGCCGTATTTTCAAGGCCACGAAAATCCAAGCAGGGTGGCTTTACGTGGCCTTGTAAATATAGAGCACCACGCTGCACCGCAGGTCCATCAAAAAAAGTGATGCACCGGCGCGCAAGGGGCTTGTAAATATGCCTGCTATGTTTGCTTTCTGTGGATTGTACCTCTTGCCTTCCTCTAACCACTTAGCAACACGTAGGTGGCTATGCAATGGCTGGTTAATAGAGAGGCATGTGATCAACCCTGTGATGTCATGGGGGTCAAAGTTTGTGTGATGTCACTTCCTCTACGCTCTATATATCGTCAAGGTACATAGGACATAGGAGAGGCGGAAGACTATATATATTTTGAAGGTATGTAGATGGGGAGTTAAGAATAGTAAATCTACACTTACCTTAATGCACATACCTTCAAGATATTTGATCTCGATTTCTAGCCCCACTATATTTTTGTCCCCGATATTTTGGCATACATCCTCCATGTCTGAACCAGTAAACATCCCATAGAAGTACTGAGGGTGCTGTATTCATTTAGCAGCGAAATTTACACCCTTTTAGGATGAGAGTAATTGAGCCCCCAACGCTTGAGCAAACGGCTCCAGGCTTGACTATTGCTGATCGAGTTAGGTGAGAGTGTCCTTAAAGACACATTGGAGGCATGCTGAAAAGGCAGAGATATGTTGCTTTGGTTGTAGCTGGTTTAGGTCACCTCCATCATGTGACTGCAATACTCTGAAGACTCCACTGGCTCTCCATTGTAACCATGTGAGATGTTAAACCTTGGCTAAGATTCAAAAACACACACATCAGCAAATCTGATGCTTCAGAGTCACAGGATAAGGCCCTGTGTTCCAGGGCAACAGCTGAGATCACAAGACATAGGCTAGTTAAATGCTTGTAATTTCAGTGGTGTCCACCACAAACAAAATGTGGTGAGTCGGGGGAGTAGGGTTGTGGGGGGAGCGTGGGAGGGGAGCACATGGGGGAGGGAATTTAATAATAATAATTTTAAAAAAAAGGAAAACTAACCTGCAGCTGCCGGCTGCCTCCCGCGTTGTGCCTCATCCTTCCTGATCGCAGCAGACACTGGGACTACGTCACAGACTCCCTGTGCAATCCCCGCATTGCTCTCATAGCATGAGATCAGCGTGGGGATTGGCCTGAGCTGGCTGAAAAGACACTCTGCTCAGGACAGGGAGTCTGTGCTGTTTCTTCAGCCCGGCTGTTCAATACAGCCTGGTTAGAGAAACCTGAGTGTGCATGTGTGTTTGGCCGGCCTGAGACGGCCGGCCAAACACACATGCCCACTTAGAAGCGCACATAGTACTCCCCCTCTCCCCTCCCATGCCCACGGCCCCGTCCCTCCCTACTGCACTCTGGCTTAGCCAGCAACTGAAAAACAAAACAATGAAAGTATATTGTTTTATTTTTCAAGTGCTGGCTCTGAGCCAGTGGGGCGACGCTCCTTCGCCATTGCGGAGGAGCCACCCCTGTGTAATTTCAAAAGCAAAGTTTGGGAAGAAAAAAATTGAAAATGGTTGGACAATCATCCAAAGGAGCTGAGGATGCTAACATGTTGTAACAAATTTAGGAATGATCTGAAAACCTACCTTTTTTTTATTACAAGTAGAGGAAGAGATTGTAAATTATGCCTTCCTCCAGCCACTTAACAGCAAATAGGAGTGCATGCAGCGGCTGGTAAATTGAGGGACACATGAGCAATACTGTGATATCATGTGGGTCAAAGTTTGTGTGATGTCCCTTCACTCCAGGAACATTTGTGAAGTGATGCTAATGCTCCCTGCAGTCAGTCTTGTGGTATAATTGTATTTACTCTTATGTCTTCTGTACTTTGATCGTGCTCCTCTCCCACTCTCTTTTTTCGATTTACGTTTGTTCACTCATATACTCCTATAGATCTCTTAGTCTCTTACTTCCTGTTACTTTCCAACCTGTAATGCTTTTTTGGTTCTCTCCCCTCCGCCACTCTTTTCCAAACAACCACTGGTAACAATGAGCCATTAAAGGATCACTGAATATAGGACAGTCCAGCAGACTAAATCCCAACTGACCCATGCGTAACCAATAAACCACGTAGAATAACTTGAGGGAGAGGAGCAGAGTAAAAACTAGGAGGATGCTCAGCTTAGCTGCATGTGACTGAATGCAGAGGCAAAGGTCAAAGGTGAGCAGGTGAGGATCAGGAGACAACCCCTTGTGTCTTACTCCCTTGTGTCTCAGCACTTGTCCCTGTTTTAAGTTGCAAAAACAACAGTTGATGGACAGAAGCAGAACAATGTCATAGATTCACCCCAGTACAGAGATCTGGGCCTAAATCCATCGTTTTTTTGCTCACCATGCCATTCCAGTTTGGACCCAGCCATATGCAAATCAGTCTTGACCCTGTGCCTCATGGGAACAGTCCAGCCCGAACTGCCAAGCCAGGTCCTCCCTGGACTGGAAACAAGCATCCTAGGAGAGGTGTGGTGCAGCGGCCAGGGCAGCTGTCTTCGGAGCACAGGGTTCACGGTTCGATCCCCGGCTCCGGCGGCAGCTCAGCTCAGCACCATGTGACTCTGGGCAATAGCTCGCTTAATTTCCACGACGGCCCCCAGCGCCTTGAGACCCGTAAGGGTGAGTAGTTTGCGCTTTACAAATACGGATTTAGATTTAGAGGACCGGTTTCGGGGTTTCACCCCTCTTCAGCCAGGATAGCTTGATTCCAGTGGCATGGAGAGCACGGGACCCACTTCTGGGCATACCCGTCCCACTCGGGGTGACAAATGCAAAAACAGTTCCCAAACCTTGGTGTGGCAACAGTGTGGTTTGAGGGGCTTTTTTATATAGTGTGAACTCATCACGAAGGTATTAGAGCAGTTTACACGAGCGGCAGATTGCAATACGGAAGGTCAGGTAATTTTTATGTTTATTAGGCTCTCAGAGATTAAGGGGCTGATTACGACTACAGCGGTCCATAGGACTGCCGTAGCCATGGTGGCAGTCTGAGCATCGCCGCACTGGCAGTCTGACTACCATATTGCAAGTGCGGCAGTACTACCGCCACATGACCGCCGCAACCACCAGGAATCATGGATCCCGCGGCGGTGGCACAGCGGTCTGAGGCTGCAATATGATTGCGGTGCTGCTGCTTCACCGCCAAGTATATTACGAGTTTTCTCACTGCCCTCCTTTTCATGGCGGTGAGCCTGCCATGAAAAGGCTGGCGGCGAGGAAACTCACGGGGCCCTAACAGGCCCCCTGACGCTTGTGTGAATGGGGGCACATGTTGTGCCCCCCCTGTATTTTTGCACCCCCCAGTTCCTGCACAGAAAGAAATGCACAACATTGTGCATTTATTCCGTGGAGGAACTGGCTGTGGCAGTTCACAGCGGTGATTGTCTAAGGCACATCTATGTGCCTTAGTAACGCACCACAGTGGGACTGGCGCTGCAGGACCACACGCACAGGATTTACTCATAATCTGCAAGGGGTCTGAATATGGGTTTGGCGGTCTTGCAGCAGGGTGCTGGCATTGCAGCCCGCTGCCAGACCACCAAACTCATAATCAGGCCCTTAGTGATTTTCCCAGAATATCAGGACGTTGAGCCAATGCCAGAACTCAAACCTGGTTCCCCAGTTCCAAAATCAGCAGCTCTGGCAGTAACGCTACATCCTTTCCCCTACTAGCTTTTAGCCTACAAGGTTACCTCAGGTCCAACACCTCACAGTTGTCCCAATAGCAACTCAAGGTCAATACCTCCAACAAGGTTCTCCAGTGCTGTCTCTAAGGTACTAGTGAAGGCCATCCTGTTGCTGAAACCATTAGAACCAAGTGGCTACAATTTCCCCTTCTGACTTTACAGCTAGCTGAACGTTTGTTGACAAACCTAAGTCCCTTTCACCTGTGTGGGAATCTCCAGTGCCATGGGAGCTGCTAGACTGGAAGTGTTAGTTATAGCCATGACTTACCGAGATGCAGTCCAGATAACTTAACTTCCACCTTAAATCCACAACCATGACAAGTCAATAAAGCGGTACCACTGTTCCACGCACGGTGCCTGTTATCAATAACAGGAGCGTGGATGCTCATGGGTGTCAGAAAGATTTTGAACTGAACTTGTTAAGGTGCTTGGACCCAGAACCCTGATTGGACATTCTGTTTTGTAGAATTATATACTTTTGGTTGGGCTTTGTGGAGGGTCTGGTCTCCACAGCTCTAGGGCCGCCTACTAGGGTATCTTGGATAACCTCTGATTTGCTTCCTAAGCACCTGACAATGTTTCCAGAAACTTGTGACGAATTGTATTTGTTCACTGAGCAGGCCTTTGGAAACAAAACCCCTAGTATTAATGTGGGTAATAGTCAATGTAGTATGACTTTATCATGAAATGTGATGAGAAAATCATATATATCAACAAGAATCTATATAATCATCATAGCGTTCATCTATAGCATGCCTATATATAGAGAGCTTCTTGCTTACATGGTAAAAGCAATGATGCTTCCTCGACTGCTTCCAAAACTTGATTAGACACCCATGACTCCTACCTGACGTTTGTTGTGCAGTGCATTAGCAGACACAGAGCAAAAAAGCACTCACTGGAGGTAGTCAGGAGTGAGGTGCACAAGAGACAGATGTAAACCATAGTGGACAACTACAAACTCACTTATGGGGTGAGAGTTTCACATTTGGAAAAACATTATCACTCGTTGGGCAAAAGTCCCATACCTCAATGCATGGTCTCTCCCTGGGTGCTTGTCTCATTCCTTGGAGCACAGTCTCATCTGTTGCGTACAGCGCTCACTACTCTTGGTAGATAGTCTTGTTCATCTCTTGTACTTTGGACTCTTTGGAGCTCTAGGTGTCGAGTCCCCTCCTTGGGACATAATTTTACATATTAAAGTCTCATTAAACATACCCATGAAATCCTGATTTATTTGGTATTGCTCGTTACCATTCGACTCAGGATTACAAGAAATGCAGTAAATTGTCACCTTCTGGAATTACTGGGACCACGTCACCAGGTTAAAACCTTGATTAATATGCCCATATAAAACTGCCTGGAATCCCTGAATTACCTGCAGAAATCAGTGGGAAAGCTCTGCATCAGTGCTTAATTTGAGCCAGTGGTTTCCGGTGCTCGGCACCGGCACTTAATTGCCGGAACCTGCACTTATGACAGCTGCCACACGGCGGCAGTGTTCGTGTAACTTAAAGATGAGCAGAGAAATATTTGTTTAATTCAATATACATTAAAAACAGCTAATACCTGCCACCAAAGCCATTCTTAAAGCTTTGGTTGCCTCAAACAGTCTGAATTGTCACACTTCAGTATGATGGTTAGTAGTTATGTAAGTACAGTGGCAATGTGTGGTGTAAACTGTGGTGGCCTCCTGATGAGGGCCCGGCACTTATTTTTTTACAAATTAAGCACTGTTCTGCACCCCTGGTTTCCTGACACCCATTGTATCAGTAGTGGTATTCCCCACTTGGTGTTTCCACATAGTTTTAATGAGGACCTCAGCCTGAGCCCCACAACTTGATGCACAGTGTCCCTCGTGGAGAGGTCCACATATTTGTGAACAGTCATTGTTAGTCTCATGACTTGGTGAACATTCTTTCTCATTAAGTGTGTCTCACAACCTGGTGGACAGTCTCTCTTTTTGTTGTGTGCCTCCTACCCCGACCATGGACTCACTGAGAGGGATTGTTCCCTTTTGCAGCAGTGTCATTCACTCTATGAGTCTTACCCTTTGAAGCACAGTCTTACTCACTAGTGTGTCTCACACACTGGTCTCACTCATGTGGTGGAGTTCAGCATCTGACTACACAGTCTCACTCTGTCGGAGCATAGTCACACAAATGGTCATTGTCAATATTCAAAATAACTTGAAATAACTTTGCACCGGGGTTTTGGTTAGATCCCCCCTCAAATCTTGCTCCTGTAGACAGTAGGCATATTTGATATTATTTCGCTCAATGCCGTGCAGCAAGGGAACTTGATGTGCTGTGCTGCGTGAAAGGGAGAGAGCAGAAATGTTGCATATGCACAAAGATATGGAGCATTTCTTTCCTCTCTTTGCGCTGGTGCACTATAAGCTACCTGACTGTCTAGAAGAAAGGATTTTTTTCCTCGCTACACCATCCTCTGAGAGGTGTACCGATATGACATAATCCCAGGTTTACAAAACTTTTGAAATCTGAAATTGCATCAGATCCATCAGTGAATGCACGGGAACTCCCTTGCTGCACCCATAAAATGCCTACCAGCTCAAAATGTAATGTAATGCAGCACAAGACATTGTGGGGCATATTCAAAACATAATGGTGGAGCCCGGTGTTACGCCATAATTGGTAACACAGCCCTCCAACATTCTGAAAACGCAGGGATGCACCGTATTTACAATAATACGGTGCACCCCTGCGTTTCCCCTAGCACTGCCGCTAAATTTAGCTGCCTAGCGCCAACGCAGTCACCCATGCACCATAGTGCAAGGGTGCCTGCATTGCAGGGAATGATTGTTCATTTGCAGGAAGGTGTCCCTTCCTGCACATAAACAATCACTAATGGCGATTTGTAACTTCTATGTGTGCTGCAAAATGCAGCACACATAGAAGTTGCAACTTGTCGTTATTTAATGATTGTTTATGTGCAGGAAGGGACACCTTCCTGCACATGAATATTCACTGATGGAGATTTGCTCTTTCTATGTGTGTCCGAAACAGCAAGCACAGAAACCAGTGAGCTGCTGAAAAAAAAGACTGAAACACGCAAGCGCAAATCACTGGTAGAACTAAGCTAATTAGGCATGTTTTGCATGCGTGCTTCCGTCATGCGCAGCACAGTGGCAAATTGATCCCGCCTCTCAACCAGCGCCAATAGGAACAAACTACGTAAAACCCACACAGGTGCCTAACTAAGAACTAGAGAGCTAACTGATCTCCCGGGATATGCAAATGGCTGGTGGTATTCCATCTATTTAACAAGGAATTTTTCTTTTCTACGTACGTCATAGGACGGGACGTGTTCATTTATTCATGATTTTCTGCAGCCGAAAGACAGACCAAGGGCATCAGAGCGCTTTGCAAGTGTACAGTTAGCAGCAATCATCCCTCATCCCTAGAATATATTTGAGATAAAGCTCAGGAAAAGTGAAACTAGCATTTGCAATGCAATAGGACTCGCATTTACGCGAGACCTATTGCATTGCAAACGGGAGTGCGGGCGGGCGAGAATGCACAAACAACGGGAGTGGGGGGGTGGGGGGCCGAGAAGGCACGGACTGCGGGAGGGGGAGGCACGGGAAGAAAATATTGCTCACAGTATAAATAAAACATACTGTGCAACACTCGAAGTAAAGGGGCCAGTAGCAATGGAAGGATACAAATGACGACATGCTCGTCATAAGGAGGGACTAACAAGCCTAAAACCAATCGGAAGGCAGCATTTAGGAACTAAGCCAATGAAAAAGATGGGCGGAGAGTGGGCAGAGCTTCCACGGAGCTTCCACTCCATACTGAATACTGCATGCGTTGCAAAGCGAGCAGCGCATGCGCGCTGCCGCTATAGGCTCGACCTAAAAAATGGGCCTTCTCCTCAAAAATTGTGGCTACCAAATATTATGCTGGTACTTGCACTAGGGATGGGACCATCCGACTCAGAGCTAGTCTGAATACAACTGGACGAATAAGGTAGCAGCGAAGGGTGCAAGTGTGTTGTGGGAGGAGAAGTGGAGTGAGTAAGGATATTGTATCTTTAATATAAAGATAACCCATTGAGGCCTCTGTAGTTATCGTGAACAGGAGCTTATGACATGGGGTTTGGGCAAATGGAGAGGGTTGACGCCCGAAATGAGACAGTAATGGATGTGTGCGTTTAAGAGAAATAAATTAATTAAATTATATATGTCATCAACTTTTTATTCATTATAAGATTGACCCTCAATGCGACATTTGGCGACGAGCAACGAGTGATTTCATTCACTGGGAATGGATCCAAACAAGAGCATGAACTTGGGATATTGTGCGCAGAAAGACTGCATTACACATCAGAGGAGGTGTGTTCACAGAAATGTGCACCAAAAACGACGACAACAGCAACAAAAGGAGAGCAGCAAGGAAGGTGACACCCTATATATTGCTGCAGGGTGCAGGAAGCAGAAGAGGCAGCCTGGGTAGAGTATATGTGCCTCTGATCAATTATCTTTTCCCGGCCACAGCTTTTTTTGTTATATGAATAAGATATTTATAATTGCGATATTTAAAGTTGTGAACTGGCATCTGTGAATAGTTTCTTTACATATAAAAATGTAAATTTAAAATTAATACATTATAAATATAACATAAAAATTAGATATTCTTCTTACCTATCAGTCATATGTATTGTGTCACTCCAATTTTTACTTACATTTTTTTAACTTAGGAGACTCTCGTTCCTTTCCATACATTCAACAGTATGATCAGTCTTGCAACGATCAGTCATCAGGTTTATCTATGAAGCACACTCCTTCCATTGCTCCGTGATAACTGTGGTGTGTTTGACAAGGTGGACTATCTAATGCAGTCCAGAGATGACTATCATTGATGGAATGTGCATATTTATAGCCCACAGGACAACTTCTGTGTGCTGTCTGATGGTGCTCAAACACTCCTGGCTTAGCTATCAATCACTGGGGACCAATCCCTTAAGAGGATGCTATTTTCAATGTTGCTTCCTTATCAATGAATGCTTCAACTGTCTTCGTGTAGCAAAAATGCGTTTTAAAAGGTTTACCTGAAACTGATTTAGATGCTGAGTAATAAAGATTAGTTTATATAACGTTACAACACATTCGGTTGCAATGCATGCCTTTACCACACATGCGTTACAACGTGACTGCCGTTACCACGCATAACCTTTACCACGAATATGCCTTTACCACGCATACCTTTACAACGAATTTCATTGTAAAAGGATGAATGTTAAAGGCATATTTGTGGTAAAGGTGACTCATGCCCTGAGTCCTAAAACCAGTCCCTTGTGTCCCCCATGACCCCAGTCCTTTTTTAAAAATACCCCTCCTCTGCCCTGAGCCCTTGTAGTGGACTCCCCCTGATCCCCAGCCATTCAAAAATCGACTCCTCCCCCGAGCCCTAAATGTGGACCCCTGGGTGTCTCCCCCCTGGCCCCCAGCCCTTCTTAAAACTACCCCTCCCCTGCCCTAACCCTAAAAACGGTCCCCTGCGCGACTCCCCCCCCTAAAAAAATTAAATACATTCGTAACCCCCTGACCCAGGCCCAATACTCCTTACCTCTCCATGACATCAAGTCGTCTACTCCTCTGAGGCGGGGCACACGTCATAAAGAGGAAGCGGAAGGGTCTCTCCATTTTCTCTAACGATGCCGATAGCCTTCATTACCACGCATATACTTTTACCATACATACCTTTACAACGTAATTCGTTGTAAAGGCATGTGTGGTAAAGGCTATGCGTGGTAACGGTGCATGCATTGTAACGCATGCGTGGTAAAGGCTATGCGTGGAAAAAGCCGCGTTGTAATGGCTGTTTCCCTAAAGATTCTCCTAATTTGTTTGGATAGGTATGTCTTTGAACATTTTTGTCCTTGTGACGTGTCAAGTGATTAACATTCTCATGGTAGAGAACTTTAACATTCAGAAGGTCTTCGTATATTTGCAGTCATGCCAGGTCGTTTAAGGCATGCCTGTCAAAGGCTCTGCAGAAAGGGTTATGTCATGATAACCAGAGTATTTGTCATGCATGTTGCTGAGATCTCGTGACCTCAAAGTCTTAAACCAACAGGGGTGGTTTCTACATTGGGGCGTGGGGATCTTGCTCCCCCACCTCTGTGGCAAGCCCCCACACGCATTGACATTCATTAGAAGTGTCGGCAGTTTACTGCAGCGTTATGTTGTTCATATGCCTGGAAGGACAGGGCGTGGACAATCCTGCTCATTGGCCGTTAGCAGCGATTAAGCCAAGCGACGTCAGGTTGGGCAGGTGCTTACTGAGCCCACCCTGACATGGGCACTTTAGGCTTCTTGAACCCACACTGCTAAGAAGCCAGAGGGAAACACAACACAGCTCTCCCATTCTCCTTTGGGGCGCCGAATTCACGTGCTCACACCAATCCTTGCTTTGCTCTCAGTCTGTTTACTACTAAAAACAGCATGAGAGCAATGCACAGATTGGCTGTTGCCAGAGCGGTTCTGTCTCCAATGACCCGTGCTCAGAAGGCAGCAAGGGGGTGGAAGTACTACAGACAGTAGCGGCTGCTACCGGACTGGATGGTGAGGGGGGAGGGGGTGATTGTAATAAAAAACCGACTTACCTTTAACGCCCGGCTGCTGCCTCGCCTCCATCCTTGTCCTCTTTATCTTCCTGTCCCGGGCGGCAGGTGTAAGCACCCGGGCACACAGGCTCCCCTGAGCCAATCACAACGCTGCAATGCAGCGTTGTGATTGGTCTGAGCGCCGTGGTTTGGCGCTCAGACGGGTACAGGGAGCCTGTGCATGTTCCTCACCAAGCTGTGTAATGTAGTCTGGTGGGAACATGCAAAGAGGTCATGAACTGTTTGATCGGCCCAAGAGGGCTGCCCAAACATTTCATGTGCACTTAAAGAAGTTCACACCACTGCTCCCCCTGCTCTGGCCAGCCCTGTCCCTCCCCGCCACTGCAATAGTAAAAATAAAATTATCATAACGATATGAGCCGCCACTGACTACAGAACATGGCCAATCACTTTATGGCTTTATTTTCAAGCCTTACAGTGATTGGTCATGCCTCTGTTCCTTGCGGAGCCTTCCGATTCACTTCCCCACGTGAGGTTGAAGAAACCAAATGTGTTTTTTGTGTCCTCTCCAGCCAGGAATGTGCGCTTCCAGGCCTTGGTGAGTAGCTTTTTTTTTAGTCCAAAACATGCCTTCCCTAATTCTCCATGTTTTTTTCTGTCCTTGCACTGCAAACTAGCTGCAGCATGCATCCGACTTCTACAGGCATGAAAATTGGTCGAAAAAGCCCAGGACCCCCAGGTCTTTGCTACTTACGTAGCAGCAGTCGGCGTTCTGAGCCCTGGTCTCTTGGGCACAGTACGAGCTCGAAAGAAAAACAATAGAAAAGTCAATGGGAGAAATACATTCTACCGATTGTTTTTTTTATTCTCCAGTTTCCCTCTTCTGAAATGTTGTGCATTTTCACAAACCACGTCTGGCTGCAGAGCTGAAAACATGAACCTCATTTCTGGGGAAACCGTGCAAAGTAGAGCGGGCCCGTTAATTGCATCCTGGAGAGCTTAGGAAACAATGCCCTGCTGAGGACCTGTGGAGAGAGCCAGGAGCCCTGGGGATAGTGCACCGAGCCAAGGCGGAGAGGGATGGTCTCAGGAGAGAGGGCAGCAGGATGATAGGGAGAGTGAAGGTCCCTGTGGAAAGTGCTGTGAGACCGGGAGGGCGGGGGGTGCAGCAGGACCAAGGTAAAAGTGAAGGGCCCAGGGAGCAGTGCAAAGGAACCCATGTGACAGTGGATGTCCAAAGTGTGAGTGCACCAGGATCAGGAGGAGAGTGAGGAAGGTCATGGAGAGAGACCGTGGGGTACTAGGAGAGAGCAATAAGGGGATGCGGAGAAGAACAGAGCGATCTCGGTAGGGAGGACTGAAAGCACCCAGTGGAGAGTGCAGAAGGGTCCAGAGAGAAGTGAGGTGCCCTGGGCAAGAGTTGCAAGACCCGAAGGAAAGTGGTCCTTGCAATAAAGTGCACTGCCCAGTCGCTTCTTGGCACTCACTCCCCCTCACCGTAGTAAGGCCACTGTAGGACGTTAGGCCTCATAAACACTCCTCAGGTCTTGAGAAGAGAGACGCACATCTAGTCAGACTACTAAGGGTGATGTTAAGGTGGCCAGCGGCTAATGCTGGTGGCCGGGTGCTGATGAAATAGTGCTGCTCCCATGGAGGATGAGAATTGCTCCCAGAAATCAGTCGGAGCTCAGTCTCAGCATTCATGGCATTTCGGTGGTCACAGGGAGCTGTGTTACCATAGGAAGAGGTCAGTGTGGGTCCAATGCACACTTAAGGACACCATAACTACTGTTGTAGCCCCTGATGGAGTGGCATGTTTTAAATCCCACATAGCTGCAAGATATTGAAGGCATAGCTCTGTTGAGGTGTGCATAGCAGGTTACACCCTATCCCCATCTCCTGCTCGGCAATCAGCTCCCACAGCCCTTCATCTCTGCCTTCTTGCTCCCTGCTGAAACAATCACCACACACCTTGGGAGGTCACCTCCAACTCAAGCTTAAGATTTAAATATCCCACCAGCAGCAGAAGCCTGAAACCTGATGGTTATGTGAAAATTAATTAACTATGACACAAGTCAGTTGTCATGTGCACCCTACATGTGATTTAGATTCTTATTGCTTATCGACAAATTCTGTAAGAAAATTAGCTTTAAAAAATGCCCTATTTGCCCCTCTTTCTTTCAAATGCTTCTCTGCATAAGATCCCCCTCCAAGTCTCCCTAATGTCAATCGGTCTCATTTGCTAAGTCAACCTTGCCCCAACTTTTACGCTCACCATTTTGAAAAGTCATGAGCCTCCACGTAAACCAAGTTGAATTCTGTGCAAATATATTACTTGTAACTGATCAGGTATTGGTGTAGAAGAGATCTCACTTAGATTGTAAATAAATACCTGTTAGTTTAGGCCTTTCCTGGTCGTGACGGATGCAGTAAGTGGGACATGCTGTTTCTTCTCCCTGGGGTGTACCACAATGCTCCTGACTGTCCCAATTCTCTTTAATATTTATATGAGACTTTGTCATGACCTACTGAAATCACAGATGTAGGATTCCATGTTTATGTGGATGATATGAAGCGGGTGACTCCTTTGAGTGGCAGCCTCAAATCATATTAGTACCCCGACTCAGGGGCCGATTCCAATTCGGGCAGGAAATCTCTCCGACCGAGCCGGACCCGGAGAGATTTCCGACCGAATCGGACTCTAGCAGCCCGACTGAACGAGTACGATGCGTACGTATGCTATCGGACTCGATTCGGTCGGACTCCCATTGAAGTCAATGGGAGCCGGTCGTACAACGCGTACACGGGCTCCCATTGACTCAATGGGTACGACGCGAACAAGGGCGCCCCCTGAAGCGGGTTCGCGTCGATGCGGGTCGCGCCGTACATGCACGTGTAGGGGGGACCCATGGGTCCCCCCTGTGTGCGACTCGCGCGGCTACGCGTGCAGGGGGGTCCGACACGGACCCCCGAAGTCCGGCTCCGACTGCTCTTTGGAGCCGGACGGCGCGAGTCGGTTGGACTGCTCGAGGCGCGCATCGTACTGGCTCGGTCGGGGAACGTCTCCATTGCGCGGTGCGAGTCGTGTCCGTGCGAGTCGGTCGGAGCGGTTCGGACCCGGCGAACGAGTCGGTCGGCGATTTCGCGTACGCTCGCATCGTACTCGCTCGCCCGGACGCATGCACTAATCGGTCGGAAAAGAGGCCTCCGAATCGGACCGGTAAAGCCGAATCCGATTCGGTGCCCTACCGGCCGAGATCGGAATCGGCCCCTCAGTCTATTTGATGAGATTGAGGCCTGGATGAAAGAGAGTTGACTTGCTCCAAAAGCAAGCAAAACCGAACTGCTGCTCCTGGGATCCAGAGCTGCCATAAATAAACTAGGGCCCAAATTTACTAAGATTTTGCATTGAGACTATGTCACTTTTTTGGCACAGCCCGAGCACAAAGTTTATTTTGGAATTTACAAAGCCACACAAAGCCCAATTTGCATCATATAGGTGTTACATAGGTGGTGAATGGGTGTTCCTGTGCACCCACCCAGGTATACAAGGACCTGTAAACATCTTTATTTCTCCTAGTTCATTTTTTTATTACGTATGTGCTGCATGTTGATGGTTGCTTTGGCACTGATGGTCACTTAGGGACACATTTACTAACAATTTGTCTCGGGTTTGTGTCACAAAAGTGAGGCAAATCTGCAAAAAAGAAAATCCTGACACAGAGTCATCTCACATGGCGAGGGGGGCATTATTCCTTTTTTACTCTCCCTTGGTTTGCCTGGCACTGACAAACAGTAAAAAAAATGACTAATGCTCTCCCATCCTAATTGAGTGCCATTTTCCAACATCCCTTATGCCTTCAGGCTGTCGGAGAGGTTTAGCTATGCCGGAGATGGCGTAGTCACCACCGTAGCCAAACCTTTTTTTATTATTTAATTTATTTTTATTACATGGCTCGTAGGCTTTAGAGCACTTATACAATAAAGCAGAATGTATCAATTAACAAATAGAAAATATACATGTAACATTACATGTGGAGAGAACGCCAGGTTATCCACCCCATGATTTAAAGCGCTTCACAAATATTCACTGTAAAACATAGCAGTGACTCACAGGTGGTACAGTAAAACGAGCTGGCTAACGATTGTTTGTGTTGGATGAGGTTAGTCTGCACTTGACACGCACATCAAAATTGGCCGTGCGGACCTTTATCTTGGCGGTATGTATATGTATACTCCGTTACCATTGCAATAGAGTATAGATACTGCCCAGATATAATTGATAATTATGAAGGCCTGTACTGCAAGCACTGAAAGTGCCTAAAATAGAAAGGCTTGTCCTACAGTACTTGTGCAAACATAATGACTGAATGACTAAGGTTTATACTACAGTACAGTATGGCCACTCATAGTGCACATTGCACACCAAATGTCCTTTTGCTAATAAAACATTGCTGTTACTTTAATAGTCTCAAACACAAAAAGATAAAAGACTTGGGGGCATATTATCAAGAACGGCGTTAAAATTATCGCCGGTTTAGCGGCAGAAAACTGCCGCTAAAGCGGCGATAATGGGCTTGATAATATGCCCTGGAGAATTCCAATAGAAGCCCATGTTCACACCAGAACATGGACTTCTATTGGAATTCTCAAGGGCATATTATCAAGCCCATTATCGCCGCTTTAGCGGCAGTTTTCTGCCGCTAAACCGGCGATAATTTTTAACGCCGTTCATGATAATATGCCCCTGAGTTACCCTCACAAGAATTCAAACTCGTGTAATACAAGTTAAGCCTAGACCTAGACAATCTTGTCTGTGCCTCTCCATAATTCGGCCATGCAAAGTACCAGCCATGCTGTACCTTTTTGCCAAAAATACAGTTAAGCCCTCACATATTTCCAGATTTCCTTAATGAACCAAAATAATAGAGTCTATATTGCCCAGTAACAGTTGTGTCTTGGCTACAGAGACAGCGATACAAAAGGGGATGATGGACGGAATGTTTGAGCCAATCAAACACTCACCCCCAGTCAACTGATCTGGGTTTAATCCATCATCATTCTTTAGCTCACTCCACCACCCCAGTTCAGACATGGCCATATGCAAATCAGTCTGACCCTGTGCCTCATGGGAACAGTCCAGCCCGAACTGCCAAGCCATGTCTTCCCTGGACCGGAAACAAGCATCCTAGGACCGGTTTCTGGCATTCCAGCCGTCATCAGCCAGGCTTGCTTGAATCCAGTGGCAAAGTGAGCAAGGGACCCACGTCTGGGCATACCCCTGCCAACTTAGGGCGAACAAAGCGATACAAAAGGGGATGATGGACGGAACGGCTTGCAGTTCTCATATATATTTACACGTGTGGTTTGGATAACACTGTTAATCTTCATGTATTTACGTACTCATTTAATAATAATTTTGCCTTTATTGTATAATGGGACATGGATCTATTAGAATTGCAGTTTACGCTTATAACGTGAGTGTCTATGTGTCTGTAATCAGTCAGTTACAATTGTATTGAAAGTTTTGCTTTACTAACTTGACCAAAGGCCTTAAGCATTTGGATTTCGCGACTTTAAACTTTCAACGTGAATATTTTCTTTGGGTGTGATGTTTTTCTTCCCTCCACAAGTGCCGTGTGTATGACTTAATAAATGGAGAAAGGCGCATTGTGTGAACGAGATAGGGAAACTCGAGGGGAGTCAGGAATGATAAAATAACGAGAGAAGAGAGGATTACTGAATGTGCGGAATGAGGAGATGGAATCAAAGGTCTTTTTGAATATGTGGATCAAAGAAAAAGAATTACAAGTGTGGTTGCCAAAAGTATCATTTGAAGGTGGACGCTAATGAGACCTTTGATAGGGAATTCTAGAAGGTCCCTTCTGTGGGTATAACTAGGAAATGTTCTTTAGTTTTGTGTGCCGGCCCATTTTTACAAGGCCACTCAAAGCCACCGTGCGTGGCTTTTCATGGCCTTGCAAATATGGAGTAAGGCAATGCCTTACTCTCCGTGGAAGGGGCGCTTCACGGGTGTTGCTGTGGGTGTTCCCTCGCAACATCCATAGTTTTTGACACTGCCCCAAATTACCACATACTGTAAATCTGGGACAGCGCAAAAACTAGCGCCTTACCAAAGCATGCATAACGAGGAGAAATGTTTACATTTCTCCTTGTTTTTTCCTCTTTCCATGTGTGCTGCTTTCTGCAGCACACATGAAACGAGGAAAACACCTCCTTTGATTGATTTTGTGCAGAAAGGTGTCCCTTTCTGCACAAAAACAATCATGCCAACAACACAGACACCCTTGCACAATGGTGCAAGTTTGCCTGCGTTGGCACTCGGCTGCAGTTTGCGCGCCGGCGCTGGCAGAAAGCACAGGAATGCACTGCATCTTGTAGATATGGCGGATTCCTGCCCTTTTCTTTTGACGTAGGGCAGGGCAGCTAGAAGGCTTGCGGTGCTGCCCTACACCAAAATATTGTAAATATGCCCCATAGTAGTGTGGTCTTACTTTATACTTCAGCTGGCTACACACAACAACAATATTCCAGAGCTCTTGATGGAGGATGATGCTGCAGAACCACCAGCAAATCGACATAATTGATGAGCCATAGCTATCAACATCTTCCCATCCACAGATGTTAGACATTTTTACACAGTTTCTTCTGCTACTCCCAATACGGCAACACACGTCACATTTTAAATGGTGCTCTAATTCATATTTAATCCCTTTATAAGCACAAACCTGAAATAAACAACTGTTTTACTGACTCCAATCCAGATATCCTTTTGACCACTGAATCATGGACTTTGCTCTATCAAGGTCTTTGGGATTTAAAACCATACACATTTCTCACTCAATAGAGTAAGGAGGAGTGTTGCAGTCTTCTTTAAAGAGTCACTTAAGGAGGTCTAGCCTATTAATGTGGCTCCCTTTCCTCTTGCTGAATTATTAGGCATCACTAAATCATGTTCTCAAACTTACACACTGGTTTGTATTCTAGTTAATAGAACACGTGGTCCAGCCTCACTTTTTGGCAACACTTTAGCAGATTTTCTGATACCTTGTGTCAAATCTGTCTCCAATTTTATTTTGATGGGTAACTTTAACATATATGTTGTTGTGCCAGATCTTTCCGACTCTGCTGATCTTTTAGAATCATGTGAATCCCTGGGCCTCTCCCAGCAGGTGACCTACCCATTAATCTAGTTACACCCTTGATTTACTCTTTACCAGTGCCATTTGTTGCCCCCTGGTACTCTTAGGAATTGAGGGATTCTAAATGTATTTGGGAAAGAGACTTTGTGGTCTTCTTACACTCAAACTGCTTGTGCCTCATAACAATAAACTCTACTTTCCTTTTTCATTTATTGACCCACAAACCAAGTACCGCTAAATTACTAACTTCTCAAATTCATCCAAATGCATCTTAAAATTGAAAACTTTCTTTCCAACCCAGGCGCTTGGAATATGACATTATCTCCCTCCCACTAAAGTGTACAACAAGTGATGAATGGAATGTTTCAATTAATCTCAGCCGCTGGGAAATACTCGGGGGAGGGCATCACAATCCATCATTATTTTGCACACCATCAGACCTCAATTTGTACCCAGCTATATGCAGATCAGTCTTGACCCTGCTCCAATGGGAACAGTCCAAACTGAACTGCCATGCCAGGTCCTCTCTGAACCAGAACACAAGCAACCTAGGACCGGTTTTTCCCTAGTTAGGGCTCATCAGTGGGCTATAGCTCAGTTCCAGTGACAGAGTGTGCACGGAACTCACGTATGGGCATACCCGTCGTACTTAGTGTGACACACTAAAGTCTACATAAAAGTGATGCATGGAATCCTTGAATTAATGTCAGCAACTGGTAATTACTTGGGCCACCTCCCAATCCATCATTATTTTGCATACAATCTCAGTTTGGATCTCAATATATGAAAATCAGTCTTGACTCTGCTCCAATCGGAACAGTTGAGCCTGAACTGCCAAACCGTTGCTGAGATTAATTCAAGCATTCCATTCATCACTTTTTGTATACTTTAGTATATCTCTGTTAAAGCAGCTCTCTAACTCCCTCTCCCTCATTTTCTCTGACAAGATCACCAGAATTTGTGAATCAATTGCTTCTTACTCCAGTCCACAGGCCACCCAACCTCTACAGAATGCCCTCTCCCATTCATCTTTACTTTCCTAGCGTACTTCTCTAACACAGAAGAGAACATCTCAATCATTGCTGACAATAAACTAAGGATCACTACTAGATGCTTGTCCTGCCCACACCATACATACAGGATTCAGAATATTATTTATCAGTTGTTTCCCAGATTTGCAGTTCTTTATTGCTGCCAGACTCAGTTCTCTCTTGCTGGAAATGATCAGTGGTAAAACCAAGATCCTTCGGCCCCAGACAACTATAGGTCTATCTAACAGTTGTCCCTGCCCATAAGCATCTTGGAGAAAGAGGTTCATTTCCAAGGTACTCAATTTTTAGAACCTGTACAGGTCCTTGACTAGGTGTTTTCTGAGCTCTCCGTAGTACAGATTCTGCCTTTCTCTCTTTTCTGGGTGATTTTCTACTGCTGATAGATCAAGGAACCTCAACCACTTTACTTTTACTTCATATGTCCATGAGACTGTTTACCACGAAACCCTCACTGATTGCCTGTATCAAGTTGACTTTTAATTGGATCAAGGACTATTTACGCCTGAGGTTGCAGGCAGTGTTCTTGCTGCCCTTCCTCTTTTCAAGACAATTGCTACGGAGTTACACAATTCTCAGCCCAGGTCTCTTTAATGTGTATGTGCCTCATCTCACAACTCATCCAGTCATTTCAGCTTAGCTTCAAGATATATGGTGATGATACTGGTTTGACTGGATCAGAATTTTTCACACCCTTTTACAGCCTTTTGCAACTGACTAATCACTAAAATCGCTAAATTGATACAAACAAAGCTCTTTATAGATTAATACAGATAAGACAGAGATTTTGCTAGTAGGCAAAAACCATAACTACCAAAGCCCTATCATGGGGGTCATCAGAGCTGGGTCCACACAGATCCTGTAACAGACATTCGCAACCTGGGATTCTGGTTCAATGATTCTCTTTCCCTTTATCCGCAAATCAATAAAACTGTAATCTGATGTGTTTTTTTCACTTAAGATTTCCAATTAAAATGATCCCCTTCTTAAATCAAACAACTCACCAATTATTAGCCCTGGCTGTGATCTTGGCACATCTAGACTGCTCAACTTTTTTTTATCTAAGTCTTCCAAAAAAAGTTGCTGCATCACTTTGTAGGTATCCAACATGAAGCAGTACAGTTAATAATATGCAACAGGCCCAAACATGTCCATATCTCAAAGCAGGTGATCTCTCTACACTGGCCACTGGTCCATTCCCACATTGTGTTAAAAGCCATGAAAGAGAAATTTGAGCCCCATCATCCCTCACAACCGAGGAGTACTTCAAGGAGGCAAGTGCTTAGAATTCCCACTGTTAGTCCTGACTTGGAGGCCGGTCCTTTTCAAATCTTGCATCAAAGATCTGGAATTCTCTCCCACCACTGCTTCACGTGACTGACGACCACCCCTCATTTAAGAAAGTAAATTTATGATCTCCTTTCAGGGATCTACTCTAAATTACAAGTTTTTGGAATGCCCTGCTGTGTTACAGTTTGGGCTTTATAAATTCATGACCATTGTCTTAACAAAGACACAGACTCTTTCTTATGACCACCAAATGCAACGGCGAACAGTTCCCTTCAATCAGAGAATGGAATAACAAAGTTCTATACATTAGGCATCAAGAGCCAGCATAACATTCATAGAAGAAAAAAAGGGGCGGGGAATTTTCCGCTTTTAAAATTCCTAATGTATCCCCATCAGAGGTCATGCCTATACCCAAGATGAGTATATATCATAATATATCCTAATTGCATAATCCCTTTTCCACCCATTCAGTTAACCAGCATACCTTTTCTCTATATGAGAGACGAATGTCTCCTTCAATCAATGGTTTCACAAGAAGTCCCATACGGATGATTGCCACCTCATTATCCAGTGGCACATTTGTCATCCATTTTATGGCGGAGTTTGAGGCGCTGCCTTGCTTTACTTTGTATTTATTAAACCATGCAAAGTGGCTTTGCGTTGCTTAGTAAAGGTCAAAAAAGGATTTTGCATTGGGGCTGTGCCATAAGAGTGACACAACCCCAGTGCAAAACCTGAGTAAATCTGCCCCTTAGTCTTTTAAAGTCTTTTAAAGGCTTTCCATGCTGACACCTTCTATCTGACTTCTCCTCAACCTTCATGACATTTTAACTTTGCAGTTATGATTTTGAATTGCTTGAATTATATTGACTAAAGCATTAATGTATTGGCTATTGAATTACAACTAATGTGATGATCTGAACTTGGAACCTTGCTTGTCCTTTAATAAACCTTTGTGGTTTGCAAATTTAATATTCTACGTCGTCTTTGTGGGGTCAAATGTGCTTCACATTCTTGAAATGTACTGACTGCCGTGTCGGCTTTGAGTGCAGCCTGTACTTGAGAGTGCATCAAAAATAAGGACAAAAAAAAAAATAAGAAAAAAATATAAAACTTTACTTGCGCACTGCTGCAGTTGCCGGATTGCTCCTCTCCCAATCCTCAATTCCAGGGCTGGTGCACACTGCGCAGGGTCCCAGATGGCAATCCCGACGCGGCTCACATGCTGGGAATACTATTCCCAGCATGAGAGCAGCGCCAGGATTTGTCTGAGCAGACTGGTTTGCTGCTTAGACAGTACCTGGGAGCCTGTGGTTTTTCTCTACCCGGCTGTACAACACAGACGGGTGGAGAAATGTGCATGACGGCACATGTGCACGGCCGACCAAACCATCATGCGCACTTAGGGGCAGATTTAAAAAACCCTTGCGCCACTTTTGCGTCACTTTTCCCATGTCAAAAATGACGCAAAATTGGCGCAAGGGGTTTGTAAATCTGCCCCTTAGTACTGCCCATCACCCCTCCTCCCCACTGTTGTACATAGATGCATGGCCCCGCCCACCCTCGCTGGCACCCTGCAGGTAAGAAGAAAAATAAAATGATAATAAAATTGGTTTATTATCATTTTATTTTTCATCTGTTTAAATCTGCTGCCACCTAGTGGGGTGACGCTCCTCCGCCATAACAGAGGAGCCGCCTCTGTATCTGTGTAGCTCTTTCACGCAGCGTTGCCTGGAATCACAATTTCAATTAGCATTCGTGGCCATTGATCAGTGTGAACGGCAGCGAGGCCTAGGAATGTATGAGCATGTATTCTGACCGCCCCTTAGAGCCGCACTGCCAGGCACTGTGAGAAACTCGCACTACCTTTTGCTTCAAGTCCAAAGCTTCAATGGTGAATCATTATCCACTCACAACCTACCTCACACAGACACCTACAGATGATCCAGTTCACAGTACTTGCTATTAAAGATTATTAATATGCTGCGTCAAAAGAACACTGTATAAAAACAACATTCTTGGTAAAAGCAAATACTCTTAGGAAAGGAAAATAAGTTAAATGAAAAATGTAAACAGGATCTATCTCGCTGACATGGTTTGTCCTATCGGATTGTACAGCCACTGTCCAGAAATCTGTCCAAGATGTTCCCTGTAGTGGGAAGAACAGAACGTAGGGTCCAAGGCACCCTTCCTTCTCCAGTGGCTACAATGGGGGTGTGGTTGGCTGACAGCTGTTCCCCAAGATGACGCCAGTAGAGAAGTAAACTGAAGTTCCTTAAAGTAGATTTTCACCACGTGCCTCACAAACGCCTATGAGATGTATATACTTGATAGGACTAAATACAAACCAATAGTTTAAAGGGCCATCCTTTGGAAAGTGTAAAGCTTTTACTCTTTCCCAATTATCAACACCACCAGCAATAACGGCCGCACACTGTCTATTTGTTTGATGACTTCTGGTTGTGTTGTTAAACCTATTGTGACGTCATTCGCTAAATGGTACCTTCAAAGAAAGATAAAGGCCGTCTGGCTTACGCACAGCGTGCTCATTCCGTCTCTTTGCTCCTTGGTATGCATGTTCTCTACTACTATCGCTCCACACGACTGTTGCATTTGTTTCCAAATTAATTTTGTGGTTTTTTTTTTACTTAACCTGTCATGGTGGCGGGCTCCCCCATGCCATTTCTCTTAACGTTAAAGGTCTTGGCATTTTTAAGAGTCCGCATGCAGCACCAAGCTGCTCTTTAGCTCTTGCAGTGCGTTAAGTAAGAGCGCCATCTAGTGGTTGCCACTAACAACAAGTATTGGAAAAATTCTGTGCACAAGAGTTTTTGAGATTATAGTCATGAAGCACAAGTTACTAACTTGTGTAACGATATATCTGTAAGAGACAGTAGTTAGTGATAGATTCCTTACCTTAGAATATCCCCAGGCGTCAGGCTGGATCCGGAAAGTTTTGCGTAGCAGTACCCTTGCGCGTCGGTAGGCGGCGTCGTGCGGCTCCGCGTCCGTCGTCGGCGTCGTGATCGCCGGGATGACGTCGCGGGCAGTACTTAGACGCCGCCCCTGCGCGCTGACGTCAGTTCTGTACACGACTTTCCGCGCCAGGAACGCAGAGCCATGCAAGAAGCTGACACAGGTGTCTGAAAAATACTAGGGCCCTGAAAGGGATGTCCTTAACCCTAGAAATCAGTTCGCAGAACGGGAGGATGGGTGGGCGGTAGGAATCTATCACTAACTACTGTCTCTTACAGATATATCGTTACACAAGTTAGTAACTTGTGCATCTGAAAGAGACACGTTAGTGATAGATTCCTTACCTTAGAATAGATACCCCAGCAATACCAACCCCGGTGGTGGGTCTGCGAACAAAGATCAGACAAGGAAGTCCTGGAGGACAGAACGGCCAAAGAAGCCGTCCCTCCGGACCTGACTGTCAAGGCAGTAATGCTTAGTAAACGTGTGCAGCGAGGCCCACGTAGCTGCCTGACAGATAACCGGCAGCGGAACACCGCGGCCCAAGGCCGTGGTAGCAGCCGTTGCCCTGGTGGAATGGGCACGCAGCCCAACAGGAGGCTCCTTCTTAGCCAAAGAATAGCAGGTCTTGATGCACAAGGTAACCCAGCGGGAGATGGTCCTCTTGTGCACCGCCCGACCTTTTGGCGCCCACGTAGCCAACAAAGAGCTGGTCATCCACCCGGAAGTGTTTTGTGCGGTCGATATAGAAGGAGAGCGCACGTTTTGGGTCCAGACGGTGGAGCCTCTCTTCCTCTCTGGAAGGATGCGGAGGCGGAAAGAAGGTGGGCAAAGTGATGGTCTGCCCAATGTGGAAAGCAGTAACCACCTTTGGCAAGAAGGACGGACGCGTCCGAAGAACAACCTTGTCTGGATGAACAGACAGAAAGGGAGGTTTGCAAGAAAGAGCCTGGAGCTCACTCACCCGCCGAGCGGAGGTGATGGCCACCAGAAAGGCTGCCTTTAGAGTCAGAAGACGAAGAGGACAGTTATGCAGAGGCTCAAAGGGAGCGCACATTAAAAAGGTAAGAACCAAGTTCAAGTCCCACTGAGGCATTACAAACGGAACAGGAGGGAAGAGGTGAGTAATGCCTTTTAAGAACCTGTTAACAACAGGGGACTTGAAAAGGGAGGGCTGATCAGGGAGCCTGAGGAAGGCCGAGATAGCACAAAGATAACCCTTGATGGTACCCAGGGCAGAACCCTGTTGGGCCAGAGAGAGAAGGAACAGAAGGACCTCAGAAAGAGGGGCAGAAAGGGGATCCACAGCCTTTGCTGTGCACCATGCCACAAATTTGTTCCACCTGCAGGCGTATACCACCTTAGTGGAGGGACGCCTGGCTGCCAGAATCACATCACAAACTTCGGGAGGCAAGTCGAAAGGAATCAACTGCCGCCGCTCAATCTCCACGCAAGCAGGTGTAGACTGGACAGGTTCGGGTGGAGGACCGTCCCTGCTGCTGCGACAGAAGATCCTCCCGAAGAGGCAGACGGATCGGGGATCTATGCTCATATTGAGTAGCTCGGGATACCAAACTCTTCGAGCCCAGTCCGGAGCCACAAGAATGACTTGGGCCCGGTCGTGCCGAATCTTCTTCAACACTCTGGGTAGAAGTGGTATAGGCGGAAAGGCGTACAACAGACCGCAACTCCACTCGCGACGAAAAGCGCCGCCGAGCGAGTGCCGCCTTGGAAATTCCAACGCGCAGAACTGATGACATTGCGCGTTCTCTTCGGTGGCGAATAGATCTAACCAAGGCTCTCCCCACTGTAGAAAGAGTCCTTGCGCCACTTCCGAGTGAAGACGCCATTCGTGATCCATCATGCACCTGCGGCTGAGTTCGTCCGCCCTGGCGTTCAGAGAACCTGCCAGGTGTTGAACCATCAGGAACATGCCCTGATGTTCCAGCCATGTCCAGAGGCGCAGAGCCTCCTGACAAAGGGTCCAAGACCCCACCCCGCCCTGTTTGTTGCAGTACCACATGGCGGTGGTGTTGTCTGTGAACACCTGCACTACCTTCCCTTTGACAGAGGGAAGGAATGCCTTGAGTGCAAGCCGGATCGCCCGGAGCTCCAGAAAGTTGATATGGAGCCGGGACTCCGCCGGAGACCAGAGGCCTCTGATCTCCGCCTCTCCCAAGTGACCGCCCCATCCCAGAAGGGACGCGTCCGTCACAACTGTCTGCTCTGGCTGGGGAAGGGAGAGGGATCTGCCCATGACCCATTGCCGGTTCGAGAGCCACCACTGCAACTGTTTTGCAGTCCCCTCCGAGATCTGGACGTGATCGGACAGGTTGCCCTGGTGCTGCGCCCACTGGAACTTCAGGTCCCACTGCAGAGCCCGCATATGCCATCTGGCATGATTGACCAGCAGGATGCAGGAGGCCATGAGGCCCAGCAGCCTCAGGGTCATCCTTACCGAAACCCAGGATAAAGGCCGAAAGATCGGAATCATAGCCTGAATATCCCGGACTCGCCGTTCGGGAGGATAGGCCCGAAACTGCGTGGTGTCCAGAACTGCTCCGATGAAAAGGAGCTGTGGAGAAGGAATCAGATGCGACTTCGGCACATTGATGGAGAACCCCAGCGAGTGCAGGAGTTCGGCCGTAGTCTGGAGGTGGGAGACGACTGCCTGGGACGAGCCCGCCTTCAGCAGCCAGTCGTCGAGGTAGGGGAAGACTGAAACCCCTGCCCGGCGCAGATGAGCCGCGACCACCGCCATCACTTTCGTGAACACCCGAGGGGCACTTGTAAGGCCAAAGGGGAGCACGGTGAACTGAAAATGCTCGTGGCCTACCGTGAACCGAAGGTAACGCCGGTGGGCCGGCAGGACGGGGATGTGGAAATATGCGTCCTGCAAGTCCAACGCTACCAACCAGTCTCCAGGGTCGAGGGCAGTCAAGACCTGAGCTAGGGTGAGCATCTTGAACTTCTCCTTCCGGAGGAAGCGATTGACGTTCCGGAGGTCCAAGATAGGACGCATGTCCTCCTTGTCCTTTTTGGGCACCAGAAAGTAGTGGGAGTAGCAACCACGCCCTACTTCTGGGGTCGGAACATGCTCGATGGCCCTCTTGGTCAAGAGGGCCGTGACTTCCTTCTGTAGAAGCACCAAGTGATCCCCTGACATGCGGTGGAGTTGAGGTGGCATGGCTGGGGGTGGTCTCGAAGGGGAGGGAGTAGCCCCTTCGGACAATGTCCAAGACCCACCTGTCCGAGGTGATGGTGCGCCAGTGGGGAAGGTGATGGCGGACCCTGCCTCCTACTGGCGTGCCGTGCACCTGAAAGGAGGGACTAGGAGGGCTTGGAGGCCGCGGACGGGTTGGAGGTGGTGGCCTGACCCGCACGCTGGTTGCCCGATCCGCCACGGCGGAATCCACGTCCTCGGCCACGCGAAGACGCCTGCTGCGCGGGCCGGTGGCTGGGCTGCTGACGTGAAGGGGCGCCCCTACCGTGGCCACGATAGGGGCGAAAAGCAGAAGGCAGCGGAGGGCGTGTAGCAGAAAGGCCCAGGGACTTGGCAGTAGCCCGTGAGTCCTCAAAGCGCTCCAACGCATGGTCTGCTTTGGACCCAAAAGACCGACTCCATCAAAGGGCATGTCCATGAGAGTATTCTGGACATCCCCTGAAAAACCAGTGGTTCTCAGCCAGGCGTGGCGGCGGAGCGCCACCGTCGTTGCAATCGACCTGCCCAGCGAGTCGGCGGTGTCAAGGCCACAACGGATAGTGTATTTGGCCGCATCCCTTCCTTCCGCAATGGCGCGGGAAAGCAGTGCCTGGACCTCCTCAGGGCACTGGGGCAAAACATCCGCCACCGAATCCCACAGAGAGTGGGTATAGCGGCCCAAAAGACAAGCGGTGTTAACGGACCGCAAGCCAGCACTGGAGGAAGAAAACCTTTCTTCCTAAACTGATCCAGGCGTTTGGATTCCCTATCCGGAGGAGCGGTAGGGAAGGCGGTTTGGGAAGCGGAGGCTTGGACAACCAAGCTCTCAGGAGTGGGGTGGACAGAAAGAAACAGGGGTCGCCCGGAGCTGGGCGATGGCGTCGTGACACGTTCCGATCCACAGGAGCCCCTGTGTTGGGCTTGGACCAGGCGCCCAAAAGAACGTCTGTGAGGGCGTCGTTAAACGGCAGCACAGTCTCCGTAGAGGAGGCTGCCGGCTGAAGCACCTCTGTCAAGATGTTAGGCTTGACCGTCAAAGTAGGGAGCTGGAGACGTAAGGCCCCAGCAGCCCTACGCAACACCGTACTAAAATTGGCCCCCTCCTCCGTAGCCACGGGAGGAGACAGCATGCCAGTGTCAGGAGAAGTATCCAGACCACTGGCCTCCCTAGACTCTCTGTCCAGTCCTCATCATACTGACAGTTGCGAGTCAGAGGGTCATCAGACCCTCCCAGTCCTCCTGGTCCTCCTCTGGTTCAAAATAAGGAGGAGGAGGGACATTTGGGACCCAAGGGCCCATCGGCGCCGGAGCCGGCGTCGAGCGACGCCGCTCCGGGTCCATGTCCGGAGCCGGAAGGAACTGGGGACGACGCCGCCCGGAGCCCAGGGCGGCGTCGAGAACGGCACCGGAGACATCGGCGCCGGCGGAGGTGTCGTGAGGTCGACCGGCGTCGATGGGGGTTGTGGAGCCGGGATCGAGGCCGGGGCCGAAGCCGGAGCCGGGATCGAGGCTGGAGTCCTGGGCGACGCCGGGGCCGGAGCCGCCGGCGACGCCGGAGCAACCCCATCAGGGCCCGCGGGGCCCGAAGGCGCACCGGAGGGGCCTGAAGGCCCGAAGAGGCGGGCCATGGCCGACAGGAACTCCTGTACCTTGGCCGGATCCGCCCCCGAACCCGGGAAGGGCGGGTAGGACGGGGGCGACTCCACAGGCAAGTCCGGGGCCGCGGGGGCGGGGACGGTGCCGGGAGGGGCCTCAGCCGAGTCGCGAGACCGGGCGAGGCGAAGTCCGAGAGCGACGATGCTTCTTGGACTTCTTGTGCTTAGACTTACCGGACGAAGAAGACTTCGACGCCGACGACCGGTGTGCACTCCGCGAGCGACCCCTGGACCTCTCACGCGACCGGGCCTCCGTGGAGCCGAATGCCGGGCCTCGAGGAGCTTTCGAGACCGCTCTCGCAAAGCTTTCGGGTTGAGGGCCTGGCATTCGGGACAAGACTCGGTGTCGTGGCCTCGGCCGAGGCAGAAGAGACACTCCCAATGCGGGTCGGTGACGGACATCATCCGCGCACAGGCGCCGCATCGCTTGAAGCCGGGCATCCCTACGACACCTTAAAGATGGAAAAACAGTGAAAAATCACCAAAAAGTATGGTCAAAAATTGACCAGGGCACTGCTCTTCCCGGATCTGCGCTTGCTGGCGCGGAAAAAGAAGAACTGACGTCAGCGCGCAGGGGCGGCGTCTAAGTACTGCCCGCGACGTCATCCCGGCGATCACGACGCCGACGACGGACGCGGAGCCGCACAACGCCGCCTACCGACGCGCAAGGGTACTGCTACGCAAAACTTTCCGGATCCAGCCTGACGCCTGGGGATATTCTAAGGTAAGGAATCTATCACTAACGTGTCTCTTTCAGATTAACTCCATAGGTCATATATTTGTTGTGAGGTCACGGAATTGAGGGTAGAACCAAAAATGGTCTTAATTCCAACTCGGGGCAAGTTTTTTCTTTCTTTGAATTTTTCTGTACCTCAATAGCACTATCTCTAGGAGGGAAACTGGTTGTATTTGGATTGCCTGATTTCAACCCAATCATTAACTTTGATAAATGAAATTGTGTACCGAACAGGATTGCAATGGTGCAATGGGATTATGTATATACGTATGTGATCACGATTTGAATAGGTCAGGAATCCCGATAATTATATCTATGGCCACATGGCTTGTATTAGGTCTCCGTTTTCGAAGAAAACCTCAAAAATATCTTCAAAAAAACTTTATTGATCAAGAAAACTTTATTGATCAATGTATCCACATATTGTTGTGAAATGATGAAATATTTGAAATAATTTTTGCACATACAACCATGATTTCAAGTAATATGATATTGATCCTTAATTTGAAATACACTATTCAAAGTTAAATATATATATATTAAGTTATGCTGTACATAAAGTATGTTGTCACTATCCATGAATTGTAAGTGTTATTTCTGCAGGCAATTGAGCGCATTGTGTCACTTGACAAAGGCTCACTGCCTAAACGCGTCGTTGTTTGTGTGCACAATAAACCATTGTGCTGTCTTCAGGCGTGCCGCTTCTTTCTTTCGTATTTACGGAAATTGGACTTGGATTATATATATATATATATATATATGTAGTTATAGTTAGGATCATGTTTCCATAGGAAAAGCATTTTTTGGCTTGCCTACATCTTTGGTAGCGTTTGATGAATCTTCATGAAATGTCCCCCCCAAAAAGTGCCCCAGTGAATTCTGGTTTACATGGAAAGTTTCAGGATGATTCGTGAAGTGGGGGCCGAGAAAAAGGGGGGGGTCAAAAAAGTGCGTTTCCCATGGGAATTCCCATAAGACCTTTAGTCAAGCCTGCAGCCTGAGGCACTGGCAGAAAGGTAGATTTGGTTACACAGATCACACTTTCAGGTATTTGGTGTAAATCCGTTCAGTAGTTGTTGAGAAATTAAGAAAATCCAGTTAGAGATATCTGTGGTTACAGGGACTTAGTGAATAATAATAACAAGCTCATGCAAGGAAATGCAGAGCTCCGATTGGCTGGCAACACTTCAACCAGGAAGTGTGGGCAGCTATCTTGGGACTCGGCTTCATCCGAGTAGCACATAAAAACGCCCACAAAAAAAAAAATGGGGGCACGGTAGGAATACCCTGACCCCCAAACCTCGGTCTTGGGGTTCGGCTGGAACCCCGCTACGGCATAAAATAATTTTTTCGGAAAAAATTATTGCTGTGAAATTTGCAGCAAGAAAATATAAAAAAAAACAGGCACGGGGTCCCGCACTTATTTACATTCTAGCCCCCGGGTGGGCGAGATCTCCGTGGCATGCAGGCTTTTTCTTTAAAAAAAGAAGGGGGCGCAGGGGCCCCCCCCTTGGGCATAATTATTCCCCGGGACCACCACCTCCCCAAGTTTTTTTTTAAATTATGCGGGGGGTGCTCGGACCCTCCCATGACCGGGGACCACCACCTCCCTGGGGCTACTTGTTAAATGTTGCAGGGGCCATGCAGACCCCCCCTTGCCCCAGTGACTGCCATCTCCCTGGGGCTTTCACTTTTTAACCATTCTCGGCACTAGGGACCACCACCTCCCCAGGGAGGCACGTTCTGAAGAAAGGAGGTGGGCTGCGTGGCCCTCCCTCCTGGAGCAATAGATGGCCCGTGGGACCACCACCCCCCAGGGCCGGCTCCTGCTATGTCCCGGGGTCAGGCCAGTTTCCGGGGATGGGGTCGCCAAGGCTGAAATCAGCCTGGGGAGGGTGTCAGGGCAGCCCTCTCCTGCATTGGAGGAAGGCCGGGCCCTGGGGGATAGGGTCCCTGGGGCCAAAATCTTCTGTAAAGTACAAATCATCCAAGTGTGTTTTCTCTGCATTTCTACCATGAAAAGTTATCTGTAATTCGTGATGGAGGTGTTTGCATCCTTGCTTTTCTCGAGCGCAGAATTGCATACATAGTCTGTGATGAGGGGGTTCTTTCTTGACATCTGCTGCTGAGACCAGAGATCATTTTCAAAATTTTTACGAACTAAAAATATGTAAACTTGCCTAAAAGCCCCGCCCATTTGGCCCACCCCATATACATTAGCGGTATGCAACGTCTTACCACCCTTTTCCCAGGATGATGGACAGCTTACTAAAAGAAACCCCAGCACATTTCCCACCCATTTTGGAGATGGCTCCTCATGCCTAGGAATACGATTGCATCTCCCCCCAAACAAAAAAGCACTTACTTCTGCAAATGTCCAAATCATCCAAGTGTGTTTTCTCTGCAGTTCCACTTTCTAAAGTTATCAGGTGAAGATGCTTGAGGAACAATCATATTGGCAAAGTTACAGACACAGAAGGTCACTGGAGACATTTTCTTGGCATTCTTTACTCAGTTGTAGTGTAGGAGATATACTATACATTTACCCAACAAGGTAGCACTTACTAATTAGCCAGTAAAAAGTACTCCAGTTGGGTAGATGTGTTGTACAAAACACTCTTCAGGGGTAAAACTAGAAGTATGTAAACTTGCCTATAAGCCCCGCCCATGTGGCCCCACCCTATATAAACCCCACAAATTAGCTAAAGAAACTAAACATTAGAGGTACATAAGACTTTAGAAATGGAATTTGAAAACCCTTTGAAATTCACACACAAAACCAAAGGATACAGGGACGTTATACTTAGGAAATAGAATTAAAAAAACCTTAGAAATTCACTTAAAAACCAAAGGTTACAGGGACGTTATAGTTGGGAAATAAAATTTAAAAAACCTTAGAAATTCACTGAAAAAGTAAAGGCTACAGGGACGTTATAGTTTGGAAATAGAATTTAAAAAACCCTAGAAATTCACTGAAAAAACAAAGGTTACTGGGACGTTATAGTTAGGAATTTGAATAAAAACAAAGCTTAGAAATTCACTGAAAAAAACAAAGGTTACAAGGATGTTACAGTTAGGCTGAGATTTAACTCATACAAAACCAGTGAAATTCAGCAGTTATGGTTACGTGAGCTAACTTACTGCACTGCTTATGAACTCAAATAAATATTACATCACTCATGACATGGTCAATGACATTACTGATGACATCATCCACAAAACCACTCACACACCTACTCACACCCCCATACAGTCTCTCATACACTCATTCACACGAATTTACACTAAATCACAAAAAGGACACTTTCTGGACCAAGGTCTAGCTTCCTGCCAAATTTGGTGTAATTCCGTTCAGCGGTTTCTGTGGTAGAGCTGTCTAAAACAAACTATAGAAAATGCTTTGGGAAATTTGGTTTTGGGACTCCACTTTTTTCTCGCCCTACTTGATGTATCACCCCAAAACTTTCCAGGAAAGAGGTGAGATGAACAAACAAATCTTTTTTGGGAATGTTTTGTGAAGGTTCGTCAAATGGAGCAAAAGTTATAAGCAAGCCAAAAAACGTTCTTTCTGTGGAAAGGCAGACTTATCTTTAACTACCCACTGTCAACTGCCAATGGGAGAAAGATAGATATATAGATAGATAGATAGATATTCATTGAACCCTTTTGCTACATTCAGCAGGGCGACTAAAGGAGACGCAGCACAGCAATATCTGTGTGGGTCAAGATAATGTAATCAAATGTCAAGTACACATTAACATGCAAAACAATGGGGGGGCGTGGCTTGACGCATCAAGATGGTGGTCGCACTCTAAGAGTGCTCCGGACCCCTCCGTCATCCGTGACAAGATCCACCGCCAACAGCCCTTTACCGATCCTCTCTTTCACTTCCGTGGCCTCCGCTTTGATCTACGCTGCCCGGCTGGGTATTGTGGCCGTTTTACTCCCAGGCAGAGGTTTTTTTTTTTCTCCCACTTTGCTTCTGGCGTGCCCTGGCCTAAGATGGGGGTGCCGTCCCATGTGGCCTCCTTCTGCGGTGATGCCTGGAGAGGGGGCACTGCCTGCCGAGGGTCGTGAGTCTTCCGATCTGCCTGGGCCCCCCCTGCGAACCCTCCCGCTGCTGTGGGGGTGAGGTGCTGGATGCCTAGCACGGGCACTGAGTGAGGAGTGCTTCCCCCCGGCCTACTTGAACCTGCTGAAGCCGCTGGCCTACTCCGGGCCCTGAGGGGAGACCTGTGGGGGTGTGCCCTGCCAAATGACGGATCGGCCGCTGGATCGGGCGGCGGAGTCCCGGGGCCTGGCCTCCCACCTACGAGTGATCCCGGGCCTGTCGCCGGGAGCCCCGCCTGGCTGCTGCCGGGGGTTCTGGACAGTACTGACGCCTTGCGATTGAGGTGAGGGATCGCCGGGGCCTACCTTCGGGCCGGGCTTCCCCCGAAGCTGTGGATTTGAACTGCTGGGGTTGGGCTCGTGCCTTGCGGCTGGCTGGGCTGCCGTTGCGGCCGTGCGCACCGAGCTCCTGCCCCCTCCCCCCCCTTGTTGGCGATGGGCTGCTCTGGGACCCGCGGCCACCCTGGTGGGTGCCTGGGCCCTGCGTCGCCTCCTGGAGGCTTTGGTCTGATTGGGGTCTTGCGGCCTTACAACGGATTTGCCTGGCAGTACCCGTGGCCCTGCTGAAGATCCACGACCTGGCATGGAGGTGGGTGCCTGCTTGTATATGTTACTGGGAGCGCGGGGGCCTACAAAGTCATCCTTGTCCCATGGTGGCCCCCTCCCGCCCGCTCCAACATCAGGGTCCTTGGTGGCCTGGGTCCTGGCTTGCGGCGTTGCCCCCCTCTTCTGCCTGGGGGCACCTACATCTTCTGCCCTCGTGCTGAGGGCGGCCATTTCTGGGGCCTGGCTGCTCGGACCTGTGCTCCTGACTTCGTAGCCTGGGGTGAGGGCTTTACATTAGACTCCGGAGGCCTCTGGCGGGAAGGTGGTCTCGGCCGCACTTGTCGGGTGGCGTAGGGCCCTGGTTGCGGACCCCTCCAGTGCTCCCTGTTCTGTGCCCTGGCCCTCGTTTGCCTTGGAGGCTGGGGACCGTCGTCTGCTTTTGGCCGCACGTATCGAGCGGCGCTGGGCCCTGTCACTCTGCCTCTCCGCTTGCTGTCCCAAAGGTTCCCTGCTTCCTGTGAGGTCCACGCGGGGGTGACGTTTTCTGCTGCGTCCAGCGAGTGGCGGGGGGCCGGGGGCCGGTCCCTTCCGCTGCCCCCCTCACCTCCCCCTGGCCCGGCGGCGCCCACTCCGGGCCGGAAAGTAGAGTTCCCCCTGCTTCGGCTGTCATTTCGGATGGCGGGGAGCGAGGTTCCCGGACCTGAACTGGAAGATTCTTCAGGGTCGGGGGGTCCGGGTGGAGGTGGATTCGGTGCCCGGGCCTGAGTATTGGCGGCTTGGGTGCTGGCCCCTCCCACCTGGGGTTATTGGCTCGTGAGCTTCCCCCCCCGCCTGACTGGACTTCCAGGCCCTGTCTTCACGGACGAGATGGGTAGAGACCGCGCCCCGAAGACGCCCGCTCCACAGACTCAAACCAAAATGGACCAATACACCACCACTGACCGAAATCCAACGGAGGGTGCATCGGGTGGCCCCTCTCTCACCGGAGGGGATCTGTCAGCCATCCTGCAGGCCATTGGCACCTCCCAGGCTTCGGTGGAGGGCAAGTTCGGCGAAGTATGGGTGGATATGGCCCTTATCCGCCAGGACCTGCGCAACGCCACGGCGAGGATTTCGGATGCAGAATCGCGCCTCTCCACGGCCGAGGACGAACTGGGCCAGTTGAAGACCCAGTTGGCTCGCCTGCAGACCCAGACCTCGGAGCTTCATCGTCGGGCCGAAGATGCGGAGAACAGATCGAGGCGAAACAACCTACGCCTTATAGGTTTCCCCGAGGGAGTTGAGCAGGGACAGGCAGACACCTTTGTGGAGACTTGGGTGAAGTCATGGATACCCAAGGACGCTCTCTCTGCGTGGTTCGCGATTGAGCGTGCCCACCGCTCCCTGGCACCCAAGCCTCCCCCCGGAGCTCCACCTCGTCCCATCATCACTAGAATCCTTAACGTCCGAGACAGAGACGCTATCCTTAGAGTGGCACGGGCCCATGGTCCCTTGAAATATCAAAACAACACGATTATGCTTTTCCCGGACTATACGAAAGAAGTACTGGCCCAACGTCGTACGTACACAAAAGTCAAGCAAAAGCTCCGCAATTTAGGGCTGCGCTATGGTCTCCTCTTCCCGGTCCGTCTCAGAGTTGTTTTTCAAGATAAAACAATCTTCTTTGAAACCCCACAAGCGGCCTGGACTTGGCTCACGGAGGAGCGTCCTCTTAAGACTCGCCCCACCTCCCCCCATCCCAAGTGGGGCCTACACGGTCGTACCCGCCTCCTCCCAAGCCACAGCGATGGCACAATCGGTCCCGCAGGAGGGGAGACCAGCGGAGGGGGGCATCACGTTCACCGGGCGCGGAATCCCAGTTGTTGATCTCCTCTGAAATTCCTCCAGCCCTTGAGGACCGCAGCTGAGCCAGTTCTCTGATTGACCTAAGCCACGGCCCGGGCCCCTCTGAGACATTGCGCCCCGCCATATCCGACTCTGACTTATCTCGCAGCCCTGCGCTTCAAGGATCCGGAGATGAGGCGGGAATCTGACTCTGGAGGCCCACGGTTCTGGAACTGAGAGACATT
Organism: Calotriton arnoldi; assembly: GCA_963921515.1. NCBI lineage: Eukaryota > Metazoa > Chordata > Amphibia > Caudata > Salamandridae > Calotriton > Calotriton arnoldi. The sequence goes on from CAWUFW010004577.1 coordinate 1,225,752, forward strand.
TCTTAGGTTCTGTTAGAAATGGGATTTCTGGTTGGCTAGGGCTTGCGCCTAAGCCAGGCAGAAACCACCACTCTAGTCAGGGCAATGGAGTTACACAGCAAAGATAACCCCTGCTCACCCCCTTGGTAGCTTGGCACGAGCAGTTAGGCTTATCCCGGAGGCAATGTGTAAAGCGTTTGCGCAACACACACACAGCAACAACATACTAGGCACACCACAAAAGGAACTCCACACAAGGTTATATCAAAAATAGCCTTTGTATTATCATAAAACACATTAGAATAGTAATCACACAATGTACACTGTGCCAACCGGCACTGGGCAATATTTACAGGGATTATGTACACATGACAGGGCCACTTGGACCACTGTCAAAACCATCACTTAGTAACGATAGTAAATGTAGAACCTAGAATAAACATAGAACACAACCAGTAATTACTGGCAAACACTGTACTCAGCATCATCCTGTAACACAAACCATATTATGCACAGTATCACATTTAGGCGTGAAATATATTCTGCGCCAACCTCATAAGCCTAAACATATTAGACCATAATCTCCTAAGCATAACTCACGTTGGGAAATAATCTCACTAGCATAAACCACAGTAGAGAATAACTCAGACATAAACACAGTATGCAAAACCTCATAATCATAAAACCACCTTTAGAGGCATAAGACAGGGTGCGTAAATCACAATACAGGAATCACTTTTCCTAGCACCACATAAATCACACTAGCACATACCCTCCTAATAAAAACCATCGTAGAGACATACATCACATTAGGGCCTGGCGCCCTATTAACCTAACAGTCCCCCTGGCCAGCTGGCCTTCTCAAAGGGGCTCAAATGCCCTATGTCCAAAAGTCAGGGCTGCTGCCAATGCAGCGGAATCCATGTGCGCAATCGCGCAAACCTAAACATTGCAGCTGACGCTAATTGCCGTGCAGCTGTGAAAGTACTGGGGCAGAGGAGTGCATCTCACTCCTATCTCTCACAGAAATGCCCCCAAAGAGCTGTGGCCTAAACGTAGCAGCTGGCACTAAGTGCTGCGCCGCTGTGAATCACACATGAAGGCCTGGCACTCACTGTGCCCTTTGAACAAATATGCAATTATGCCAGAAGCGTTGCAGCTGCCTGCGCTGGTGCGGTGCAGCTGGGAATAAACAAAGTACCGGGGCCTGGCATCACTGTGCCTTCCTCTCCTGTCCCACTCAGGGACTTCTGAATCAATTATGCGCAACTCGCGGCAGCGGCCCGCGCTGGTGCGGCGCAGCTGTGGCACTTTTCATAAAGGGGGGCCGGCACCTCTGTGCCCTCTGGGCCCCCACGTGGCTTTAAACACATGCCTCCATCGTTGGAGCGGCCCGCTCTCTTGCGGGGCCGCCCAGGCACTGACAATGTGCCTCGATATGCCCCCAAGTCACTGAGGCCCTCGGGGCCTATAATTAAATAAACTGCCCCCCCCCTCGTTGGAGCCACGCGGGCTCTGGACTCAAACCTGCCCCTCGATGGAGCCACGCGGGCTCTGGACTCAAACATGCCCCTCAATGGAGCGGCCCGCTGCCAGACGGGGCCGCTCAGACCCTGTGCCTCTATCGGCACCACACAACTCGAGCCCCCACTCACCGGGACTCACTGGTGCCGCTCTCGGTCTCCTCCTGGTGCTGGGGGCGAAGGCAGGGCTCTCCTCTCTGCTGCGGGACCGGCCTCACTTCTCCCGGTCTCTGCGGCGCAGCCACACGCGGGGCTCCGTCTTCCTCACAGGAGCCCCGCCTGGATTTTCTCCGCACTTCACCCGGGCCCCCTCCTGGGACCCGGGACTTCGCCTGGCATGCGCGGGGCTTCCCTTAGCTCACGGGAGCCCCGCCCGACCGCAGGCTGCCTCTCTGGACGCGGGGCCGGGCTTCCCTCCGTTCACCCGGGCCCCCTCCTGGGACCCGGGACTTCTACATGGAGCCTGCGAGGCTCCGACAGACCTCCGGCTCCCTCCTGCTACCACGAGGCCCCGCCCACGTCCCAGGCAAGGATGCCTGACTTCCTGTGTGGCGATCGGGCCCGCGGCGGTGATTTTGTCTCTCCTTCACTCGGCAAAGTGCGGGTGGGCACCCGCCATTTCAAAGGTGCCTGATGCAGGATGGGCACCCGCCATTTCAATAAAACGAACAAGGCAACATGCGGGGTGGGCACCCGCCATTAAAGAAAAACGCGGGGTGGGCACCCGCTCGATCCCAGCAATTTCGGGGGAATCCCTCCGATGGGGATTCCCTCTCCAAGGCTAACAAATTAAAATAAAAGCATTCCCAGGGTAAAAATAAAGTGCTCCTCCAAATAAGCAAGGCGCTTCTCAAGATACCAGCAAAACGTTAGAGTCCAAAGGTCAGGGATGAAGGGGCAATGCAGGGCCCAGGGAGGCAAGCCCTCATGGCAGCCCCACCCTGGGCCCCAGCAGCAGCATGCCCCGGCCGGACTCAGGAACCAAAACTGAACTACCTCATGGGGTCACAGCCCCTATATTTATACCACCAAATCCTTTGTCTAAAGTGCAGGGCATGGGGGAACCAGATGCAACTGGTTCAGGGGGGATTTGGGAGCACTTTATTTACGAGGCGGCATCCTGCCTTTCAGGAAGAGGGGGTCTGCCATCAGACACACAGTGGGAGGGGAGCCATCATTCCTCTTGCCAGGCGCAGCCCTGCTCAGATCAAAGGATCACCCCTCCCCATACTCCAGCTGCAGATGTCTCTACTTAACCCAGGTCGGGTTCAGCCTGCCCTGTCCCTCCAAGACCAGACAGCCAATACACATCAGGCAGGCAGACACATAGCACACAGAAATGCAAACTTCTAAAAGTGGCATTTATAAAATAACCACAATAAATCTGCGCACACCATTGCGCAGCATTTATTCACACAATTTCATACATACCAGACTTGACCACACTGCTCCTCTCATAACAGGAATTACCACTGACACACACTTAGCAGGGAATCCCCAATGCATTCCTATGGGAGGGCAGGCCAACCTTACAAATGTAACACAGAGAGCGCACGCACTTTACACTGGACCACAGTGCTAAAGTGCCCAGAGGCCTAAAACCACCAACACCAGGTTACAGAAAAGGCAAAAAGTTCAGGGGTGAACCTGCCAAAAAGGGCCAAGTCCAACAGGTTCTTTATGTTGCTCTGTAGTTGCTGACACTGTAACATCCGTCTACAAGTAGGGGTCCATCATTGCCACGAACTGCCCTGCTAAACGTTTTAGCTTAGCTCTTTGTTGTTGTTATTGTTGATTTATTCTCTTTCAGGGCGACAGATGCTTCAATTTAGGAAGTATGGTGTGGGGGGCGTTGGGAGGGGTTGGGGAGGGCGGGGGGGCCATTGCCCTCCGGATCTTTGGTTCGGGTTTCGTACGAGTCACTGTTTTCTGTTTTGGACGACAGCATACTGTTTGCACACACTACCGCCACCGACATACAGCACACTACCCTTCCAATGCCACATCTTTCCACCCTAGCTGCGACGCGTCCCTTTCCCTGACATCCGAGCGCCCTTGGTCCTCCGGGCCCTACATCACTGCCACCCAGATGCCCACTCCTGGTAGATCTCTTCATGTCCTGTCGTGGAATGTGAATGGCTTGCTGGACCGCATCAAACGTGCGGCGGTCCTCAAATGCGCCCAACGTCATGCACCGGACGTGCTCCTCCTTCAGGAGACTCATCTCCTGGGAACCCGTTGCTCCTTCCTCGCACGATATGTGTTCGATAGGGTGTGGCACTCCGGCTTCATGCGGGGTTCTAGCGGGGTGGCGTTCTTGACCCGGAGAGGTCTCCCCTTCACCCCAATCCATGTGATGACCGACGCGCAGGGTCGCTACGTTGCCATATCTGGTAAGCTTGAGGGTAGTGTCCTCAACCTGTTATCAACATACATCCCTCCTGCCACACTTCCCTCCACTCTCCACCACCTTACAGAGGTAATCTCCGCCCTACCCCAGGGCCAGACTATAGTGGGAGGTGATTTCAACGCAGTCATGCAGCCATCACTCGACACAACGGGTGATCCTTCTTCTTCGCGTCTCACCGGTTCAAGCGACTATCCGATTGGTCGGCTGGCCTTGGTCTTTGCGATGCTTGGAGGGTTTGGAACCCCCGGGCGAAACAGTACACTCACACCTCAGCGGCCCAGCATACCCACTCCCGGATCGACTTGGTCCTCCTGCCTGCAACTGATTGTCAACAGGTCTCTAACATCTCTATTCTCCCCCGTGGTATCTCGGACCACTCTGCCATCTCCCTCCGCTTGGGAGGCACCACTGGAGGGGTGCGAGCAGTCTGGCGAATGAATGCATGGTTTCTGCAGGACGCGGACATTAGGGACGCGCTTGAAGTAGAGTTGCAGCACTACTTCCTTGCTAACCAAGGTTCGGTCCCTTCCTCGGGCACACTATGGGAGGCCGGTAAGGCTACCTTACGTGGCATAGCCAGAGGCCTTGTACACGTGAAATGGGCGGCACATACTGAGCACCTGACCCAGCTTGAGGCGCGGGCCCTGCGGCTGGAAGTGACCCTTGCAGGCACGGAGGACGCTCACCTCACCAGGCAGCTGGCGATGCTCCGGGACGAGATCCGTCAGATCTCCCTGGAGTCGGCCAAGATGTTATGGCATTCCTCGGTGGCCTGTGTCTACGGATGGGGCGACAAGAATGGGAAATTGCTTCATAACTTGGTATCCTACCCTAAGGCTAATAGAATTATCCTTGAAATCCAAGACGCTGACGGGACCCACCACTGTACTTCCCGGGCCATTGCTCAGGCTTTCGCGGGCTACTACGCACAGCTCTATTCCGCCAGGCCCCCCGGGGCCTCTTTGGCTGGGTTGTTGGACCGAGCAGGGGTCCTGATGCCCCGCCTCGCTCAGGCCGAATCGGCAGACCTGGATCTCCCCCTTACCCCGGAAGAGATCCATGGAGCTATTTCCCTACTGCACTCTGGGAAGACGCCAGGGCCGGATGGCTTCCCACAAGAGTACTATGCGACGTATCGAGACTTATTGGTGCCCCACCTGGTCGATCTCTTCCAGCATGTGGTCGAGAGAGGCACCTTCCCCTTGGAGACCGATATAGCCACTATAGTGGTCATCCCCAAGACCCAGCCGCCCTATTCTTCCTGTGCGGACTATCGTCCGATTTCTTTAATTTACACCGAAATAAAAATCTTTGCCACAGCCCTGGCCCAACGTCTCCGTCCATTGTTACAAAACTTGATTCAACCAGACCAATGTGGCTTCATGCCGGCACGCGGTACTCGGCATTGTATACGGCGTCTTCACCTCGCCTTGGCCCACCGCCACCTCCTCACCCCGTACCTGGCCTTGCTGTTTATTGATTTCGAGAAGGCCTTTGACACGGTGGATTGGGGTTACTTGGAGGATGTTCTGGCCATGATGGGTTTTGGCCCCCATTTCAGACGCCTTATCCAGGTCCTGTACTCCAATCCCAAGGCCAGAGTTTTGACCAACGGTGCCCTCTCGGAGGCGTTTCCAATTCGGAGAGGCACGCGTCAGGGATGTCCTCTCTCACCACTTTTATTTGCGCTGGCAATGGAGCCCCTGGCCTGCCTCATACGTAATGATCCCCAAATCCGAGGATGATCTTGGGACCCCCACCAGGTGGATAAGATCGCCCTGTATGCGGATGACGTCCTCCTTTTCTTGGCTGATCCCGAAAATTCCGGCCCGGGTTGCCTGGAAGTGCTTCAAGCCTTTGAGAATGCCTAGGGCCTGCGACTCAACCCGAAGAAGTCCACTTTGGTCCCCCTCCATCCCTCGAGGGCTTGCTTTGACTGGCAGTCCAGCATCCCTTTACGGTGGCAATCTTTCAAATATCTCGGGATCTGGGTGGCTCTGGGCCCTTAACATTACACCCCTGATCACGAAAGCCAAACAAGACCTCAAACGATGGCAATCTCTCCTCTTCAACCCTTTCGGAAGAGGGGCGCTCTTTAAAATGATGATTCTCCCCCGTTTCCTAAACATTTTGCAAAACGTCACCTTTCACTTTCCGGGCAGTTGGTTCCGAGACTTTGATGGGGTACTTACCAGGTTCCTGTGGGGAGGAGGGAGACCACGCATAGCCTTAGCCCGCTGCCGGATCCCTCCCTTTGATGGAGGCATGGGCGTGACAAATCTCCATCTCTATTATTTGGCCACCAGGCTTATTGTTTAAATAATATTAAAAGGGTTTTTAATAACTCAGGAAAAAAGGCGCCCAGCTCAATAAACGGTAGTGTGTAAACTAAATCTACAGTATATGGTGCTACCAGGTAAGGGGATAATTCCCTAAAACCCCTCAATGTGTGTAAGGTCAAGCCCTACACAATGTAAATACAATATAAGTCCCGGGCACACATGAACTAGGTGTTAAACCAAAATGGTTTTAAAATTTGCGAAAAAAAGTCTCAATGTCCAATCTCCAATGTATTCATTCTTGTTTTAATTGCTCAATGGAACACACGAAAACCAGCCGACACGTGTTTCGTCGCCAATGGGAGTTAACCCGCGACTTCCTCAGGGCTTGGACATGACATTGGATGTGGTGTCTTTGTACACCAGCATCAAACCTGACCAGGGGCTGAATGCAATAAGTAAGCTGTTGCACAAGAGGCCAGCTACACAGTGGCAGCACACTTCAATGTTGATTTCGATGATGAAACTCATCCTAGAGAATAATTTTTTCATGTTTGACAACAGATGGTATAAACAAATCAGAGGAGTCGCCATGGGTTCCAAATTTTCCCCGTCATTTGCCAATCTGTTTATGGGCACTCTTGAGGCGGATTGGATTTGGGGTAATCAGGGAGCTCCTTGGATTGACTCAATCATCTATTGGGGGCGCTACATAGATGATAACGGCAGTTCAATTCTACAGCGCACCCGCTTGTAGAGACACGGAATACTCTTCGTACATTCAGAAGTTTGTAGCACGTTTACGAATAATCTATAGGATTAGGCCTTCTGCTGAAGCTAAATACGAAGATTGCATTACTCCTTGCAAGATATCACTCGTGTTCAGACATTTTCTCTTTGATGTTGGATATATCGTGACTTGCCGGGTTGGAATTATCACCGGCAGAGCATTCGTACCAAGTTTCACACCAGGCTTATTGTTGTCCATGATTGGTTCACTGGCGGCTGGTCTGACCCGGCCTACCGGACCGAGCTTCACATGATGGACTTCCCACAAATCCAGGCCTACTTATACGGGGCTCCCATTCCGCAAACTATTCCACCTATCACTAGAGTGGTCCTGGTGGCCTGGCGCTCCGCCCTGCGTTACACGAGATGGGACCGAAAACCTACCAGCACACACCTCTGTGGCACAGCACGTGGTTGCGGGAAACAGCGTCCCTCGAGGGCTTTCGGCAGTGGGATCAGGTTGGGATCTCGTTACTTGGGGACGTTTGAGTGGGTGATCACGTTAGGGCCTTCCCCGACCTGCAACAGCGTCACTCTCTTCACACCACCCAATTTTACAGGTATCTACAACTCCGCCACGCGCTCACTGCGCATATTCCACCAGGCACTTCGCTCCCTGAGTTCAGCCCGCTGGTGGCTCAGGTTATGATGGGAAACTTGGGCAGAGGAGGGGTGTCCCGGATATACCGTTCCCTCGTGAACAATGGCCCTGCCACCTTAGATGTGATACGTGCCCGATGGGAGGCTTTGGTGGGTCCCTTGGAGGAGGCGGATTGGTGCGACGCCCTTATGGCCCCTAAAACTCTGACGACTTCCTCTAAACTGCGTCTCATCCAACTCTAGTACCTTCACATGGCTTATCTCAGTCCTGCGCGCTTATATAGGGCAGGGCTGCGCTCCTCCCCAGAATGCACACGATGCAGACAAGCCCCGGCTGACTTTTATCACATGGTATGGTTATGCCCTGCCCTTGCTCCATTTTGGTCGGGAGTGGAGTTGGAGCTTACACAGTCACTGGGGTGGGGGGTCCCTCACGATCACATCCGCGTTCTTCTGGGAGTTTTCGATGGCCTGGACGGCTCCAGAGCTGACAAACGATTTCTGGGCACGCCGGTGGCGGTGGCCAAGCGAGACATTGCAGCGGCCTGGGCTCAGGCCAAACCCCCCACCGTAAGAAAGTGGCAACGGGGTGTGGATTGGTGCGCGACTCAAGAAGAACCTCTCTTTGAGGCCCGGGGATGTCCAGAGAAATTTCACAGGATATGGGGCAAATGGCTAAATCTACTGCCTTGAGTTCAGCGCTTGTTCTGTCTCCTATATCGCTGTATTGCTTTTCAAATGAAGGGACAAGCTTACAAGTTTTAAATCATGACTGGGACTCTTTCTGTATGCCGGGGATGGACTTTGATTTACGGTGTAACCATATGCTGTCGTTATACGTTTGTTTCTCTCAAATGCAAATAAATATGATTATCAAAAAAAAACATGCAAAACAATGGTTGGCGCGTTTCAGTGATTTGCCTTCGCATGGACCATAGAGTCCACTAGACCAGACAGTCTGTTTTTAGGATATAAAATTACATATGCAAAAAATGGAGAAGGGAACTCTTAGTAGCTCGTCGCTTGAACCTTGTGGGAGAATCCTAGATTTGGGTATATATATATAATTCCATGTCTATCTTGTAGGACCGTGGCACTGTGTACATCTCCAGTGAAGAAATTCATGAAGTGGCCAGCATTTATTTACATGTGATGAAGAGGCCCTAGTACAGAAGATACAACCTAATAATGCTGAATTGTCAGTAAACAACATCATAAATACTTCCGTAGTTCGTTTATACTATAGGTATGTAGTTTGTGAAGGTGCAGAGACAGACTATCGAATTCAAAATATCGATTTATACAAATATCGAGTTAAAAATATCGTGGGTCAGAAATATCGACAGATAAATTCTCATGGTCAAGAATATCGAATGTAGATAAGTAATATTGATGTTAAAAATATCGAAGTGTAAAATATCGTTTGCAAAAATATAGTTGTTAAAAATATCGATTTTTTTATTAGTGTTATCTATTTTAGTATATATTTTATATGTATTTGATGTATGCTTTTTTGTATAAGATTTGTTTGCATTTTTAATACGTGTTAAATTTTTATTAGTTATTAATTTTATTTAATTTGATTTTTGCATTTTTTGTTCCTTAGCGGGTTGTGGGTTTATAGGGGAATAGGTTGGGAAGTAATTTAATTATATAAAATTAATTGATTACTTTTAGTAGTTATTAATATTTTATTTGAATTTTGCGTTTTTAGTTCCGTAGCGGGTTGTGGGTTTATAGGGGAATAGGGTGGGAAGTAATTTAATTATATTAAATTTATTGGATATTTTATTTTTATTATTATTTGTTTAATTGAGATGTTATAGTGTTAAATGGGTAAAGTAATTTATTATTAATTAATTATTGATTGTTAATTAATTTTAATTAGTTAATTGGTAATTAATTATGGTAATTGTGTAATTAATTTTAGGTGTGTGTTGTGGTGTTTATAGGTGTAAAGGGTGGGAAGTAATTTATTTTTAATTGATGAATTAATAATTAGTTGTTAATTACTTTTAATTAATTAATTAGTAATTAATTATGGTAATTGTGTAATTATTTTAGGTGTGTGTTGTGGTGTTTATAGGAGTAAAGGGTGGTAAGTATTTTGTGTTTAATTATTATATAGTTGTTAATTAATGTTAACTATTTGATATTTATTTTGTGTAATTGTTTATTTTTTTGTGTGTTGCTTTTACTTTTAAAGGGGTAAAAGGTGGGTATTAAATACATTTTTAAATATTTAATTATTAGTTGTTAATAGTAATAGTTTTTCTTTTAAAAATAATATTTAATTGTGTTTTATTATTTTATAATTTAATTTAGGTGTGAGTTGTGGATATTATAGTGTTAAAGCATGTGTACTCAATGAATGTTTATTATTGTTTTGTTATTAATAAGATTTTTTTAATTGATTATTAATTATGTTAATTATGGAAATAAATGTAATTAAAAATGTTGAAGTGTTTTGTTATTGGTGTGGTGTTATAGAGTAGGAAACAAAATAAATACATTTATGTTTCAAATAAATTTTTTGTTTGTCAATATTTGCTACTTTTAAATAATTATTGTTTATAAATGTATTTATTAATTTATTTTATATATAATTTATAGGTTTTTGTTATATTTAATTAATATTATAATATGTGTTCTTTTTATATGTTTAATATATTTAATTTTATATTTTTAAAATATTGTTTATTTATGTTTATGATTTTTAAAATTTTGTAATATTTTTGTTTTTTTCAATTGTTTAAGTGTTATTAGTAATTTTTGTTTCTCTGCTATCCAACACTTTCCCTAATGTAGCAATCACTGGATTGGGAATAGTAATTTTTACCACTCCGCTATCCAGCACTTTCCCTACTGTTGCATTCACTGGAGTAGAAATAGTAATTCTTACCCCTCCGCTATCCAGCACTTTCCCTACTGTTGCACTCACTGGAGTGGGAATAGTAATTTTTACCCCTCCACTATCCAACACTTTCCATACTGTTGCACTCACTGGAGTGGGAATAGTAATTTTTGCCCCTCTGCTATCCAACACTTTCCCTACTGTTGCACTAACTGGTGTGGGAATAGTAATTTTTACCCCGCCGCTATCCAACATTTTCCCTACTGTTGCACTCACTGGAGTTGGAATAGTAACTTTAATTACTCCGCTATCCAACACTTACCCTATTTTTGCACTCACTGCAGTGGGAATAGTAATTTTTACCCCTCCGCTATCCAACACTTTCCCTACTGTTGCACTCTTTGGAGTGGGAATAGTAATTGTTGGCCCCTCCGCTATCCAACACTTTCCCTACTGTTGCACTCACTGGAGTGGGAATAGTAAATTTTACCCCTCCGCTATCCAACATTTTCCCTACTGTTGCACTCACAGGAGTTGAAATAGTAAATTTAATTCCTCTGCTATCCAACAATTACCCTACTTTTGTACTCACTGGAGTGGGAATAGTAATTTTTATCCCTCCGCTATCCAACACTATCCCTACTGTTACACTCTTTGGAGTGGGAATAGTAATTTTACCCCTCCGCTATCCAACACTTTCTCTACTGTTGCATTCTTTGGAGTGGGAATAGTCATTTTTACCCCTCCGCTATCCAACACTTTCCCTACTGTTGCACTCACTGGAGTTGGAATAGTAAATTTAATTATTCCGGTATCCAACACTTTCCCTACTGTTGCACTTATTGTATTGGGAAATGTGAGTTTAAATTTTTTTAATAGGTTAATGGTTTAATTTATTATAGAATGTTGTTTTTAATTTTAAATTATTGATATATATATATATATTATTTTTATATAATTTAAAAGTATAAAAATAAAATAAAGATAATAGTTAATACATTATTTTTAAGTAAATATATGTATACATTTTTATGTTTGTGTGTTTATATTTTTTTTAATTAAGTTTATTTGTTATATTTAGTTAAAATGTATATTACATTCAATTTATTTTGTTAAAAATAATATTAATATTTAATATATTTGCTATTTATTATTTTATTTTATATATATTTTTAAAACGCTATTTTTTACATCTATAGTTTTTACCTCATTATTTTTGATTCGATATTTTTGTACTTACCTGTTAAGGTATTGGAGTCGATATTTTTGCAGTCGATATTTTTTTTCGATATTTAGAGCATCGATGTTTGTTACATCGATATTCTATCAGTGAACCGTTTGTGACACCTGTAAGTACTATTTCAATCAATCAAACAAACAGCATTTGTATAGCGCAGCACTGTCACTCCTAAGGGTCTCTGGGTGCTGACTACGGGTCTCTGGGCGCTTCACATAAAACTAGCACATTGCCTCATGGAGCAAAACACTCTCTAATAATGTTGTGCACATTTCATGTGGCCTTTTTTAACAGCCAACAAATAGTAACATGCTGGTAGCCGCTTCTTAGTGAAACACGTACCACAACGAACATACCATGTACATATCGACATTTAGAAAACATATTACCTTTATGTGATAATGACTTACCTTAACTGTCAAGGAATGTTTTATTAGCCTTCCCACATATTACACCACCCACCAGGCAGTCTGGTATCTAAATTAGTAATTTATTTCCTGTACATCAGCGCAGCATGGGTGATCACAGTACGCACTTTACAGCAGGGAGATGAATCAGATCAAGGCAGTGTGTTTCCTCTCCAGTCCTCATGCTGCAGCTATAGCCTATAGGCATTGCCAGGACACAATCTTGTGCTTGTGGCATTACCACAAATCTCGCCACCACTCCGATTCGGCGGGCGGACGGCGGAATGAGGGAGGAGCAAGGCCGTTAAGAAAGCGGCTTTCATGGCAGATAGAAGCGGTAATAAATAATATGGTCGCCGCGCGCGAAGGTGTAGTAAACAGTAACTTTTGAGTCCCGATACCTCTATGCAACTGACCTGAGAGGTGCTGGGCCGTGCGGCTTCGTGGGTGTTGTGCCCGCTGACATCGACGGCAATTTCGTGACCGAACTAACACTCTGCGCAGTTTTTTGGCTTCTAAGAGCCCCCCATACCTGACAACAGCGGAGCTGATTCACCTCCATCCTGCATACCCAGGACTGACCTGTGAGCCCGCTGAGGATCGAGAGCTGCTGCGAGTCGGCACACCCTGATGGCCGAGAGGTGTACTCGTCACCCGGATCTGAGGGGAGCGGACCCTGCGCTGCGGCCTGGTGCGGTGAGTGCTGGCTGGGGGTTGGGGTAGCCTGTGTGCTGAGCGCGCTCCTGGTTCCGGGGCCTAGGCCCGATTCTCCGGATCGGGCCGGACTGTAGGGAGCGGCGGGGCTCACCCTGTGCTGCAGAGGCCCCATGCTTGTTCGAACACCGAGGGAAGGAGCAGCCGGTGGTGAACCCTCAAAATGGCACCCATCACTCGCGGACCCGTTCCGGGCCACCTCATGTTCGGCGTCACTTTCCCGGCAATGTTTTGAGGCCGCAGCGAGGTACCGCGCTTACAGCGCACCTCTAGCTTTGCACCTGAGCCCTGCGCCGATGTGTTGCAGACGGCGGGGCTCGGAGAAGAAAGATCGACATCGGGTGCTGGAGCGCGGGTGGATGGCGGCTGCCCGCCCCGAACCACTAATCATCGGAAGGCTCACCAGACCCTCCAGCACTCCTTCCCTCCCCCTGGATACTAGGGAATAACAATCGCAGACGCGCTGGCCTCAGAAACGGGAGGCACTGCGCACACCATCACCTACCACGTCTTGTGCCACTTTATCCTCATTCTGAACGTTCTGGAGAACCTATGCCTGCTCCAATACGTGTCCTCCTCAGAGAACCCTGCGGTCCACGAGTTGGCCATCATTGGGTTCATGATCTTCTCCCGCAGCCTCATGATTCTGAACTATCTCCCCTGGATAATGAATGGGTTAATCACTTAGTTCTGAACATCATCCTCTGCAGAACTTAATATGATAACATCTGGATTGCTGATGTGCAGCGTACTATAAACTTCTGTGAATTGTGAAAAAAATTCGAATTACAAACTGTGTGCTTCATGTCCTGGATGGCAAAGCTTCTGGAATGGCCTGTGCTAGGTTTTTACCTTAGAGATGGGGCAAATTCATGGCCACAGAGAAAAAACAGTCTGTCCCCCTAACCAATGCTGTCCGTTCTCATTTAGTACTCTTTCTTTCTTTGTCTACTTCCTTTACTCCTATCCCCTCTCACCTGAATCTCTCCCCTTGCCTGCTACACCACCTAGCCCCCTGTCCTTTTGTGCCCTTTTGACTAAGCACTCCTTCTCCCCTTGTTGGGGAAAGATCCAATATTTATACTCTGGAGTCTCAACGAACCCGCTGAGAGAGTCCACAGCGCCAAGGGAGCCACCCACAGTAGAGGTATGGGATGGCACCCTTGCCAAAGCACTCCCTCTCCCTTTTGGGGAAGGATCCAGTATGTAGGCCTTGGAGTCTCAGAGACCCCTCTGAGAGAGTCCATTGCGTATAGGGAACCTCTCGCAACAGAGATGGGGAAATGATACCACTTCCCTGGGATCACAGCTTACTGGACGTTGGACGCAGCTTTGACTCGTCTACCGGTTAGTGTCCCCGTCACCCTCCCCTCCTCTTTCCATGCTGTGTCTCTCACCCTCCCCTTCTCTTTCCCTCCTCCTTTCTCTGTCTACTTCCCCTGCTCCTACCCCCTCCCCTGAATCTCTCCCCTTGCCTGCTTTTTCCCTTATGTATATGTCCTTTTTGTAGTCTCGACCTTACATGTAACTATGTTTGCCAAGCTCTAATAGCTGTGTAACCTTTGTAACAATGTAACCTGCAACTATGGTCTGATACTCATGTAAAGCGCTCTGATACCTCCGGGTCTAGCCAGCGCTATATAAAACCTTTAAAATAAATAAATAAAATAAAATAAATACCACTCTATTGGTAGGGCCAAGGGAGGTCAGTTGTCTCTCTCAATGCAGGTGGAACACTTAAATGGAAAATTACAGGAAATACTGGCCAGAAAGAGCTGCGAGAGCTGCATGTGTGTAGTCTATGACTGCAAGCTGAAAGAGGAGGGTGAAAAGAGATTCCCACGAACAAGAGTCTGTAATTCAAAGGGGGACAGGCGCTTGCCTGTCTCTGTCTGTATCATGATTTACTCTTGCAGCTAGGGAGCATGGTACTGTTCTTTAAAGTACAAAGAGTGTGAAATGCTTAAATACACTTTCTCCACTGAACTCAGCAGACTTCGCTTGATTAATCTCCAGCAGTGTGGTGATGTGGCGAATGTTCTGCGTTACTCTCCCTCGAGATGCGTGTCTCTTGCCAGAGCTGCCCTTTGGATGGATGAAACTTTTGGTGAAAATGTGTGAAATCTACCCATTTCAGCATTTCACCAGGCATATACCATTCAAATGCTTTACTCACTCAAATTCTGTATAGCTACATTCCCCCCCAGCAGGGGAGTAAATACATACCACCTCCACCCCCCCAAGTCACTGAAGACCAGGATATTTATGGCCTGTTGAGAACCAAATCTCAGAGAATGCTCAGAGACAGCTGAACTGGTGTCTAAGGATCAATCAATGGTATCTGAAGGCTGAATTATGTTCTCTGAAGGGCAGCTGGTTGAGTCAAGAGGCAAAATGTGAGGTCAAGCCAGCTGAGGTTATCTAAGGGTGCAGTAAAGTCTAGGTCCTGCTGGGAGTGTCTGTGGGCAGACAGAGCTTCTCCTAAGGCCGGATGTGGGAATGGAAGGAGGAACTGTGGTTATTGAAGACAGGCTCAGGGTCTCTGAAGGACATGCTGGAGGCATCTGAGATAGATAGGATAACTGGTCGCATTTAAGGACCAGATGAGGGTAAGAACAGTCTGAGGGTTGCTGATGGATTTTGTAGGTATGTTGGATGATTCTGTTGGCACACCAGGGTCAAGTAGTTGTGTGTGTGTTGGGTTCGGTGCAGTCTTCCAGGTGGAAATTCAGGTCTCCAAGGAGGATTTAGGCGCTTGAGTCGAGGATGAGGGGTGCAACGAAGTCTGCAATGGTGTTGGTGAAGTTCCTGTGTGGTCTGGATGGTCTGTAGTTGAGGGTGCTGCTCAAGTTGAAGTTGTTTGTGATGTGGAGTTTGAAGTCTGACAGACTTGTGTTCCATGTTGCTGGGGGTAGTATCTAAGGAGGTAGAGCAGCTGATGGCGGCCTTGAAGATGATGGCAATTCCACCGCAAGCTTGTGTAGTCTGTCTTGCTGAGCAATCTTGTGTCCAGAGGGGATGGCTGTTGCAATTTTGGGAGTCGATAAGGGGTTCATCTGGGTCTCTGTGAGAAACAGCAGGTCTGGTGCTTGGTCGTGCAGCAGGTCCCAAATCTACGTGGCGTTTTTGGTGAGAGAGTGGGCATTGAGAAGCATGCATGAGAGCACAGTGACTGTGTGGTCAGTGGCTGACAACTGTGGATGTGAAAGAGTTGGGTGTTGGGCGCTCATGGTGCGGAGATAGTGAGCAGTGGGCATTGGGGAGTGCATGATAACTTATAGGTGGCACAGGAGAAGATTTCCACAGTGTTATGTAATGCAGTGCAGTGCCAGTGCGGCCAGGGTTGAGAGCATGGAGTGTTGTAGTGGGGTAGCGATGGAAGAGGAGAGGACCAGGGATCCTGGAGCTGAGCACTGGCATGATGCAGACAGGTACAAACTGGCTTGCCTTTGGTGCACCTTTGACAGGCCTGTGGCATGCCTTCGTTGCAGCTGCCATTAAGTAGGTCCCGAGAGGGTGGAGAAGAGCAGGGGGCGTGGCAGGGTTGGTGGTGCGCAGGATGTGGGAAGAGGGAGAGCTGGAGAGGCTGGAAAGGAAGTAAAGGCGGGAGATAGCTGAAGGGAAAGAGTGGGAGAAAGGCCACAAAGCATGACAGGACACAAATGGCAAAAATAGAAACAAGCAGACAAGAGCAAAGTGACAGAAATATAAAAAAAGAAGAAAAGAGAGAAAGTGGCAAAAATATCAACAAGAAGAAATGAGCAAAAGTGAAAGAATAAACAAGCAGCAATGAGCACAAGTGGCAAGCAGAAATGAGCAAGAGTGGCAAAGAGGCACAAGCAGAAATGAGCAAGAGTGTGAAAGAGAAAAACAAGTAGAAGCAAGCAAGATGAAGTAAGGAAAGCAGAGACAATCAGGCATCAACCAGAGGTGAAAGGAAAGAACAAACCTGAAAGAGAAGGATCACGAGAGAGTGTCAAAGGAGAAGGAGCGGGGCAGGAGCCTCGGATGCACATGAGCAGGGTCCAAAGGCACAAGTAAATCTTGGAGGAGGATAGGAGGCACCTGCAATGCATCTGACTTCAAAATATATGTTGGTGAGAAGTCAGAAACATTTGAAGTGGAAGAAAGAAGTCTGATCCCAACAGTGCAATCTTTAATAGAAGAAACAAAGCCAGCTGAACTAGAAGCACTCCTTAGATTGACAATATCTGAGAAAAAAAAACAGGCGACACATTGAAGAAATGTGAAACAAAACTCTTGTATGGAGGAAAGCTATCTGGATTTTCTCTGTGGTGGGCAGCAGTGTCATGGAGCAAGCAACACAGCAACATTGCAACAGGGACAATGACAGTAGGACCTTGCAATGCACGAGAGACTGGTCTCTGGACAATGACCACTTCCTGCTGGGGTGTACCAGAATTGGAAGGGAAGGAACTAGAAAGTGGCAGGCATAGGGAGAGGGAGAGCAGAGGCAGTACAGAGTGAGCAAGCTGCATCATTCTTAGAACAAGAGTACTTCTTAGGGTGCATCTAATAAAAACAGATAGCCACCTCAACCTGTGTCCGTGCACTTTTTGTCGTCTTTGGTCGGTCGACATGTAAAAGGGAGTGCACATCAGAGAGGAAGGGGTTATGGTATGAATGCTTCTGTGGGTCAAAATTGCAGCACCTCTGATTTACATTCAGGGCCAGATTCAGATATCAAACTTTAATGGAACCCAAGGGACACCTTTCTGCACAAAAACAATCCTCTGAGGCTTTTTCCTCTTTCTAAGTGTGATGCAGGATGCAACACACTTAAAAAGAGGAAACAACGAGGAGAAATAAAGATATTTCTCCTCATTGAGCATTCCCTGGGAAGGCATAACATTTTGATGCATTCCCAGGTTTATCAGTCTTGGTTAATCTGGGAATGTGCCAGAATCCATGGGTGGATGCGTGGGCATACCCACGCTCCGCCCATGGAACGCCTTCCCAGGGCACAGTAACGCAAGGCAACGACTTGCGCTGCCTAGCGTTACTCCAGATTTACCAAGCAACGCAGGCCATGCAAGGTGGCTGCTTCACATACAAACAGGGGCGGCCTTGAGCAGCTTGGCAGGGTGCCTCAAGTGTCCCTTGCTCAGCCCTGAGCACAGTGAAACTGAGCTGTGCTGAAATACCTGTGAGGGCCAACATTTGTCTACAGGGTGATGAAAAGGTAGAGCTGTGCCTTACAAGCTAACCTACACAATTCAGCTCTAGATTGGAATTTTTATTTTTACGGCAATACGGAGGAATCAGAACATCTACAGTGAAGCGGTTCTAAACTAGCTAGGAACCTGTCTGAAATCAGAAGTGGTCTATCCTAACACTTTCACTATAACCGAGCAATTCAACACAAACCAGAGCGAGTTAATGATCAGTGTCCTCTACAAACCAGCCATTGACACATACAGTACTCCTGATGGAAAAGTGTATTTGTTGCGCCTACATAAAACACCCAAATAAATAAATGACATTATCAGTGGTAGAGTTGAAAGAGGAAAAGGAATCTAGGCCAGTGAAAGAAAACAGTGTCTTGCTCAGCCCTTCTTGCCCATTAGAATCTGCCCAGGTGTCTTCCAAGCAGCTCTTAATTTGTGAGGGTTTTTGCATGTGGTGGGCCCCGGCAATTATTTTGCAGGACCAGGAGATCTGTTTTTCATTATTAGACTTTGACAAAGAGCAAGAAAGAGAAAGGCAGAAGAAGAAAGAAGGAGGAAGAGAAGGATAGGAAAAAAGAGACAGAGGGAGGAAGGAGAGATGAAAAAGACAATACAAAAGTGATACAAAGAGACAGAAGTGTAGCGTGGAGGAAGAAAGAGGCAAGAGTGTGTAGTCTTGGTGTTTGGCAAACCTGACATTCAGTGATGGGCTTTTTAAGAACAAATTTGGGCCCATTTGTATATGTTGTGTTCCATTGGGCTTCTTTTATAAACCATTCAGAAGCATTTTATGTGCACCATCACGGAGGATGCAATTACAATCAGAATGGGTCTTACCGTGTGAGAACAGATTCGCAGCACTGGAAAACTATAATGAGGTAGAATGACAAAGGGGCCGATTCCGATTCAGGCCGGAAATCTCTCCGACCGAGCCGGACCCGGAGAGATTTCCGACCGAATCGGACCCTAGCAGTCCGACCGAACGAGTACGATGCGTTCGCATGCTATCGGACTCGAGTCGGTCGGACTCCCATTGAAGTCAATGGGAGCCGGTCGTACAACGCGTACGCAGGCTCCCATTGACTCAATGGGTGCGAGGCGAACAAGGGCGCCCCCTACAGCGGGTATGCATCGAAGCGGGTCGCGCCGGTCATGCACAGGTAGGGGGGACCCATGGGTCCCCCCTGTGTGCGACTCGCGCGGCTAGGCATACAGGGGGGTCCGACACGGACCCCCCAAAGTGCGGCTCCAACTGCACTTTCGAGCCGGACGGCGCGAGTCGGTCGGACTGCTCGCGGCGCGCATCGTACTTACCCGGCCGGGGAACGTCTCCATTGCGCGGTGCGAGTCGTGTCCATGCGAGTCGGTCGGAGCGGTTGAGTCCCGCGAACGAGTCGGTCGGCAATTTCGCCTACGCTCGCATCGTACTCGCTCGCCCGGACGCACGTCCGACTCGGTCGGGAAACAGGGCTCCGAATCGGATCCGGTAATGCCGAGTCCGATTCGGAGCCCTACCGGCCGAGATCGGAATCGGCCCCTAAATGTTCTCAAGGAGCAAGAAACGACATTGGACTATCTGCGGACAAAGTTTCACAACTAGGCTTGAAAAGGTTTCGGCAGCACATATATTCCCTATGGGACGGATTGAGAAAGAATGGCAGGCTGTGAGCCCAGAGATTCTCCCAGATAAGGTTATAATGCAGAACTTCGAGCCTTCCGCCCCAACGCTTATCCCTATATCCCCATCTAAAAAGGCATCAGAGCTAAAGCTATTGAGTTGGAATATTGCTGGAATATGATCTAAGATATCCTACCCAACTGGCAAAACATTATCAAGACATAAGATATTATATTATTACAGGAAACCTGGGAAACAAACCTTATTGACTTTGATGGTTATATGTGTTTCAGTGTCCCAGCGCTGCCATTTCATTCAGGACGGGCCTCAGGGTAGCTTTCCCTTTGGGTCAGCTTATCTATTGGAGGCTCCGCAGGAATGGTTAATGTAGCTGGAACCGATTTCCAAGCAGTTTGGTATAGAGGGACCCTGAATATATTGTTTATACATTTTTATATTAATAATTTTATACACATCCCGAATTCAAAATTCCAAGGTTTATTTTCATTTATTGCCACACAGGTAGAGAAGATATCACAATGGGCCAGCAACTCAACCTTTATTTAGGGGGTGATTTTAATGTTAGACTACCAGGCTGTAGTGTAAGGGGAGGGGAAACGCCCGCTTGAAGAGTGGACGAACGGGGGAGGGAGCTACAGAGTTTTGCTGCTTCCCTTGCACTATACAATATATTGCAAAGGGACGGGATTGACTCACAGGTCTTACCCACTTTTGGAGGGAGGAATAGCACCTCCATTATTGATTAAAGTTTCATTCCTAATAATATACGGTCTAGTCTGATTAATGGAACAACTATTGGCTCATATTTTGGGGATCGTAACCCAATTGGGACCACTCTGGAAATGCCTTATCGAGTGCCACACCATGAAATCCCTGGCCTAGCTAATATGATTTCAGCTAGTGATAATCGCAGGCTTCGATGGAGGCTGCTGGATCCCATAAAATTTGTTAACAGGCTGGTGGGTGAGAATTTACAGCTAGTAATGGATTGCTTATCCGAAGACACTAATGGTGAATTAATAGTCCTCTCTTTTGTGGCCATTTGCAGTAAAATTAAATCCTACTTGTTAGCACCTGCTATATCAGATATCCAGAACCATCGCTGGTTCGATCGCGAGTGTTCACTCGTGAACCGCCAGCTAAGAAGGGCTTTAAATGCTGAACCCCGGGACCGTGCTTTAGTGTCCATTTTGCACAAGGCATATAAAGCGGTTACACAAAAACAAAGAGCTGAAGTTATCACACAACAGTGGACAACACTGACTGTCACTGCCAGTACATGGGACAGTAAAACCTTTTGGAATGCAGTGTCCACTATTCGCTCTCTTGACTGCAGAGGAACAAGTAGATGTCATATAATTGGGGAGGAGTGGGTATCTCATTTTAAAGAAATTTATACAGATGATGATCCGACTCCCTTAAGGCCTTGGCAAGACCTCACTTAGTCTTCTCAGTACAGGAAGTAGAGATCACTGTAAGAGAAAGTGCAGGTGGGAAGGCCCCAGGACCAGTTGGCGTCCCTATTGATAACATCAAATGTAATATACATTTATGGGCCCCTGTATTGACAAATGTGTATAATAATTTGAACTACTCCTCGATCCCTTCTTCTTGGACCTCCTCGACCATTGTCCCAATTTTTGAAAAAGATAATAGGGCGGAACCTAGATGCTACCGACCCAATCCTTTGATTGTCATTCGGGCAACAATATTGAGAAGAGTATTGTATAATAGAATATCAGAGTGGGTTAAGGAGAATAATGTTTTAAATGATTGTCAGTAAGTTTCAGGAGTGGCATAGGAACTGTAGAGCAATGCCTAATTTTTTTTTTGATAATCAACTTTATTGATTTTTGAATGAACGAGACAAACATTACAATACAATTGATTAGTGGTAATTGGTACATTTTTTTTTTATAAACAATTTTATTGTTTTTTAAACAAAAATACCAGCAGTAGTCAAAAACAGTATACCACAGCATTCGTCTGACATTTCCCTTTTACATATACGGGGGAGATGGTCTTGCAGTGCACGGTCCTACAGATCCCCGCACCATTTCAGAAGGAGATATGTTTATTCTATCTGCCCCAGCCATTTGCCCCAAACCTTACGGTATTTAGCTGGACACCCTCTAGCCTCGAACAACGGTTTCTCTTGTGCTGCGCACCAGTCCACACCTCTGCGCCATTTCGTTATGCCAGGGGATACCAGATTTATCCAGCTAGCCGCAATGTCTCGCTTGGCCACCATTATGGCAGTAGTGAGAAATTGTTTGTCAGCTCGGGAGCCATCTAGTCCATCCGTAATTCCCGGGAGTATATTTAAGGGGTTGTGCGGGACCTCCCAGCCCAGGACCTCTGTAAGTTCTTTTTCTATGGAGTCCCAATAGCATTCAATGACGGGGCTGGCCCATGCCATGTGAAAGAAGTCTGCTTGGTCGTGATTGCAGCGCGCACAAGTTGCATTTGACTTCATGCCTGCGCTAAAGAGGCGCTTGGGTGTTAGGTAGGTAGCATGTAAATAATATAGTTGGACCATGCGGAGCCTGGCGGAGGTGGTGACTGTCTTGGGTGCCATTAAAGCGTCTCTCCAGTCTTCCTCTTCAAGAGGTCCCACCCAGTGCTCCCATAAGTTTCGTAGCCGGTCTAGTGTGTTTGGAGTGTTATTGGTTAGGGAGCGGTAGATATGAGAGACACCCCCCTCTCCTAGGTTACCTGTCATAATCTGCGCTTAAGGGGGACTATACTCTGGGAGGGATGTGCCCTGAGGTACGTGTAAGTAGAGGGCATGACATAGCTGCAGATATCTATAGAATTGTGAGGGGTGCAGGGAATAACGAGTTCGCAGGTCTTGGAAAGTGTGCATATGGTCGCTCATCCACACGTCTCCAAGCTGCGAGATACCAATGAGGTCCCATGGCCGGAATCCCTCCAGGCCACTGACCTCACGAAGCCAGGTCCCCTGCCAAAGTGGTGTGTATTGGGTCAGTTTGTTCATCCATTGGGTGTGGCGCAGGGAGGCGCGCCAGGCTAGGAGAACCGCCTGCATCACTGTTGGCATTGTCCTGGGGATAGTTCCTCCATACATCATCACCTGGATCCTGGGTAGACTCAGATCGCCCAGTTCCAGTCTGAATGCTGGGTCCGACCAGCCACCGTTGAACCAGTCATGCAGCGTGAGTAAGCGGGTTGCCAGATAGGATAGATAAAGATTGGTCATGCCCATGCCACCATCAAAGGACGGAATCCGGCACTGGGATAGGGCTAAGCGGGGTCTCTGTCCACCCCAAAGGAATTTAGTAGTCAGACTGTCGAGCTCTTTAAATCAGGTTCATGGGAATTGAAGAGGGGTGTTTTGGATCAGGTAGAGGAACCTGGGGAGTATCATCATTTTGAAGAGGGCGACTCTTCCCAGGGGATTAAGCGGTAGCGTTTGCCACTTATGGAGATCAGCTCGGGCTTTCTTCACCAGCGGGGTGACATTAAGTGACCAGGCGAGATCAGGGAGCAGGGCCACCCAGATTCCCAGGAATTTGAATGACTGCCTTCTGATAGGAATCGTGGATTGCCATTCAAAACAGTCTCTTGATAAGTGGAGGTAATTGGTACATTAACGAGTACTTGCATTGGTTGTGCGCAAACATGCATATCAGCCTGTTTTCACAATACATAATCAATACAGTCAAGGTGTTTGAAAAGACATAAGACCCATTCATCCTAACCGATTTAACCATTTGCCCCAGATCTTTGAGTGTTTGACTGGGCACCCCCTAGTCTCAAATAAGGGTTTCTCTTGGGCAGCACACCAGTCCACGCCCCTACGCCATTTAGCTAAACTTGGGGGGGTCAGATTGTTTCCATGCCGCGGCAATGTCGCGTTTAGCCACCATTGTAGCCAACCCCAGGAAGAGTTTGTCTGCTCTAGACCCATCTAAGCCCTCCATGACTCCCAGGATGAGGTTCAGGGGGTTATGGGGCACCTCCCAACCCAGAACATTTGTGAGTTCAGATTCCAGTGTTTCCCAGTAAAGGGTGAGGTGAGGACAGGACCAAACCATATGACAAAGGTCTGCCGGCTCCTGCCCGCAGCGCGTACAGACCCGTGAGGGTCGCAAGCCTGCCTTATAGAGGCGATCTGTGGTTAGGTAGGCGGTATGGAGAAAATATAGTTGAATTAAGCGGAGCCTGGCTGAGGTAGTAATGGTCTTAGGGGCCATTAGGGCGTCGCACCAGTCCTCCTCCTCGAGGGGGCCCAGCGACACCTCCCATTGGTGTCATTGGACTGTTATTAGTTAGGGAGCAATATATCCGTGATACCCCCTCTTTCCCCAAGTTCCCCATCATAACCTGTGCTTCCAGCGGACTAAATTTGGGAAGTGTGGCGCCGGTTGATACATGGGTGTTGAGGGTGTGACGTAGCTGTAAGTATCTGTAAAATTGTGGTGTGTGGAGGGTATAGCATCCCTGTAAGTCGTGGAATGTTCTTATGTGGTCACCCACCCATACATCTCCTAGCTGCGAAATACCGATGAGGTCCCATCCTTTGAAACCCACTAACGCTGCCACTTCACCTAGCCACACACCCTGCCAGAGAGGTGTTTGTTGAGTCAATTTGTTATTCCACCGAGTATGTCGTAAGGCCGAGCGCCAGGCCAGCAGAACAGCTCGGGTCACTGGTGGTAAGGCTCTAGGCACTGGACTGCCATAGAGTGTTGCCTGGATTTGAGGGAGTCCCATGTCTCTTAATTTGGTACTGTAGGCTGGGTCAGACCAGCCACCATTAAACCAATCATGGAGGACGAGCAGTCTGGTGGC
This sequence comes from Calotriton arnoldi, assembly GCA_963921515.1. Taxonomy (NCBI): domain Eukaryota; kingdom Metazoa; phylum Chordata; class Amphibia; order Caudata; family Salamandridae; genus Calotriton; species Calotriton arnoldi. The sequence continues at coordinate 1,250,187 of CAWUFW010004577.1, forward strand.
TGAGTAATACACATAAAGATCAGTCATGCTCATGACTCCGTCGAAGGGTGGGAACCGGCAGAGAGTGAGGGCTATGCGTGGTCTCGTGCCTCCCCACAGAAACTTTGTAGCCATGCTATCTAGTTCTTTAACCCCTTCGCTGCTAGGCCTTTTCCCCTCCTGTGCTAAGCCTTTTTTTGGCTATTTGGGGTAGTGCGCGCTTAGGCCCCTGTAACTTTTTGACCACATAAGGTATCCATGCCAAATTTGCGTCCTTTTTTCTAACATCATGGGGATTGTAAAGGTACCCAGGGTTTGTGGATTCCCTGGAGGGGACCCAGAAATTAGTCAAAATACAGCAAAATATTTTTTTTTTGTGGAAAAATGCGAAAAAGGGCTACAGATGAAAGCGTCTTGATTTTTCCCTGCAAATGGCATCAAAAAGGGGTTGTGGGGATGAAATCACCATCTTCCCAGCTTTCAGGGACAAGCAGACTTTTGTCAGAAAACCAACTTTTTTACACAGTTTTGGCATTTTTCTGGGACATAGCCTATTTTTGCTATTTTTTGTGCTTTCAACCTCCTTCCAGTTAATGGTAGAAATGGGTATGAAACCAATAATGGATCCTGGAAAGCCATACATTTCTGAAAAGTAGACAAAATTCTGAATTCAGCAAGGGGTCATTTGTGTAGATCCTTCAAGTTTTCCTTATAGAAACTAACAGTTAAATAAAGGAAAAATTGAAAATTAGTTGAAAAAAACAGCCATTTGTGTCAACGTTTTCACCTGTAACTTCTTCTAATTATGACAGCTATTTGAAGGCAATATACCGTTATATCCGCTGGACCTTTCTGGTTGTGGGGATATATAGGACTTGTAGGTTCACCAAGAACCCGACGAACCCAGAGCCAATAATTGAGCAACATCTTGCAATGATTTTTTTAAGTACCGGGTATATAGCAATTATTTTGGGAAAATGTATACATGGAAAAATTGTTATGAAAGACACCTATGTATTTCTGAAATGGGAACAAAATGTAGATTTTAGAAACAGTAGATATTTGCACATTTCCGAAATTGGGAGTACCCATACTAGCATGAGCATTATAGGTCATTTTTCAAAATGACTTATTTTTTACACATTGTCTTTCATTTGGAAGGCAGAAATGCATCGAAAGTCAATAGGTAATAACAGTTGCTCTACAAATCTGTGTTACCCTAAGTCTCCCGATAAAAATGGTACCTCACTTGTGTGGGTAGCCCTTGTGCCCACAACAGGAAATGGCTCAAAATGCAACGTGGACGTACCACATTTTCACAATGAAAAATTACCCTTTTTTTGCAAAGTGCCTAGGTGTAGTTTTTGAACCCTGGCTCTGCCAGCACCTAGGGAAACCTAGCAAACCTATACATTTTTGAAAACTAGACACCCAGGGGAATCCAGGATGGGGTGACTTGACTGCCTCCCACCAGGTTCTGTTACCCAGAATCCCTTGCAAACATAAAAATTGTCAAAAAAACCACATTTTCCCCACATTTCTGTGGTGGAAAGTTCTGGAATCTGCGTGGATCCACAAATTTCCACCCACCCCGCGTTCCCCAAAGTCTTACGAGAAAAATGGTACCTCACTTGTGTGGGTCGGCCTAGTGCCTGCGACAGGAAACGGCGCAAAACGCAACGTGGTCACACCTCAATTTCGCAGTGAAAAATGACCCTTTTTTGGCAAAGTGCCTAGCTGTAGTTTTTGAACCCTAGCTCTGCCGGCACCTAGGGAAACCTAGCAAACCTATACATTTTTGAAAGCTAGACACCCAGGGGAATCCAGGATGGGGTGACTTGACTGCCTCCCACCAGGTTCTGTTACCCAGAATCCCTTGCAAACATAAAAAATTGTCAAAAAACCACATTTTCCCCACATTTCTGTGGTGGAAAGTTCTGGAATCTGCGTGGATCCACAAATTTCCACCCACCCCGCGTTCCCCAAAGTCGTACGAGAAAAATGGTACCTCACTTGTGTGGGTCGGCCTAGTGCCTGCGACAGGAAACTGCGCAAAACGCAACGTGGTCACACCTCAATTTCGCAGTGAAAAATGACCCTTTTTGGCAAAGTGCCTAGCTGTAGTTTTTGAACCCTAGCTCTGCCGGCACCTAGGGAAACCTAGCAAACCTATACATTTTTGAAAACTAGACACCCAGGGAATCCAGGATGGGGTGACTGGACTGCCTCCCACCAGGTTCTGTTACCCAGAATCCCTTGCAAACCTAAACAATTATCAAAAACCACATTTTCCCCACATTTCTGTGGTGAAAAGTTCTGGAATCTGCGTGGATCCACAAATTTCCACCCACCCCGCATTCCCCAAAGTCTTCTGAGAAAAATGGTACCTCACTTGTGTGGGTCAGCCTAGTGCCCGCGACAGGAAACGGCGCAAAACGCAACGTGGTCACACCTCAATTTCGCAGTGAAAAATGACCCTTTTTTGCAAAGTGCCTAGCTGTAGTTTTTGAACCCTACCTCTGCCGGCACCTAGGGAAACCTAGCAAACCTATACATTTTTGAAAACTAGACAACCAGGGGAATCCAGGATGGGGTGACTTGACTGCCTCCCACCAGGTTCTGTTACCCAGAATCCCTTGCAAACATAAACAATTGTCCAAAAAAACACATTTTCCCCACATTTCTGTGGTGGAAAGTTCTGGAATCTGAGTGGATCCACAAATTTCCACCCACCCCGCGTTCCCCAAAGTCTTACGAGAAAAATGGTACCTCACTTGTGTGGGTCGGCCTAGTGCCTGCGACAGGAAACGGCGCAAAACGCAACGTGGTCACACCTCAATTTCGCAGTGAAAAATGACCCTTTTGGCAAAGTGCCTAGCTGTAGTTTTTGAACCCTACCTCTGCCGGCACCTAGGGAAACCTAGCAAACCTATACATTTTTGAAAACTAGACACCCAGGGGAATCCAGGATGGGGTGACTGGACTGCCTCCCACCAGGTTCTGTTACCCAGAATCCCTTGCAAACATAAAAAATTGTCAAAAAAACACATTTTCCCTACATTTCTGTGGTGGAAAGTTCTGGAATCTGCGTGGATCCACAAATTTCCCCCCCACCCCGCGTTCCCCAAAGTCTTACGAGAAAAATGGTACCTCACTTGTGTGGGTCAGCCTAGTGCCTGCGACAGGAAACGGCGCAAAACGCAACGTGGTCACACCTCAATTTCGCAGTGAAAAATGACCCTTTTTTGGCAAAGTGCCTAGCTGTAGTTTTTAACCCTAGCTCTGCCGGCACCTAGAGAAACCTAGCAAACCTATACATTTTTGAAAACTAGACACCCAGGGGAATCCAGGATGGGGTGACTGGACTGCCTCCCACCAGGTTCTGTTACCCAGAATCCCTTGCAAACATAAAAATTGTCAAAAACCACATTTTCCCCACATTTCTGTGGTGGAAAGTTCTGGAATCTGCGTGGATCCACAAATTTCCACCCACCCCACGTTCCCCAAAGTCTTACGAGAAAAATGGTACCTCACTTGTGTGGGTCGGCCTAGTGCCTGCGACAGGAAACGGCGCAAAACGCAACGTGGTCACACCTCAATTTCGCAGTGAAAAATGACCCTTTTTTTGCAAAGTGCCTAGCTGTAGTTTTTGAACCCTACCTCTGCCGGAACCTAGGAAACCTAGCAAACCTATACATTTTTGAAAACTAGACACCCAGGGGAATCCAGGATGGGGTGACTTGACTGCCTCCCATCAGGTTCTGTTACCCAGAATCCCTTGCAAACATAAAACATTGTCAAAAAACCACATTTTCCCCACATTTCTGTGGTGGAAAGTTCTGGAATCTGCGTGGATCCACAAATTTCCACCCACCCCGCGTTCCCCAAAGTCTTACGAGAAAAATGGTACCTCACTTGTGTGGGTCGGCCTAGTGCCTGCGACAGGAAACGGCGCAAAACGCAACGTGGTCACACCTCAATTTCGCAGTGAAAAATGACCCTTTTTGGCAAAGTGCCTAGCTGTAGTTTTTAACCCTACCTCTGCCGGCACCTAGGGAAACCTAGCAAACCTATACATTTTTGAAAACTAGACACCCAGGGGAATCCAGTATGGGGTGACTGGACTGCCTCCCACCAGGTTCTGTTACCCAGAATCCCTTGCAAACATAAAAAATTGTCAAAAAAACACATTTTCCCCACATTTCTGTGGTGGAAAGTTCTGGAATCTGCGTGGATCCACAAATTTCCACCCACCCCGCGTTCCCAAAGTATTACGAGAAAAATGGTACCTCACTTGTGTGGGTCGGCCTAGTGCCTGCGACAGGGAACGGCGCAAAACGCAACGTGGTCACACCTCAATTTCGCAGTGAAAAATGACCCTTTTTGGCAAAGTGCCTAGCTGTAGTTTTTGAACCCTACCTCGGCCGGCACCTAGGGAAACCTAGCAAACCTATACATTTTTGAAAACTAGACACCCAGGGGAATGCAGGATGGGGTGACTGGACTGCCTCTCACCAGGTTCTGTTACCCAGAATCCCTTGCAAACCTAAAAAATTGTCAAAAAAACCACATTTTCCCCACATTTCTGTGGTGGAAAGTTCTGGAATCTGCGTGGATCCACAAATTTCCACCCACCCCGCGTTCCCCAAAGTATTACGAGAAAAATGGTACCTCACTTGTGTGGGTCGGCCTAGTGCCTGCGACAGGAAACGGCGCAAAACGCAACGTGGTCACACCTCAATTTCGCAGTGAAAAATGACCCTTTTTGGCAAAGTGCCTAGCTGTAGTTTGTGCACCCTAGCTCTGCCGGCACCTAGGGAAACCTACCAAACACACACATTTCTGAAAAGTAGACACCCGGGGGCTTCCAGGGAGGTATGGCTTGCGTGGATCCCCCAACGTTTCCTTACCCAGAATCCCCTGCAAACCTCAATTTTAGCTGAAAAAATCACTTTTTCACACATTTTTGTGTGGGAAAGTGTGGCATCACTGGCCTCACACAAATTTCCTACCACCCAGCGTTCCCCAGGTCTCCCGATAAAAATGGTGCCTCACTTGTGTGGGAGGCCCAAGTACCCGCGACAGGCAAGGGCCCACAACGTATTGAGGCGACCTCAAAATGGCCTTTCACAAAACCACCTGGTTTTGCAAGAGGGGTCACCTGGGTTTTTGGCCCCGTGCTCGGCGGCCATCTAGGGAAACCTACCAAACCCACACATTTCTGAAAAGTAGACACCCGGGGGCTTCCAGGGAGGTATGGCTTGCGTGGATCCCCCAACGTTTCCTTACCCAGAATCCCCTGCAAACCTCAATTTTAGCTGAAAAAATCACTTTTTTCACACATTTTTGTGTGGGAAAGTGTGGCATCACTGGCCTCACACAAATTTCCTACCACCCAGCGTTTCCCCAGGTCTCCCGATAAAAATGGTGCCTCACTTGTGTGGGAGGCCCAAGTACCCGCGACAGGCAAGGGCCCAAAACATTTTTTGATAGGCAATGTTGATGTTGCCTCAAAACGTTTTGTGTCCTTGCATGTCGCGGGTACTTGGGCCTCCCACACAAGTGTCTGAACTGGGGTGGTGGAGTGAGCTAAAGAATGATGATGGATTAAACCCAGATCAGTTGACTGGGGGTGAGTGTTTGATTGGCTCAAACGTTCCGTCCATCATCCCCTTTTGTATCGCTTTGTTCGCCCTAAGTTGGCGGGGGTATGCCCAGACGTGGGTCCCTTGCTCACTTTGCCACTGGATTCAAGCAAGCCTGGCTGATGACGGCAGGAATGCCAGAAACCGGTCCTAGGATGCTTGTTTCCGGTCCAGGGAAGACATGGCTTGGCAGTTCGGGCTGGACTGTTCCCATGAGGCACAGGGTCAGACTGATTTGCATATGGCCATGTCTGAACTGGGGTGGTGGAGTGAGCTAAAGAATGATGATGGATTATACCCAGATCAGTTGACTGGGGGTGAGTGTTTGATTGGCTCAAACGTTCCGTCCATCATCCCCTTTTGTATCGCTTTGTTCGCCCTAAGTTGGCGGGGTATGCCCAGACGTGGGTCCCTTGCTCACTTTGCCACTGGATTCAAGCAAGCCTGGCTGATGACGGCTGGAATGCCAGAAACCGGTCCTAGGATGCTTGTTTCCGGTCCAGGGAAGACATGGCTTGGCAGTTCGGGCTGGACTGTTCCCATGAGGCACAGGGTCAGACTGATTTGCATATGGCCATGTCTGAACTGGGGTGGTAGAGTGAGCTAAAGAATGATGATGGATTAAACCCAGATCAGTTGACTGGGGGTGAGTGTTTGATTGGCTCAAACGTTCTGTCCATCATCCCCTTTGTATCGCTTTGTTCGCCCTAAGTTGGCGGGGTATGCCCAGACGTGGGTCCCTTGCTCACTTTGCCACTGGATTCAAGCAAGCCTGGCTGATGACGGCTGGAATGCCAGAAACCGGTCCTAGGATGCTTGTTTCCGGTCCAGGGAAGACATGGCTTGGCAGTTCGGGCTGGACTGTTCCCATGAGGCACAGGGTCAGACTGATTTGCATATGGCCATGTCTGAACTGGGGTGGTGGAGTGAGCTAAAGAATGATGATGGATTAAACCCAGATCAGTTGACTGGGGGTGAGTGTTTGATTGGCTTAAACGTTCCGTCCATCATCCCCTTTTGTATCGCTTTGTTCGCCCTAAGTTGGCGGGGTATGCCCAGACGTGGGTCCCTTGCTCACTTTGCCACTGGATTCAAGCAAGCCTGGCTGATGACGGCTGGAATGCCAGAAACCGGTCCTAGGATGCTTGTTTCCGGTCCAGGGAAGACATGGCTTGGCAGTTCGGGCTGGACTGTTCCCATGAGGCACAGGGTCAGACTGATTTGCATATGGCCATGTCTGAACTGGGGTGGTGGAGTGAGCTAAAGAATGATGATGGATTAAACCCAGATCAGTTGACTGGGGGTGAGTGTTTGATTGGCTCAAACGTTCCGTCCATCATCCCCTTTTGTATCGCTTTGTTCGCCCTAAGTTGGCGGGGGTATGCCCAGACGTGGGTCCCTTGCTTACTTTGCCACTGGATTCAAGCAAGCCTGGCTGATGACGGCTGGAATGCCAGAAACCGTTCCTAGGATGCTTGTTTCCGGTCCAGGGAAGACATGGCTTGGCAGTTCGGGCTGGACTGTTCCCATGAGGCACAGGGTCAGACTGATTTGCATATGGCCATGTCTGAACTGGGGTGGTGGAGTGAGCTAAAGAATGATGATGGATTAAACCCAGATCAGTTGACTGGGGGTGAGTGTTTGATTGGCTCAAACGTTCCGTCCATCATCCCCTTTTGTATCGCTTTGTTCGCCCTAAGTTGGCGGGGGTATGCCCAGAGGTGGGTCCCTTGCTCACTTTGCCACTGGATTCAAGCAAGCCTGGCTGATGACGGCTGGAATGCCAGAAACCGGTCCTAGGATGCTTGTTTCCGGTCCAGGGAAGACATGGCTTGGCAGTTCGGGCTGGACTGTTCCCTTGAGGCACAGGGTCAGACTGATTTGCATATGGCCATGTCTGAACAGGGGTGGTGGAGTGAGCTAAAGAATGATGATGGATTAAACCCAGATCAGTTGACTGGGGGTGAGTGTTTGATTGGCTCAAACGTTCCGTCCATCATCCCCTTTTGTATCGCTTTGTTCGCCCTAAGTTGGCGGGGGTATGCCCAGACGTGGGTCCCTTGCTCACTTTGCCACTGGATTCAAGCAAGCCTGGCTGATGACGGCTGGAATGCCAGAAACCGGTCCTAGGATGCTTGTTTCCGGTCCAGGGAAGACATGGCTTGGCAGTTCGGGCTGGACTGGTCCCATGAGGCACAGGGTCAGACGGATTTGCATATGGCCATGTCTGAACTGGGGTGGTGGAGTGAGCTAAAGAATGATGATGGATTAAACCCAGATCAGTTGACTGGGGTGAGTGTTTGATTGGCTCAAACGTTCCGTCCATCATCCCTTTTTGTATCGCTTTGTTCGCCCTAAGTTGGCGGGGGTATGCCCAGACGTGGGTCCCTTGCTCACTTTGCCACTGGATTCAAGCAAGCCTGGCTGATGACGGCTGGAATGCCAGAAACCAGTCCTAGGATGCTTGTTTCCGGTCCAGGGAAGACATGGCTTGGCAGTTCGGGCTGGACTGTTCCCATGAGGCACAGGGTCAGACTGATTTGCATATGGCCATGTCTGAACTGGGGTGGTGGAGTGAGCTAAAGAATGATGATGGATTAAACCCAGATCAGTTGACTGGGGGTGAGTGTTTGATTGGCTCAAACGTTCCGTCCATCATCCCCTTTTGTATCCCACACAAGTGAGGCACCATTTTTATCGGGAGACCTGGGGGAACGCTGGGTGGTAGGAAATTTGTGTGAGGCCAGTGATGCCACACTTTCCCACACAAAAATGTGTGAAAAAAGTGATTTTTTCAGCTAAAATTGAGGTTTGCAGGGGATTCTGGGTAAGGAAACGTTGGGGGATCCACGCAAGCCATACCTCCCTGGAAGCCCCCGGGTGTCTACTTTTCAGAAATGTGTGGGTTTGGTAGGTTTCCCTAGATGGCCGCCGAGCACGGGGCCAAAACCCAGGTGACTCCCCTTGCAAAACCAGGTGGTTTTGTGAAAGGCCATTTTGAGGTCGCCTCAATACGTTGTGGGCCCTTGCCTGTCGCGGGTACTTGGGCCTCCCACACAAGTGAGGCACCATTTTTATCGGGAGACCTGGGGGAACGCTGGGTGGTAGGAAATTTGTGTGAGGCCAGTGATGCCACACTTTCCCACACAAAAATGTGTGAAAAAAGTGATTTTTTCAGCTAAAATTGAGGTTTGCAGGGGATTCTGGGTAAGGAAACGTTGGGGGATCCACGCAAGCCATACCTCCCTGGAAGCCCCCGGGTGTCTACTTTTCAGAAATGTGTGGGTTTGGTAGGTTTCCTATGTGGCCGCCGAGCCCCGGGCCAAAAACCCAGGTGACCCCCTTGCAAAACCAGGTCATAATGAGATAATGTGTTGTTTATTTCTGCAGCGTGAAAATTTTGGCACAATATTGCAAGGAAAATGTGACAGACATTTTGAGGTTTGCAGGACATTGTGGGTACCATAACTTGTTGGGATCCACAAGAGAGATATCACCATGTACTCCCATGGGTGTTTCGTTTACGACAATATCTACAGTTGGTAGGTTATTCTTAGACGGAATGTACACCTTGGCAGACAGACTAAAAAGACAAAGATTACTGCACAGCCATCTATTCCTCAAGCACACACACATACTGGTTGGATTTGGCACGAGGGCAAGTGATGGTTCAGTATATACAATTTTATTAACAAGAGATTTCACAAAAATGAAATGCACTGTCAATAATTGAAAGGACAAAAACGGAACCAGTGACTCGCAGCTCGTGAGCTGTAAAGCCACGTCAAGGCCCCAACCGCTTTACAGGCCATTCACACACCTTTCATACGTGATACACACAAGACCATTCACACCCCCAGGCACGAAACAAACACATTACAACATTCACAAAAAGGGACAAGGTACACCCTGCTTGAGAAAGACAAAAAAAATATTACTGCACAGCCATCTAATCCTCAAGCACACACACACATACTGGTTGGATTTGGCACGAGGGTGAGTGATGGTTCAGTATATACAATTGTATTAACAAGTGATTTCACAAAAATGAAATGCACTGTTAATAATTGAAAGGACGAGAAACTGAACCATTGACTCACAGCTCGTGAGCTGTAAAGCCACGACAAGGCACCAACCTCTTTACAGGCCATTCATACACCTTTCATACGTGTGACAAATACAAAACCATTCACACCACCAGCCGCGGGCCCATCACATTACAACACTCACACCAGCAGACAGCGCCATTCAAGGGCCCATCACTTTCACACGCCCACATTCCTAACACAGCAACCACACAAGCTGATGGATTGCGTGGAGTGTCGCTCGGCTAGCAGTGTGTGTAGTGTCCAGCAGCTAGTCACTACTCACACACTGCCAGCCGAGCGCCAGTCCACGCACACCGCCAGCCAAGCGCCACTCCACGCACACCGCCAGCCAAGCGCCACTCCACGCACACTGCCAGCCAAGCGCCACTCCACGCACACCGCCAGCCTAGCGCCACTCCACGCACACCGCCAGCCAAGCGCCACTCCACGCACACCGCCAGCCAAGCACCACTCCACGCACACCGCCAGCCAAGAGCCACTCCCCGCACACCGCCAGCCAAGCGCCACTCCACGCACACCGCCAGCCAAGCACCAGCCTACACACACCACCATCACATTTAGGATTTTTTATACAAAAAAGAAAACACAAACAAATTGCAAATAGATACAAATCTACTAACACAAAATCAGAAACTAAATACATTGCACTAATGCCAACCTTGAAACAGAACAACAATTCTTAAACATTACAGACCAGGCAGTTCACTTTACCACTCATGGTTGCTCCCAATAATTCTTTTGCTTGTGGTACGCTCTATAACAAGCAGGCACACACAGCCCAGGGTTAGAAGGACACTCAGGGCAGTACATACGAGTCTCCTTCCGCGTACCTCTTCGCCAACAGACTCTACATCTCCTAGTGGGAAAGTCTTTTGAGGATGTAGGAGGAATGTGATCAGGAAAGTGGCGATCTTTCAATCGAGCCACATCCTCCACCACTCCAACTCTAGGAACACTTGCCTGTTCCACAACAACAAGGCTGCCTATGACAGACTCCTGAAACTGAACAAAAGTCAACTTTGACGCAGGAGAACACTCCTTGAACACAACAAAAGCATTGAAAGTTGCTAAATTGAAGAGATGGATGGCCAACTTCTTATACCAAATGTAAGACTTACGAATAGCAGTGTAAGGTTCCAACCTCTGATCTACTCTATCAACACCACCCATGTGCTTATTGTAGTCTAAAATGCACACAGGTTTGCGCACTTCAGCAATCTGACCCCAAACAGCCACAGGTGAAGTACTCTCATCATGGATGTTAGTCAGCATGTACACATCCCTCCTGTCCACAAATTTCACAGCTAGCAGTTCCTCACTACGCAAGGCACTGCACTGTCCCCTCTGAAGTTTTTTGCAAACAAGCTCTTTTGGATAACCTTTACGGTTAGAGCGGATTGTGCCACAAGCAAAAGTGTCCACTTTGAACAATTCCTTAAACAATTGCACAGCAGTGTAGAAGTTATCAAGGTACAAATGGTGGCCTCTGTTAAACAGTCCTCTAGCAAGATCCCACACAATTTTCTCTGAAACTCCAAAAGTGGACGGACAACCAGGGGGTCAATAGTGGAATCCCTACCAGTGTACACACGCAAATTAAAAACATATCCTGTCCTACTCTCAGACAACATATACAGCTTAATTCCATAGCGTGCCCTCTTGCTAGGAATGTACTGCCTAAAACCAAACGGCCCTTGAACAGGACCAAAGACTCATCAATAGATATTTCTTTCCCTGGAGTATAGATCTCTGAAAATCGATCTACAAAGTGATCAAGAACAGGCCGAATCTTAAAAAGACGGTCACATTCAGGGTGATCTCGTGGCAACACCAAACCATTATCAACAAAATGCAGCATCCGAAGCAAAAGTAAATACCGATCACGAGTCATAACTGCAGGAAATATGGCCGTTGCCATCAAGGGACTGGTAGACCAATATGAACCCATGGACGGCTTCCTTATCAAACCCATCAAAAAAGTCAAACCCAAAAACTTCTTCATCTCTTCCAGATTTGTGGGACTCCACCGGGTAGCTCTAGAATGGGGCCTAAGTCTGGCACTGTTGTCCCTCAAAAACTGTTCAGCATACAAATTAGTCTGCTCAACAATCTCACCCAAAAATACATCATCCATAAACAACTGAAAATACTGTATAGGCAAATAATGTTCACAATCCACTCTACACCCTGCATAACCACTAAAGGCAGGCAACACCGGCTGCACCATGTTTGGATCAACCCAGAGTCCAGCACTTCCAGTAGGAAGCCTAGCAGCCCCAGGCTGCAATCCAGATGCCTCTTGCACCATCGGCACAGTAGTATCCTCCTCTAAATCAGGCACTTCATCTGCACTGAGAGTACCTCCATCATCCGATGATTCCATGTGGAGAGAAAACTCACTGCCTGAATCTTCCCCTCCCTCCTCTCCCTCAGACGCACTGTCAGTCTCATAATCCTGCTCAGAGGAAGATTCAAGAAGCAAACCAACCACCTGCTGAGCAGTAATTCTACGGCTAGCCATAATGCTTACTAATAAAGGTTACTTGTCAAACAAGTCAACAACAACAAACCCTTTGTAAAAAAAAGAAATAAACAAAATGTAGCTTTATCACAAAGACCTATATACTCCAACACTATACCACTCACGTGACAGAAGCAGCTAGACTCACCACCACCTACTCTGCACAGACACAGTAAGGATCAACAATATCCCACTAAAAAAGAAGAAGAAAAAAATTACACATAAGACAATGCAAAACATCGCAAAGAATTTCATGCTCTGAACACTAACAAATATGCTGCCATTATGGCACCACTTACAAAAAAATTCATTCATGCATGACAATAATACTCATTTGGAGTACACACAACAAAAATATTTTTCTTACCAAATAAATGCAATTACGCAAAACTGCAGAACCACAACTGCCGAAACCGCAAACAGGAATCAAAAGCTTTACACTAGAATAAAAAGGAGAAAAAAAACATTACAATCACATATGCAAATAATGCACCAGTCCACACACAATCCACCAGCCAAGCTAAGGGGTAAGTGGGCCTAACAGTATAAATAAAATATTCACCCCCGTAAAAGGGGAGCAACCCTTGCCCTTTTGGCCACTCCCCAACACAAAAATAAAAAAACCCTGGTGCCTAGTGGGCATTCCTGCTGCACGATCACATGATCGTGCAGCAGGAATGCACAAAAGAGGCATCGGGGGAAAGGAAAACCCTTTCCTTTCCCTCGATGCCTCTTTTGATACAAACCCCCTCCCCGAGCCAAACCTCACCTGATTTCCCGACGCGCTGGAAGCAAATGGCTTCCAGCGCGTCGGGAAGAAAGGGAAACCCTCAATGATGTCAGCGCACCTCGCGCGCTGACGTCATTGATGGGGCGGGGGGAGGCAGGGGAAGCCCTTCCCCTGCCTCCCCAAAAAAAAACCTAATGATCGGATTCCCACGGGGAGCGCCAGCGCTTCCCCGTGGGTGGTCTTATGACGAGCTGGACTCGTCATGAGCACACGAGCACTGTGTGCCATGACGAGTCCAGCTCGTCATAAGCACCGAAGGGGATAAAGGGTCAGAGCAGGATCTCAGCGGCAGACGAGGAGAAGGAACCTCCTGGTCACAGGAACTACACGAGCATTGCGCTCGAGAAATTCAAGGATGCAAAGACCTCCATCAAGGATTACAGCTAACTTTTCAGGGTGTAAATGGAGAGAAGCCACATCTGCTTAACCACGCTCACGAATTCTACACGAGAATTGCGCTCGAGAAAATGAAGGATGCAAAGACCTCCATCAAGGATTACAGCTAACTTTTCACGTTGGAAATGGAGAGAAGGCACATCTGCCCTGCATATTTATCCACGAAGATGCCACCGTTTTGTGCAATACCTCTACTCAACTGGAGTACTTTCTACTGGCTAATCAGTAAGTGCTACCTCGTTGGGTAAATGTATAGTGCCTTTCCTACACTACAGCTGCGTAAAGGACCAGAAGAATTGTCTCCAGTGACCTGTGTGTCTGTAACTTTGCCACCGCGCCGAAAGCGCCGGGGTCCTTTGAGTAAGCTGTCCATCATAGTGGGGAAAGGGCGGGCATACGTTGCATACCCCTAGTGTATGTGTGGCGGGGCCAAACGAGCGGGGCTTCTAGGCCCGTTCACATGCCTCTTGTTTATAAAGGGTCAGAGCAGGATCTCAGCGGCAGACGAGGAGAAGGAACCTCCTGGTCACAGGAACTACACGAGCATTGCGCTCGAGAAATTCAAGGATGCAAAGACCTCCATCAAGGATTACAGCTAACTTTTCAGGGTGTAAATGGAGAGAAGGCACATCTCCACGCTCACGAATTCTACACGAGAATTGCGCTCGAGAAAATGAAGGATGCAAAGACCTCCATCAAGGATTACAGCTAACTTTTCACGTTGGAAATGGAGAGAAGGCACATCTGCCCTGCATATTTATCCACGAAGATGCCACCGTTTTGTGCAATACCTCTACTCAACTGGAGTACTTTCTACTGGCTAATCAGTAAGTGCTACCTCGTTGGGTAAATGTATAGTGCCTTTCCTACACTACAGCTGCGTAAAGGACCAGAAGAATTGTCTCCAGTGACCTGTGTGTCTGTAACTTTGCCACTGCGCCGAAAGCGCCGGGGTCCTTTGAGTAAGCTGTCCATCATAGTGGGGAAAGGGCGGGCAGACGTTGCATACCGCTAGTGTATGTGTGGCGGGGCCAAACGAGCGGGGCTTCTAGGCCCGTTCACATGCCTCTTGTTATAAAGGGTCAGAGCAGGATCTCAGCGGCAGACGAGGAGAAGGAACCTCCTGGTCACAGGAACTACACGAGCATTGCGCTCGAGAAATTCAAGGATGCAAAGACCTCCATCAAGGATTACAGCTAACTTTTCAGGGTGTAAATGGAGAGAAGGCACATCTCCACGCTCACGAATTCTACACGAGAATTGCGCTCGAGAAAATGAAGGATGCAAAGACCTCCATCAAGGATTACAGCTAACTTTTCACGTTGGAAATGGAGAGAAGGCACATCTGCCCTGCATATTTATCCACGAAGATGCCACCGTTTTGTGCAATACCTCTACTCAACTGGAGTACTTTCTACTGTTTAATCAGTAAGTGCTACCTCGTTGGGTAAATGTATAGTGCCTTTCCTACACTACAGCTGTGTAAAGGACCAGAAGAATTGTCTCCAGTGACCTGTGTGTCTGTAACTTTGCCACCGCGTCGAAAGCGCCGGGGTCCTTTGAGTAAGCTGTCCATCATAGTGGGGAAAGGGCGGGCAGACGTTGCATACCGCTAGTGTATGTGTGGCGGGGCCAAACGAGCGGGGCTTCTAGGCCCGTTCACATGCCTCTTGTTATATAGGGTCAGAGCAGGATCTCAGCGGCAGATGAGGAGAAGGAACCTCCTGGTCACAGGAACTACACGAGCATTGCGCTCGAGAAATTCAAGGATGCAAAGACCTCCATCAAGGATTACAGCTAACTTTTCAGGGTGTAAATGGAGAGAAGGCACATCTCCACGCTCACGAATTCTACACGAGAATTGCGCTCGAGAAAATGAAGGATGCAAAGACCTCCATCAAGGATTACAGCTAACTTTTCACGTTGGAAATGGAGAGAAGGCACATCTGCCCTGCATATTTATCCACGAAGATGCCACCGTTTTGTGCAATACCTCTACTCAACTGGAGTACTTTCTACTGGCTAATCAGTAAGTGCTACCTCGTTGGGTAAATGTATAGTGCCTTTCCTACACTACAGCTGCGTAAAGGACCAGAAGAATTGTCTCCAGTGACCTGTGTGTCTGTAACTTTGCCACCGCGCCGAAAGCGCCGGGGTCCTTGGAGTAAGCTGTCCATCATAGTGGGGAAAGGGCGGGCAGACGTTGCATACCGCTAGTGTATGTGTGGCGGGGTCAAACGAGCGGGGCTTCTAGGCCCGTACACATGCCTCTTGTTATAAAGGGTCAGAGCAGGATCTCAGCGGCAGACGAGGAGAAGGAACCTCCTGGTCACAGGAACTACACGAGCATTGCGCTCGAGAAATTCAAGGATGCAAAGACCTCCATCAAGGATTACAGCTAACTTTTCAGGGTGTAAATGGAGAGAAGGCACATCTCCACGCTCACGAATTCTACACGAGAATTGCGCTCGAGAAAATGAAGGATGCAAAGACCTCCATCAAGGATTACAGCTAACTTTTCACGTTGGAAATGGAGAGAAGGCACATCTGCCCTGCATATTTATCCACGAAGATGCCACCGTTTTGTGCAATACCTCTACTCAACTGGAGTACTTTCTACTGGCTAATCAGTAAATGCTACCTCGTTGGGGAAATGTATAGTGCCTTTCCTACACTACAGCAGCGTAGATCACCCTCCCTCCCTCCCTCGTGGGCATTCCTGCTGCACGATCACATGATCGTGCAGCAGGAATGCACAAAAGAGGCATCGGGGGAAAGGAAAACCCTTTCCCTCGATGCCTCTTTTGATTCAAACCCCCCCTCCCCGAGCCAAAACTCACCTGATTACCCCGACGCGCTGGAAGCAAATGGCTTTCAGCGCGTCGGGGAAGAAAGGGAAACCCTCAATGATGTCTTCGCGCCTCGCGCGCTGACGTCATTGATGGGGAGGGCGGGGGCGGGGGAGGCAGGGGAAGTCCTTCCCCTGCCTTCCCCCAAAAACCCGACGATCGGATTCCCACGGGGGGAGCGCCAGCGCTTCCCCCGTGGGTGGTCTTATGACGAGCTGGACTCGTCATGAGCACACGAGCACTGTGTGCCATGATGAGTCCAGCTCGTCATAAGCACCGAAAGGGTTAAACCAGCTCCGTGGGAGGTGGAAGGGGGTATTTTGAATAATGTACAGGAAGCGAGGGAGGATCATCATTTTGAAAAGAGCCACTCTACCTAACGGATTTAGTGGTAGGGTTTGCCAGCGTCGGAGATCCTCTTTCGCCTTCTTGACCAGTGGGGTGATATTAAGCGCGCATTCCAGTTCGGGAAGTAAGGCTATCCATATTCCCAGATATTTGAACGACTGACGCCTAATGGGGATGGTTGATTGCCAGTCGAAACATTCCCTGGAAAGGTGAAGGGGTACCAAGGTTGATTTTGCCGGGTTGAGACGTAGACCTGAGACCTGCTCAAAGGCCCGGAGAACCTGGAGGTATCTTGGTCCAAAACGGGCGAATCTCCCAGAAAGAGCAGTATGTCGTCTGCATACAGAGCAATTTTGTCAATGTGGTGCCCCCCCTCCCCCCCCCCCCCAAGTCCAACCCTGGATCAAATCGTCGGTCCGAACAAGGCCGCCAATGGTTCCATCGCCAGAGCAAATAGGAGGGGCGAGAGGGGACAGCCTTGTCTTGTACCCCGTCTAATCGGGACTGCCTCTGAGAGGGCCCCATTGATGAGTACTCTAGCTCTGGGCTTGGAATGCAGGACGCGGACGAAGCGACGGAAGTGTTGTTCCAGACCCATTGCAGTAAGCACGTCGTCTAGGTATTGCCAATCAATTGTGTCGATGGCTTTTTCAACATCGACAAGGAGGAGAGCTAGGTAGGGGGTAAGTGACTGGTGATTCGCAAGGGCCAGGTGTAGGCGTCGCAGGCAGTGTCTGGTACTATGCGCCGGCATGAAGCCACATTGGTCCGGGTGGACCAGTTTACTAAGGAGTGGTCATAGGCTTTGGGCCAGGATCGTAGCATATATCTTTACCTTAATGTTAATTAGTGAAATTGGGCGATTGTCCGTACAGGCTGATGAGGGTGGTTGAGTCTTGGGGATAACCACAATGGTCGCCATGTCCGTCTCGGGAGGGAATACCCCCACCTCTACGACATAGTGGAATAGCTTGGAGAGGTGGCGGGTCAGAAACGTCTTGATATGCGGCGTAGTATTCTTGCGGGAAACCATCAGGGCCCAGTGTTTTCCCGGACGCTAATGAGGAGATAGTGTTACTTATTTCTTCTGGGGTGAAGGGGAGATCCAGGCCGGCTGCATCGTTCTCAGTGAGGCGGGGGAGACAAACGTCTCTCCAGTCAATCAGATCCCGAAGGGAGGCTTCAGGCCTATGGGCTGAGTATAGTCGGGAATAATAGTCAGCGAACGCTTGTGCTATCACGGGTGATGTATGCTGGGTGACCCCGGAGGGGTCTCGGACCTTGGGAACTATTCAGTTCGCCAAGGGGTACGACGCCAATCTGTGTAGCAATTTCCCGTTTTTGTCACCCCAACCATACACTTTGGGCGATGGAGGACTGCCATAGCAGCTTGGCCGATTCTAACCAGATTTGTTCAATCTCTTCACGTATAATCGCGAGTTGCCTATCTCGCGAATCGTCTGATGCCCCAGTTGATCCATTCTCCAGGCGAGCTGCCTGAGCTTTGAGAAGGGCCAGTCAGTAGCTCTGGGACAGTCGTTGTGCCCGGAGCTGACCGTTGTCCACGCCACGGATAGTGGCTTTACCTGCCTCCCAGAGGGTGCTCGGGGAGGGAGCCGAGTCCAGGTTAGAAAGGAAGTATTGCTTTTTTGACATCTTTGTTTTGTAGAAACCAAGTGGTCAGGCGCCAGACAGGCCGAAGCGTGTCGGAGGAGTCGCCTAGATACAGGAGAAGGGGAGAATGGTCTGAAATTCCTCTGGGAAGGATATTGATGTCAGATACTCTGTGGCATTCAGGGAATGGCATGAAAATCTTGTTTATTCGCACCTGTGTATGATGTGCCGCTGAAGTGTGGATATAGTGGGAGCCTCGGGGGTTCCAGGTTCTCCAGACATCGCAGGGGCCCAAAGTGGCCGCCCAATCAACCAGTCTTTTTGCATGTGCCTTCCTTCCAGGAGAGGTTGGGCCCGTGGTGTCACGGTCAGATTGCATGACTGTGTTGAAGTCACCTCCTATTACCAACTGCCTCAGAGGCAGGGCAGTAACAATGTCAGTAACCTGTCTCAGTGATGATGCGAGCATGGCGGGTGGGAGGTATGTGGATATTAAGTTGAGGGTGTTTCCCTCTAGTGTCCCAGTTGTAGCTACGAACCGGCCTTGTGAGTCCCTAGTGGTGTGAGTGAGAACGAAGGGAAGCTTACGCCTCAGAAGGATCGCCACCCCCGTGAGCCTCGGTCGAAACCAGAGTGCCATACTCTGTCGAACCCGTATCATGCGAGGAAGGAGCATTGGGTGATCAGGAGGTGAGTTTCCTGGAGTAAGAGTATGTCAGGAGTGTGTCGTTGAGCGTATTTCAAGACAGCTGTACGTTTGATTCTATCAAGCATCCCATTGACGTTCCATGACAGAACTCGGGGGGGATTACCTCTGTTAACTGTCTGCGTCCTACTTTATGTGTGGGGTCAGGAAATTACAGGGACTAGCCCCCCCAGGGGGCTCGGGCGGGGCTACAAGTGTTTGTAGCCTGGGCCTCTGTCTTATAGTGCGTGGGATCGAAATGCGTTTGCGTTGGTCAGATGCGAGAGTGCTGTGAACGTGAAACAAAAATAATAATAATAAACATAAACAGTGGACAACGGTCCTAACCCGCCCTTCCCTACCCCTCCACCCTATACTTCCTGAACTGAAGCATCTGTCGCCCTATCAAATCAAACTGAACAGGCTGAACTAAAACGCTTAGCTTAGGAGATGCGTGGTGGACCCCTCTCTTGTTCCGGATGTGTCCATAGCATCGGCAGATTTTTCTGAGTTCTGTAATTTGTTGGGATGTGAATCCCGGCTCCCAGTAGGCTTAGGCATCTTGGAAACTGACCCTGGGTGTGCCGTATCTCTTTAAATCACAGGGCTTCGGGAAAGGTCTGTGTTCACAGATGTCAAACCCAGAGATCTGGAGGGGCTTTGCTCGGCGGACGGGTTGTCTGCGGATCTATTTCGTTGCTGACGTTGAGAGCCCGTTGGGCTGATGGCATTCAGCAATGCCTAAATTTAAGCTTGATCATTGGGAAGTATTCAGTGGCTAAACAATCGAACCTGTATCTTGCCTTTATGGATCTAACGATGTCATTCGATTGTGTAAACCGGGCAAAACTATGGCAGATACTTATTAAATTAAAAATGGACCTTTCATTAGTGCACTTGTTGATATCTTTACACACATCCACCACAGCCGTGTAAGATTTGGAAGTAAGGGGGAAGTGTACGATGAATTCACCAGTAATCGGGGGTCCGTCAGGGATGTTTATATGCACCATTATTGTTTATTCTGTGTGTAAATGAGTTGAGTGCAGAACTTATTAGGAGCACCCCTAACGTGCCCCTAGTATGTGGTACCCCTCTTGATGCCTTACTATACGCTGATGATGCTGTTTTAATTGCCCGAACCCCTAAAGCTTTGAGACTTTTAACTCACTCTTTTGTGAATTTTATGGCAAATCTTAACCTGTAGACACATTTTACCAAATCCTTTTTAATGTCCTGTGCTCCAAAGCGCACAAAACTATATTCTATTACGGTAGACACAAGCACTTTATCTAGCACTAGCACTTTTCCATATTTAGGAATTAATTTCAGTACTTCAGGATCATGGGCTCAGAATATTGCACAGTGTAGAGTAAAATTCTCAAGATCCATCGGGTAACTGCTAAGTTTGCCAACATCAAAGGGTGGAAGGCCACTGAAACCCTTACCACAAATTTATCTATCACAGTGCATTCCAATTGCAACCTATGGTGCGGGGGTATGGGGACTGGGTGCTCCTACAAATCTCCAAAGGGAGGAGAATCACTTCCTGAGAAGGTTAGTATCAGCTCCAGCATCTTCCTCCCATTTCATTTGCAACAGGGAGCTGGGTTTAGGCTATCTGAGCGACTCTATTCAGAGTCGCCCGGCTACCCTGTGTCTATCCATTTGGAGTGCAGAAGGTGCCACACTAACAAAAAACATAGTCAAAGATTGTCCGGCCTGCGATAAGGGCCTCTCTATCCCCTGGTTGGCCTATGTTAAAAAATCCTTGGAAAGCATGCGCCAAATAGATAAGGTTTTGGTAAGAGAGCCACAGACTGCTGCTTGTAGGAGCAAGTAAAGCATTTATTACTGGAGAAAGCTGAAGCAGATAGATTACCGGCCGAGAGTAAGAAAAGTAGTGTTTTAGATTATCTGCATTTTAACTTAGGGGAGCCGAGCCAAGATTACTTATGGAACACGAAAAGTAGCTGGACATGGTCTTTATTGTTCAGCTTTAGGGTTGGAACAATAAAATATCTTTTATGCTTCCCAAGTGGGTATCAGCAGGGGCTTGAATTGAGGAAATGCCCATGCAACAACTACTCGAAACAAAATATGCTGCACTTTCTTTCTTTCTGTGGTTTTTATATGTTATATACTCAGACATTTCTTGTATGCAGGCATATTGCTTCTTACGCACTCTGTCTGATGATGAAACTTGTTGCTGCATAACTATGTTCCCTCAAGTTGCTGTATCCTCTAGGAAAACAATGCTAGATTATTGACTTATTTTTCTCGCATTCCAATGGTTTAAACATCTAATGACTTATGAAATAGGATGTTTTTATCTATATTTATTGTATTTTTTTATCATGTGCTTTTATGGCTATTTCATAGCTGAATAAATAAAGAAATAGAACTGAATTGCATATGTTTATTCCCTGGCTTAGGAACTAAACACTGCTTCCAAGCAAGTGAAAACCAGCAAAGACCATGGGCAAAGAGTCAGTTCCTATGTCAGCAAACAGCAGGGCACATTGCCATTCACTAATACCAACCCCAGGTAAGGAGGTGCAATGAAAAGAAAGACAAGAGGCTTCATTGTAAAAGATGTGCAGTCAGTTTATTGTTAATGGGAACAGCGGTTGCAAGGGAGGCACCGATTCCAGAATAAATGCTGGACATTGTATCATCTTATTCCTGACATTCACCTGTTTGAGAAAATGCATGCTACAAAACATAGCGAGTCGAAGCAAACCTCGTGCATCGCATGCGCATGCATGGCTGCACGTTGGAGTAGAGGAGTCAGCGTCACACCTGTGCTCCACCATGGTATGTGAGTGCCTGGCTGTACCTCAAAGTGAAACAAAATTATGTGACCGCAATGCATCCCGTGCTGCACATACATGCAAGGCTGCCATATAAAGTGAAATAAGACTAGATCACAAGTACATCTCTCATCCCTTCAAGTGAAAGCCTATACCAGAACCCTAGTGTCTCCTATATCAAACATGTATGCTCACCTGCAGCTGAAAGTGAGTGAAAGCACTGGCACGCCAATGTAATACGCAAGTGCATTGATGTAACTTCCTAGGAAAATATATCTGTACTGCAGAACCATGAATGGCTGTACTAATAAGTGAAGGAAAATCTTGCCGACCCATTGTTGTTAGCATGATTGTCTGTTGGAGGGCAATAAATGGCTGGTACCCACATGTCTTCAGATTTATGTGCATGGCAGAACCTTAGGGGAAAACTAATCACGGGTACCACAGGGCCTTCAGCATTACCTAAGCATGCAAGGATGCACCTTTGAGTAAAATAAATTACCAGTCTGCTGGTTATCCAAAATCATAAGTACATGCATGGAATCATCTCTCAGTAAAGTGCACCACCAGGCTTCTATGTGTTCTGCTGTATGTACCCATACCCTATTCTGGCCATCATTGTATGTCCATGGATACCATGTCAGCATTGCATGTCCTTGGAATGATGCAACACTTACTGTTCTCCATGCACTTGACCATCTAGAGCATAAAGCTAGTTGAAATTCACAGGCACTGTGCAAGGAAAGATCTGTCAATCAAACCTTGTTCACGCATGGTAAACATACATCTGAGTCAACGCCTAGTCTTCAAGGTGAAGGAGACCTCTACAGGAATAACCAGTATCCACTTCTAAAGACAGGTGGAAGCGTGGACCCCAGGGTACCCAAACAATCATCCTACAAAATATAGCAAGAGTAAGGAATTTGCCTCCCAAAAGAATAAACTGAGACTTTGGGGAAAAGTCTTCATTTTCTGTGCTTTCCTTCACAATGATTGGTCACTCAATCCAAGTCTAGTTAAAGTATTGAATTGTAATAATACATTTTCCATATTTTTCTGGGTCCATTACAGCTAGTCTATGACGATAAATGGAGAAGTTCAAAAGAGTCATTCACAAGACACTGATGGCTCTCTTCAGAAAATTAACAAAACACTAAGGCACAGGTTGTTAATCAGATTGTCCAAAAAGTTGCAGTGATGAGGACTTACACGTAAATAGAAGAAGGGAGAAAGGGAAGAAAATATCACCCCAAATCCAATGGATTACCTGACAGTCAAGTATACACTTAAAATAATGCTGAAACCAGTGGGCGATCGACATGGTGGAGGATGGGTAAACATATACCTTGCTTACAGTTTGCTACCAGAAAGATTCCCCATAAGAGTACAATTGTTTTGGTATCCTGCATGTGTAAGAGGTTTCTGAGCTTTAATACGTGAAGAGAAAGCTGGCTTAAGAAGAAGCAAGGGGATTCAATAATTAAATATGCTTTGTTCAGTGGTGGAGAAGTTGAATCAACTCACTTAGCTTTACTGCCTAACCTCATCCAGATCCAAAACTTGCAAATTTATTGCTATGGCGAGACTTACAAAGTGCAATCCTTCATGAGAAGAGAAAAGCTTCACGGAGAAATGGAGCTCTGGAAAGAAAAGTACCCAGAGAGTAAATGTAGAAGGGAAGGAAGAAATGAAGACCGTGGAGAGCTGTGAGGATTTTATAGCATGCCCAAAATACTGCCTTTGGAGACCTGAGATGTCAGTGGAGCCCTCCTCAGAATGTCGGCAGAGGCCTAGTATCACACCACCAGCAGAGCTCTAAATTTGCACTCAGAATGACTTCACAAGGCTCTTATGATAGTACTTGACTCCGTCCGCTGACATGTTCAAATACCACAAATCATTAAGGATGAAGATATGATTTAGCAGAGAATAGAGAAGGTGAAATATAGGAAGTTGTAGAGAGTGGAACAGAGAGATAAACAGAAAAACAGGACAGCAATGGAAAGTGGTAATGTGCTCTTCAGTGGAGAGGGGAATTGATTGAGGAGGTACCATGCCAATGTGATAAACATGAAGAAAACTCATTTGAAGTCTTTGGGGTAAAATAGGTATAGTTGTGAGTGGTTTCTTGGCAGGATAGCTAAAATATTAATTAAATAATAAGGGAGACAGAATGCACCCCAGCTTCAGAACAATGCTGCACAAGATCCTTCCTGAGACTACCTCACGTAAACTAATTCTCACTTACTGGATACGGTCAAAAATCAGCTTGTGCTTTCCATCAAACAACCACAAGTGGTGGCGAGTAATAGAGCAGCTCTTCCATAAACCACCTACCCTCTCCCCATGGAAATACTTCTGAAAGGTGGCAACACTTTGGTGGTAACAATGAGGAAAACTTTATGTAGAGTGGTCAGTCTGTCCAATTCACAGGACCCACCTTCCACCTCATAAACAATGAAGAGATAATGGGGATGAACTGGGAGACCCTTTGAGCAACATGCACAAATGAAAACCATAATACGCTTCACAATCCAATAACGTGAGGAACCAGTCAAGGGGCACAACAAGAGAGCTGAATGGTACTACAAAATTACCCCGACTCAAGAGGAGAAAAGTATGCATTCATCATTACTCATAAGGACAAAGTGACAACATTGTGTTGTTGTATGGACAGAAATTGTGTTTTTTGGGAAAGGAAGGCAAAATGAGAGGGAAAAATCAATAAATCATAAGCTGTGATTCAGTATCACAAAAGCACAAATAAGCTTTGTCCACATCGATCTGTGCATAGATCTGCGGGTGATGGGTAATTTCCATCTTCTCCACCCATCTGAAGCATCCATCAGAAAAACATGGCTATCATCCATCTAAGCCCCTTCCAAATTCCATTGCCTGAAAGAGGTGGAAGCCCAAACTGCCTTGTGCCTTCACCTTTGCCATTGACCTTCAAACTGATCTTTAAACATGTGAGAAACACATGTATCTCAACACCAGGGCTTCCAGAGGATCAAATGAGCGTTCCACAAGGATCTTCACTCAGTCCAACCCTCTTCAACGTCTACATGAGCCCCCTCGCAGCCATCGCACGCCAACACAACCTCAACATCATCTCCTACGCCGACGACACCCAGCTGATCCTCTCCCTCACCAACGACCCCACCACTGCCAGAGCCAACCTACACGACGGGATGAGAGACGTCGCCGACTGGATGAGGAACAGCCGCCTTAAACTGAACTCAGACAAGACGGAAGTCCTCATCCTGGGCTCATCACCCTCCGCCTGGGACGACTCCTGGTGGCCCCCGGCCCTGGGCACCGCGCCCAAGCCAACGGACCACGCACGCAACCTGGGCTTCATCCTGGACTCCTCCCTGTCGATGACCAGACAAGTCAACGCCGTCTCATCTTCGTGCTTCAACACCCTGCGCATGCTCCGCAAGATCTTCAGATGGATCCCCACTGAAACCAGGAAGACCGTCACCCAGGCACTCGTCACCAGCCGACTGGACTATGGGAACACCCTCTACGCCGGAACCACAGCCAAACTTCAAAAAGACTCCAGCGCATCCAGAACGCCTCCGCACGACTCATCCTGGACATCCCCCGACACAGCCACATCACCGGACACCTGAAAGACCTGCACTGGCTCCCCGTCAGCAAGAGAATCACGTTCAGACTCCTCACCCACGCACACAAGGCCCTCCACGACCTGGGCCCAAAGTACCTCAACGACCGCATGACCTTCTACACGCCCACCCGCCAGCTACGATCAACCAGCCACGCCCTCGCCACCGTACCACGCATCCGCAGAACCACCGCCGGAGGAAGATCCTTCTCCTACCTGGCAGCCAAGACCTGGAACTCCCTCCCCACTCACCTTCGGCGAACCCAGGACCATCTCTCCTTCAGGAAGCAGCTCAAGACCTGGCTGTTCGAGCAGTAACTTACCCCCTCCCCCAGCGCCTTGAGACCCTCCCGGGTGAGTAGCGCGCTCTATAAATGCCGTGATTGATTGATTGAATGAACAATATTCAAATTGCAGATGGATAAAAGGGTCTCTCTGACGTTTGACATAGATCTTATGTGAAGAGGCAGGCAGCTTGTAGACACAGTAACAGATCACGAATGGGGCTCGTCGACCTCCGTAAAACTTAATCAGCTTATAACTCATATCCTAAACTCACAGCCATAAAAGGCTGGGGAGCCTTGATTCCTGTACATTGATGTAAACAGATGCATCCCTACTCATTTCAACATCAGACAGAGGATGAGCTGCTTATGATATACCAAATATTTAAGGGATTCTGAGAAATGTGGGGAGCAAGGCATGTCAATTAGAAAAAAAATCGAAAGCATCTTAAAGGACAACCCCACTTTCATTTTCCGGGGTAGGATCTTCCCATTTTTTCAATCTGCCCATGACCTTTCTGTGTTATTTTGCTTAATCAGTGAGCAGGAGATAACTTGTATTTAACAAAACACTGATCAAGGAGATGGAAGCCACCATCTTTATTAAGGTCGAACTCCCTTGTCTGAGGAGCACCTTCCTGTTTATTCAAAGCATGAGGAGTTGGTGTAGGTTTATATACAATAATCTCTGTTTATGGCTTCCAACAATAGTGTAGTCTGCACAGGAAATGTGGCACTGCCACATCTCATCCAAACCTGCATTGCATCAGCCAAATATGAAGCCCCGTCTGTGGCTTGGATGCTCAGCCCTAACCAAGATGGCTTCCTCCACCTTCAAGATTAAGTCTCTTTAAATGCCATTTTTTATCTCATTCCCTGGCTTATAGTATGAAGATTCAAGAGAGACTGTGATGAGGAGTGAAACTCTGATCCTCCGAAAACGTTCTCAAATAAATGGCTGGAGTAAATCCTTTAAGTAAAACAGAAAAGAGACAGATACTTCCTAATTCAGTGATGAGGCGAAGAATACGTCTCAATGGGTTTATTTGGAATTATAATAATTCATATGGTAATTATAACATTCACTGGAGGTTTTAATTGAGACAGCTAACTTCTCAATGGTCATCATTTGTGTGGCCACTGAATTTGCAAGCATCTACTTCTGGGCTCGGGTCCCCATTCTGCCAATTTATTTAGGGCCTTATTTATGAAAAAAGTCACATCGCAGCTTGAAAACAGCTTTTTACTGCGCCCTCCTTGCGGCATGAATGATGCGTCATAATTACTGTATGACGCTTCATGACACAAGGAATGACAGATACGTCAGTATTACTGAATACTGACTTATCTGTCGGTGCAAAACTGACGCATTGCTGGAGTTGTGTCGGAAGCGTGACGCAACTCCAGCAATGCAGGGGGGAGGGCTATGATTATAGCACTGCATCAGCTTATGCCTGCTGTGAGGCAGGCGTAAGATACTGACGCAATGGCGTCCTAGAAGTGACACACTGAAATCAATTTCAATGCGCCACTTCTATGAGGATTTTTGCGGGGGAACGCCCACCCTGTATACATTATACCTGACGCAGGTATAATGCAGCACCGGAGTTTACAAAGTGACACATCTACTTAGATGCGTCACTTTGTAAATATGGCACAACGTGGCGCATTATTTATGCCACTGCAGCATCACAAAAAGTGATGCAACGGCGGCATAAAAGTTTCGCAGGCCTTCACAAATAAGGCCCTTAATCTTTAAGCAAGTTATGTTCTAGTGTCCCCCTCACCCTCTCCTTGCCTCTTACACTCTGTATGGTTTAGTTCTTCGCTTTCCTTTCCATGTCAATGGCATATAGTGCATTGCTCCATACACATTCATGACCAGACAGATTAAAGAGATGTAAATGCAACTTCTTACAAGGTGCAGTACCAGAAATGTCTCATAAAATGGATTGGGGCCATGTTTATGACCTGGTTTACATCGCTCTTGCACCACAAAACGTAGTTCAAGAGAAACCCAAGTCTATAGTCATATTTTTAAAGCCACGCAAAGCCACTTTGCATGGCTGCGTGGCTTTGAGTGCCTCCAAAAATATGGAGTATGGCAGCTAAAATCACTGTGTTGCGTTACTCTGCCCTGGGTGGACGTTCCATGGGCCTTGCGTGTGTGTTCCCACGCATCTCCCATGGTTTTTGACCCATTCCCAGATTAAGAAGGGAACCTGGGAATGCGCCAAAAGATAAGCCTCCCCAAGGGAGGCATAACAAGAGGAAATATGTTTATTTCTCCTCGTTTTTTCCTCTGCACACATAGAAAGAGGAAAAAGCCTCTCCATATTCTTTTTGTGCCTCATAATGCATGGGTACCTGCATTGGAGCTAGGCTGCCAAAACGGCGCCAGCATAGGGAAAATGACAATATTGGATCAATACGGCACATTCCTGCCCTTTCCCTGTGATGTAGTGCTGCGTAGAAAGGTGACTTGCTGCACTGCCCTGTTCCACTAAAGTCGTAAATATGGCCCCTTGGTGCATAAAATATGTCCTGGATTGAATTATAGAAAGAAATCCCAATACTTATTTGTACCAACGACATTGATTATTGTGTTCCTGTTGAGGACATGGCCGACTCAAAGATGTTAAGGAGGAAATTAAATAGGGTGTGCGAAGCATAAGTTATGGGCCGTGTCTTGTAGCTTATAGCTATTTGCCAATACAGATGCGATTTCAGGTAAATCAAACACAATGTGTGTATTGGGTCAGGGGCGCATTTACATAATGGTGAATTACGCCTATGTTCGTAACTTTACATAGGTGTGATGCACGTACTTGAAGCGGGTGCCCAGTTAGAAAAATGCAACAGTGTAAAAGCTTTTGGAAATTTACTAGTTTTTCTTCAAAAGGCCCACATTTATACTGTACATATCAGACTGCTTGGCTCGCATAACTCGCGCAAGGTCCTTTCGGGTTTAACTTGGGTGCTAGGATCAGCGAATCAAGTGCATCTAGAAACATTTGTGAATGCCCCAAAGTTTTCTAACGTTAGAGGCGGGCAAGTCAGAGAATTAAAGGGAAGATTTAAGCCAGGCGGCCAACTAAGGGAACAGCCAACCAGGAGCCAAATCTTGGGCCGAGCCAGTAAAATCATGGTCCCTCTGTGAGAGGCTGAGGCGGCAGGGATAACGGGGGAGTCAGCTCTACTGACCCATTGGTGGATATGGCTGTGCAGGCTGGTGGCCCTGGAAGCTGGCTAGTGCAGGCAGTCTCACTCAGTGGCATCACACTATTGACTCTCCACCAGCCCTACGTTCTCATCACACCAGCCTGTTGCAGACTGACCCTTCTTCCATGGCATGTCTTTCCTACCTGTGCTGTTTATCTCCTTTCCCATTCCTCACTTCTCCCCATCCCAAATTCCCCCTCCTTTCTTACTCCCTTAATAGGCTGTCACCTGTATTCCTCTTTGACCTTCATCTTTCTGACTATTGTCCATCTTCCTCTGCCCTGTCTTTCTTCCACTCCCCTGCTCTGTTTGTTTATCTCCCACTCCCTCTCTGTCTCACGCCATTTGCGGGAAAAGTCACTCACTCACAGCTTATCTCGGCTCATTTCTGTCTCAAGAGTCCAAGGGTCCATCAAGCTGAACCATATCCAGCCATCTGGCCCGAGCCTTTAGGATCCCCCCCACCTCTAACCCTACTGTGGGGCTGGGAACCTCATTCATGCTGGAGGTCCTGGACAACTGCAAGAGATGTCATGGCAAATCCACTCTCTCAAGCCCTTTTGAATTACGGATGGTTAATGCACACATACCGAGCGTAATTTAGCCACAGGTAGCCTACTCTTACATGCCTTTAGTTTGTGACTCATTTGTAAGTCTCATCCGAAAGTATAAGTTCAATTTAGTCAAGGGAATGTGCCATCTGTGCGTAAGATTGCTCTTCATGCGTGATTTGCATGAGTACATTGAACTTTTTTCTGCCCTATGCACTGTTTTTACCACCAAAAAATGTTTGTGAATCAACTCTGGTGTGCCCACTGTCCAGCTAGTTCTCCCTTATTTCCACATTGTATTTTCCATTCGCCGCTGCCACTCCAACTCCTGCCAATGCAAAAATTGTGAAATATTGCTTTTGTGGTCAGATAGATACATGATTGTCTGCTGCATTCAGTCTGAGACACTGGTGAAAGGTTTTTAACATATTAAATGCTATTCCCTTCAGCAGCACCATGAAAATCACAGTGAATGCTGCAGTGACTCGTGCTCTCTTTGAACAGATGCTAAGGTTCAAACTCGAGTACCCACAACAGACCCACGCTACAGAAGCAAGGGTTCTTCAAGATGTATGTAGTGACTTAGAAAGCCCATGGCTCGGAGGTGTGGAGGCACACTGCAGAAGGCCCCGGGCAGAGGGTCTCTGTCTTGAAGGTGTGCAGACAGCCAGTGCTTAATTTGTAAAAAATGTGAGTGAGTGCCAGGGCCTTCTTCAGGAGGCCACTGCAGCTTACATCACCCATTGCTCCTGCCAGAATTGCAAATGACAACCACTAACCATCACACTGCTATACATGTGACAATTCAGGCTACTCCAGGCCCCCAAAGCTGTAAAAATGGCTTGGGTGGCAGGTATAAGCCATTTAAATGTATATAGAATTCATAAACAACTGTTGTTGTGCTCATCTCTAAATTAGACAGACAGCGCCACCATCTGTCAGACTGTCATAAGTGCGGGTGTTGACAATTAAGTGCAGGGCCCTAGCACTGGAAACCACCGGCTCAAATTAAGTAAGCACTGGCAGACACATTGCATCAGGCCTTGGTCACAGGTACGGTTTATTAGTGAAAGAGAAGCTCTCTGCCTTGGAGGCGCTCAGTATCAGGCCCTGGTCGGAGTGATGGTTTGTTAGTGATGGAGAGGCTCTCTGCCATGGAGGTGTGGAGGCCCACTACATTAGGCCCTGGCGAAGGAGTGATTTAGTGGTGATAGTAAAGCTACCTGCCTCTGAGGTGTGCAATGGCTCTGTCTTAGGCCCTAATGTAGGGGGGATTTGTTATTGACCGAGAAGCTCTCACCACTGAGGAGTGTGGACACATTGCATTAGAACCTGTTGAAGCTCCCGCATCTGAGGTGTGCAGATTCAGTGCATTCGGCCCAATGCGATGAATGGTTTATTTGTGATAGAGAAGTACCCTGCCCCTGAGGCAAGGAGTCACACTGCTGCTGTGGATGCTTGTTGGTGCTAAAGCCCTGTGATTTTGGTCTGTGGATACACTAATAGATTCTATAGCAGACACTAGCATCAGAAGAAACTCTTCTTTTGCAGACCTAATAAATGTGGTAACAAGAAAACACTTCAGAGCACTGCGCTTGATGACACTTGAAGATCTGCAAAGTGCATTAAAACTCACTTACCCTCCTTGTAAATTCCACTATTGCAACATGTGTGCCTCATCAGGGGAGCATTGGCAGCCCCAGTCCTTGACATGCCCATGTGTCTATTTTTTTGAACACCAGGACTAAGGAAGGATTGTTTTCAATATGTTGTATTATGTCACTGGTGGTGTACACCCGGAATATCGAGCACACAATATTGATGGACAAAAATATCGAAAATATTGAAAAAAGATATTGACAGCTGAGTAAGTATAGATATTCTATCCCTAACTCCACAAACATATTCCTACACGGTGCATATATTTTCAAGGTACATAGATGGGGAGTTAGGAATAGTAAATCTATCCTTCCCTTTATGCACTTACCTTTTGATTTTTTTATCCCTTGATATTCTGTCCTCGATATTCTTGTATCTCGATATTGTTTGGTGCTGGTATTCAGTAGTACAACTGTTACTGGGTATCTGTATTGTCCAGCGTTCCCCAACCACTTGCCCTCCTGTCGCTTTGTATAGATACATGTGTAAAACCCAAGGGTGAATAATCAGCATTGGAGCTGTGCATGAGGGAAAAAAAGAGTGTCTTCTCCTCAGAGTTGTTATTCTGATATACGACTGACTCTTGTACGCCTGACTAGACTGCCAAGGTGTTAGCCTGACAGGCCATTGATTTTGCCCATCCTCTGTCTGGATAACAGAGGCACAAGCCTTATATGTGACTCACTCACCCAATTCCTGCAAGTCTTCAAAAGGTTCCCCTCCCTTGAAGGCCTCAAATACCAATTCAACACCGCTGCTAATTCACACGGTGCTTCTGTGCCACACTTTGATGACGCAATTACGTGACTTTATCACATGGTGAACAATGGCTCAATTCACTAAGATAACTTACATTTTTAATACTTTTACACTTTTGAGTAAGTTTAATACTATTCAGTATATGTTTTCAATTATTTTTAAAAATTTACTTTAATTTACTTATTTCATATGGGGTTTTATTATGGGGACTTAATTCCATTATCTTCTATGGGAGAGTGTAGCAGTACCAATCTTTAGCTATTTGTAGTGCGGGATTTATTACAAAAGTGTCAATTACTACAAAAGTGTATTTTGTGAATACTGAAATGTAGTAAACTTACTCAAATGTGCAGTTTGTGAATCAGACCCCAAGTTTAGCTGGCAGCACTTTTCCAGCACTTGTGCGGAGGCTTCTACTGGAGTTACGGATTGCGAGTTTAGAAAACCACCGGAGGAGATAGGGTGACATAATGAGATGCTGTTGTTTGCACTGTTGAAGGTAGGCATAGCTGCCAAGTTTCCCAGGTAAATGCCTGGTGTGCTGTTCCTGGCCAGGTTTTTTTCTTTGAATTCTGGGACATGTAGTCCTGTTTTATAATGGAATAAACAAAAATACAAGTTAATTCAAAGAAAAACCCTGGACTGTAACAGCACATCATGCATGGACCTGGGAAACTATACAGGACTGGGTAGATGTGATGCTCAGCTTCTCATGCAATGTCTGTGTTCCAAGCCACGCACCTTCAAGGGCCCACCTCCTCCTCCTTCCTTTTCTAGGATTACAAGACGGAAATATTCCAAGGTTGGATGGTCAGAGAGTTGCGACCAGAGCTGCTGTGCAAACTCTCACAAGTGCAGCAGTCTCCCCAAACTTCTGTCTCACCATCTCACTCAACATTAAAGGGTTTTTCTAGTGACGTGGCTCATCCCAGCAGCTTAGTGACCAGCAGTTTGACATATAGTAGTGGCTTTCTCACACCAAATAATGTAGTTCTGATGATTTGATGGAAAATAACTTCTAGAGTGGATCAAACGCTTCACTAGACAGTACGTCAAAGTGAGCTTGAAGGGTACCATACATTTTATATAGCAGGTCACACGCTGGCAGGGAGAGAGAGGTGGAGCCGGATTCAAAATGGTGTGGCTGATTTTTTATTATTTAATCCTTAGTTAATAGGATGGATTTCTGAGTATTTAAGGTTGTAAAAAATTGAAAGGGGAACTTTCCAGCCTAGCTAAAAATTAAGAAAAGCCAATCACGAGCAAGGTGTGCAGCAAAAGTAAAAGCAATACTTCCCAATAGCGATTAGCTGACCAATGATCTCTAAAGCATTTTCCACCAGCCCGCTGCAAACCCCAACCTGTGTCTCAGAACCAAATGTGCACATCAGTGAAGTACGAAGGTGTGGGGTGATTTTTATATATTTGAGGGTGTTTGTTGCCCTCAGAATATTCACAAGGCTTGTGAAGATATTATTTGAAGTGGGTGAGCAATGGGCCTTATCCTGCGGAATATGTTGTACCTCGAAATCAGTCCTTTAAAAAGCTAAGAGCGCTTTGTGCTCAGGTGGAGCCTCAGGCAGAACCAGGCTTGACCTTTCGTCCGCAGAGTCTCTAGACTCGGGTGGCAACAGGCGGTGGGAGGGGGGCATTGTGAGTTATTTGGTGTGCGACCACCCTATGTCGGCATAAGGTCCCTCACCCGTCGCTGACCTGGGTGGCGGTCCACAGGGTGTGCACAGTTCTGAGTCTGTGTCCGATTCACCCTCAGCGATATAGGGTCTGATTTTGGGGCAGGGTGCCACACTTGCGAAACAGCCATTGTTCACAGCCTCCAGGTTCTCCTTGGATTGGGAGATGCTGAAGCCGCTAAACGAGCGGTTGAGCTCCTCGTGGTCCACTGAAGGAATAGAGATGGAAGTGTCACTGTCCCGCAAGACCCCCTCCTGTTGCTTGATTGACCCATCTTCATTCCTCGTGGGGTGCTCCACCCCGAGCCGGTTGACGCCACTGTTAGCCGATAAGGAGCGTTCATGCGTTGGTGGAGGTGGGATACGTACCAACGAGGTGGGGTCCCCAACAGGGGAGGAGCCATGACTGTGACGATGGTAAGGCTGCGACGGGGGCTGCTGCTGCCAAGAGGTGGATGGGGGGCAGGAGGTCCCATATACACCTTCAGTTGGTGGCACTGCAGAGAAGTTCTTCTGCCCCATGGAGCTGCTGGAGCGGGTGATCTTTGTGATGCAGCCATTCTTATCCAAGTGCTCTCGGCTGTCTTCTGGGCTGTGGTATGGTGGTGCCGGCTCCTTCGAGCCAAAGTACGCTTCGGCTTCGGTGGGTGGGATGCCCATACGCTGCATGTAGATATTCACCAGGAAGTCTAGCTTCTTCTCCATAGACAGCACCTGCACACAACAAAAACAATTATGTACAGATCAATATAGCAGCCTTGAAAACACAATTTCACTGGATTATGCAAGGGTTGGAGACTGTTCCATGTCACGTGGTAGGAAGCCGTATTTCTCACATTTTTCTCAGACGTGAACCTCTTTTCTTTGGGTAAACTATACATTGATGCCACTTCCTTCATTTTGGACATTTGTTTTCTGGTTTTACTTTTGACAAATGATTGGTTGGTCTGTCTCGACCAGGGAACCCCATCACATTCTAGTATAAACCCTACTGGTGCCCAGACCCTGGAATTTGGGAAAATCTAGACAGAAACTGTTAAGGAAAGGAATAAGTAAATTCCAGCATAGAAAATTACTGTGATTGTTTTCCTGGCACATCGGAACCACCAGAACTTTTGTTAAAGATCCTGAGACATAAAATATGGTTGTTTTTGCTTGCACAGCGGTGAGTACATTTATTGCTAGGCAACCCATGTTTCCCTAAGAGACAGAATTAGAATCCCTTCTCATTCGAGTGCCTGAGTTTACTGTCCAACAGTCTTGATGTATGTGAAACAACTCGCTGCCCGAGCACACTTTATTGGGTTATAACATAAATTTAAATACAAGTCATCAAGGCAATAATGTGCAATAATGTGACACTATGTCCAATGGCTTGTGTCGATCTGACGCACCCGCCGGTCAGCGTCGCGTCGTCAGGAAGTACAGGCAATAACCGGGCACTTCGTATGGCCCGAGTGGATAACTCATAGCGCGCCTATCCGCATCCTGAACAGCTCCGTGTTTGCGACCGCACACACGGAGCCTGTACTTCCTGACAGGGCCTGTACTTCCTGATGATGCGACGTGGACCGGCGTGCGTATCAGATTGACACAAGGGATTGGACATAGTGTCACGCATTGATTTGGTGGTTACACCTAACCAAGGAGGTGAATCTTGACAGTCTCTCTATATTTGACAGAATCTGCGCTTTGCTGTTGGACATATTTCCCACTACCTACAGGCCGGTACGGAAGTACAACCGGCGCAGAGGTTCAAAGTGGTATGTATCATCTAGACAGCCCTTAGGAAGTCATGGGTTAACTCCCTGGACGATGAAACCCATGTTGGCTGGACCTCTAAAGAAGATAATAAAAGACCAAGAACAACTATACAGTTATTGCATTGATGACATGTATTTAAATTTATGCTATAACCCAATAATGTGTGCTCGGGCAGCGAGTTGTTTTCTAAGATAGATCCCCGGAGGCCACATTTAGGGGTTAGGGTGGTTCCCCCTTCCCTTGAGCACCAGAGTGTTATAAATTAAGCACAAAACATACCTGTCAAGAGTGAGCACCATTACCACACAGTGACTCATCACTCGCTACATAATAACCCTCACTCTTGATGTCTGTGCAGGGACTGGCAGCTCCAATGTAAGATGTGGGTAGAGAAAAACCCAAAGAAATGGATCACAAGGACCAATCTATATATCACTCATCACCAAAAGATGATCAGCTTAAGACCATCTCAACATTGCCAAGAGGAAAATCAGCTCACCCACTCAGCTGGCAAAACAGAAACATATGTCCAAACCAATCAACCCATGGCAAAATCCTACCCGATCCCACTCCTGGGAAGGGAAGAGAGAACTTCAATATGCACAAAAGGGGATACAGCCTCCCTATTAGAACCAACAATCACAAAAAGGTATCCCCTGCCTAGTGTACAAAATCACTACCCAAAAGAAGCCTCACTAGTGATAAAAAAGGAAAAATTCCTTATTTCTTTGGTAGACCCTCACCCACTCTAGCAGTGGCATGCTTCATCATCGGGTATCATCCTGATCCCTAAAAAACAAAATGGGCTCCACAGTATTGCAGGGAGCACTTTGAATATTCTTCCTAGCCGGGGTAACTAAAAAGATAAAAATACCTCAAACCAACCTCAGTATCCCTTTATTAGAGGTTGTTTGGGTATGGTTAAAATTAACTTACAAAAAAGAGGAGTAAGGATATATTGGTCCTATTACCTAATAGTTAAGTGCTCCCTGAAATACTCTTGGACTTATGGAAGTGCTGATGCTCCATGGGTCGACCCAACACAATCTGGGAACAATGGGTGGTGTACAAAGATATCTCAGTACAGTACCTGCTTCTCGACCTTCCCAAGCCGTCCCATCATGCTGGGGTCTTCAGGCAGATCCCCATCTCCTGCCCCTTTGGAACGGTCCTTGTCTGTAATCGGCACACCTCGTCCAACGATTTGGTCAACTCTGGCAGGAGCACAAGACACCCAGGAAAGGCCGAAAGTCTAGTTAGTAAAGGTCTTTGAAGAGAGGAAACCCTGCCACCCATGCTTCAGGAAGGATTGGTGTCACAAATTAATGCCCTGAAGCCCCCATTCTCCATCTTCTCAACACCCCCAACCACCCGTAGCCACCCAGGGTATACTTCTGTCTAAACATGTTTAGGATACCACCTCAGGATGATGAAAACCCATCTTATCTAACGGTGTTCCCGGTAACATCAGTGCCACCACCAATTGGGAAGGGTGGGTTATTTTGTTAACTTTGAGGTTCTATCAGCCATTACCCAAAGTATGAACACAGATTTCTGGATTTTCTCATTCCACGACTGGCATAGCTCACAACTGGCACAGATCATGAGTGGCAAACCTCATGACTGGCATGCCTGCATGGCTCAGGACGAGCTCTGCTCTTTATTAGCAAATGGCTGACCTGCATCAAAACTGGCATCAAAATATCATTTCACAGCTTCCGGGACACAGTTCCGAAGTCATTTCAAAGTAGACTCCATTAGTCACTATATTGTGTATCTGTTATTTCCCTTAAAGAACTCAGTTTTAGACTCCACAAAACAGCACATGCAGGATATTTATAACAATGGAGTCGCTTTTTGAGTGACAGGCATGGACCCCTCTATAGTTTCTATGCTTCTATCTAAGCCACCCAAGAAGCTATGACTTTGACGCTATTTTCTGTTGCAGCATCCTATACATATCTGGCATTGAATAGTGCTACAGCCTTTCCTTTTGCAGTGATACAGTATAGAAGAGGCCCAATAAGTAGGTCTGCTCTGTGTGCACAAGCACAAACAGATAAGTGCCATATGCAGATAGACAAGCAGGTCTCAGCTGTGTATATCCGGGGACAAAAGGTCTGCACAGTATGCACAGGCCGATACCGGCAAGTGTGCAGTGTATGCACAGAGAGGTTAACCTTCACTGCATGCAAAGATACATCTGCACAGACTGTACCGAAAGGTAATGGAAGGGATGAACACTATAGACAAGCAGATCTGGAATGTATGCACAAGCAGGGAAGACCAGTCTATATTGTATGCATACAATGGTTGATCTACGCTGTATGGACAGGCTGGACTGCATTGAATGAACACTGGTATAGGCATATCTGCACAGTGCGCATAGGCAGATCTCATGTATGCTCAAGGAGACAGGTACATCAGCACTGTATGCATAGGCATGGACTAGCCACAAATGTCTTACACAACAAGTTTAAGGTGGTTTCTTAACAGATGCCTCTGCATCGGAGGGGGTCATTCCCTGCATCACCAGATCATTAGCCTCACAACAATGTAGGGTCCTTGCGATAACAGGCAGACGGTGCCAGTTTCACCGGAGACGATGCAACTTTCAGTTGCAGAACAGCACATGAGAAATGGGCAGATAGGTGCATGAAGGGAGTGTGTTGGAAGAGAAAGACGATGGAGGGATTTGTGCACACAGGTATCGGGTGTAGCACACAGACTTGTCAAGAGCACCTATGTATGTAAGGGTGCACGCAGGCAGCATGAGTTTATAAGCAGGAAGAGAATCATGCAGGCAGGTAGACTTGTAGGGATTTCATTAGTGATGAAAGGAGTTCCCAGAATTA
Source organism: Calotriton arnoldi (assembly GCA_963921515.1). Classification (NCBI taxonomy): domain Eukaryota; kingdom Metazoa; phylum Chordata; class Amphibia; order Caudata; family Salamandridae; genus Calotriton; species Calotriton arnoldi. The sequence continues at coordinate 1,288,349 of CAWUFW010004577.1, forward strand.
GAGACTGCGGTATACAAGCAGGAACTGATGCACAAAAGCATGAAAGGCGCATAAGCATTTGGAAGGGGATATGAAAGTGTGACATGCAGAAGCGTGTGGCAACATGGCAAAGAAACAGGCAAATGAGGCAGGAGGAGACTGAATTGATTTCTGAGTAAACTAAGGCTAGTATAATCATGAAGAATTAAAAGAAGGAACTTGAGTCCTACTGCACAATCGAGTAGCTGAGGCAAACAGAGAGGGTAGCTCATAGAGGAGGAAAGATCAGAAAGGAAACGAGAGAGCCAAAACAAACATAAAAATGAACATAACAGCGAAAAAGAAGTAGCACAAAAAACAAACAGAAGAATACAAAAAAAGGCACTAAAAGAAAGGAAAAAAATAGCAAATGCAGAAAAGCAAAGAAGGAGTGAAGGGATCAACACACAAAGCAAAACGGATACAGAAAGCAAGAAAGAACAGACATAAAAAGCAGAAGGAATAAAAAGTGATACATTAATTCAAAATAAGAGTAAGACAATATGAAGGAAAGAATAAAGAAAAAAGACAGAATTGTAGAGTGTAAATTATTCATGGAAAGCAGAATGTATAGGGGAAAGTGATCCCTTCCATCAAACTCCGAAGGGCTGTATTATACATTCACATTGTGCCCTGGGGCGCAACAGGTGTGTGAGCCCATATTTTGGGCCTCCAAGGCACAATGGTATTACAGAAAGGGCAGCAAACACATGTGCGGCCCCTTCTTGAATACTGATGACGCTGGTGCACATGTAGCACCAGCGCTATCATGAGAGGGCATTCCCTCATTTGCATGGTGTCGTGGCCCCATGCAAATGAGGGAATCTCTTTGCCTCTGTACCCATGCCATATTTTAGACACAGGAGCAGACTCATACAGTTCCTTAGGAAACACACTAACAGTATGCCACAAACATGTGCCACAATGTCAGTGCACCTCCTGAAATCAGCCCTCTCAAAGGGTGGAAGAGGGTCCCCTGGACCCCCCAGACATGCCCATGCCGGTGGGTGCAGTCACTCACCACACTCACCTGCAGAGGGGTCTCTAACCCCTCTGTAAATGGCAGGTGATTTGCCACCTGCACAGAGAAAAATGGAGCGGTGTTGAAGCAGCCTCTCTGTATTTCACAGAATGCACTGCCCACAGGGCAGCACCAGTTTGCGGTGCCCTGGGGGTAAACTATTAATTGTAATAGGGTGCATTATCCCTGCTTGCACCCGGCGCAGCTTCTGAAAGGTGCGCTGTGGCACAAATAGGGAAAGTGCGTGCTATGCGTAATATGGCCCCAAGTGTGTAAATATAAAGTGGCATGTCTCCTCATCAGAATCAAGGCAATCTCACCTCAGGCCTAGAAGACCACCACGGGAGTGATAAAAGGTGTTGATTCAGAAATCACACCCATCAAGTGATGTAGGTTTATGACCCGTGTTATCCTGTCCTTATGGTCCTCAGAAAACACACTTCTTGGGACTCATCTGCAAATTAAGGCCCAGAAACATTGAAGTGACTTCACAGGAATGGCCTATCCAGGAAGTAAAGTGGAGAGTTTGAGCCAACATCTCCACCCTCAGTGTCTCTTCTGGCCCTGTTAGTGCAGCCCAAGAAAGATGTAACCTCCTGACAGAACTTATCTGTAAAGGCTGCTCAGGTACAATGGTCCAAGATGTGACCTATATGAAGTGAAGTAAGATACAGATCTTCAGTATCCCTGACCAGGAAGGAACCATCCCCGAAATAGATGTAGGAAACTGGCCCATCACTGCCATGTGAGTCAAAACACAGCAAAGTAACATATAAGAGAAGAAGATTCTGTTGATCTGTGCTGCAGAAAGTGATGAAAGAGGGACGTTTGTAAGGTATTGTGACACGTGTGACTGGGTGTGAGTGTATGTGTGGATGTATGTCTGTGTTCATGTGAATGTGTGAGAACATCTGTGCATGAGTTTGTGTATCTGTCTGTTTTTAAGAGATTCCCGCCAGAGACTCGACTGAAGCCTGCACCCTCAGAATATATCCTAGTCTGAGAAAAAAGGCTTAAATTATGAAGACATGCAACTATTATGGTAAAAATGTGTCTACCAATGACACTTTGAAAACCAGCAAAACACTGAACAATACCGCCACCGCAGTCACTTTAAATGTCACCAACGCTGGCACTTTAAAAAAGCATCTTAACACTCATTTTGAACTCAGTTTTAGGGCCCAGCTATAGTGCGCAAGGATTTTAAAACAATCTGAATAAGGAATTACCTGAAATAAAGGCTTAATATTCGTGTTCAGTTTGATGTAGATGCCAATACACAGCCAAATTCACAAAGGTTTTTAGTGAGTAGGTTTGACATGTTGTACTCCTAACTTACACCTGAATTTTCAAGATCCCATCTCACCTATCCATAACAAACCTTTGTGAATCAGGCTCTCTGTCTCTAAAGATAAGACGTGAGTTTGATTATGTTGGCTGACAAAGGATCTATTGATGTGCCTGACCATAAGATATATTTCTAATGATCTATTTCCAGAGGTCAAGTTATACTTATGAGCCACAATAAACCATGCTAAAACTTTTGATAAGCATGGACAATTTTAGAGAGCAAACATATGGCTCTGGAGGTGTCTTTGTTCTAATGTATATTCCATCGCCTCCTCTCTCTCGTTATCTCTTACTCTCTCTGGAGTACTAGGAACAAGAGTTACTCTGTATTTATGGTAAAGTTGAGACTTCCATAGGAAATGTGAGTTTTGATTTGCTAATAACTTGGGGCCCGATTCACAGAACTAACTTAAGACAAAATCCTAAACTTACTACCATTTTGGTATTCACAGAAGGCACTTACTCATTTTGGGATTCACAGAAGGCACTTACTCATTTTGGGATTCACAGAAGGCACTTACTCATTGAGGAGTAAGTGCCTTCTGTGAATACCAAAATGAGTAAGTTACTCAAAATAAGTAAGTTACTCAAAATGAGTAAGTTACTCATTTGGTATTCACAGAAGGCACTTACTCATCAATGAGTAAGTGCCTTCTGTGAATACCAAAATGAGTAAGTGCCTTCTGTGAATACCAAAACGGTAGTAAGTTTAGGATTTTGTCTTAAGTTAGTTCTGTGAATCGGGCCCATTGAGGCTATTTCACAAATCTGAACCCAAATAGGGCAAAGATCAGGTTCTTCATTTCACATTTCTTGCCCATTGCTCATGAGCATAAAAAGTGATATAATGTGATCTAAAATAGTTTTTTTTCCATTTTAAGTCCCCAATGATTGTTTCCCTTTGCTACAGCAAAAACCTCATAAGGGAAGTAAGCTAAACATGGAATAAAGATAGAACCTTTAATAATTCTACCTTAATAAGTAGAGTATTGTTCAAGATATTTGCATAAGAAAAGGTTGTTGAGCAGTCTTCAAAGAGTTAAACGTTTGTACACCTGTGTATTCAGTAATAACGTCAAACCCATTGAAGAGACCGGCATGAAAGTTGTTAGAGTCTTGTGCCCTTTTACTAATAGTTTTAGTTTCAAATTTCATTTTTCCCAAATTGGAATTCCCCATTTTAAAGATCCATATGAATTATTGCTCTGTGCTTTACCATAAACAGAGCGGATTAAATCAAACTTGCAAAGAAAATGTCCCTGACCCAATCTGATTCATAATTCAAGTAAATTTATGTTCTGGTCAAAATATAAAAAAAGGTTAACCCTTCTGAGGCCCAGTTAACTTTGCCTCTGACCTATCTGCAACAACTGAACAACAAAATAACATTTTTAGACAATGCAATACAACACAAAACACCTCCATCATTAAAAAACAGTACTCGCAATAATTGATTGAAATACCAAGATGACAACTCAACACAACAAAAAATATTAAAAACAATGACACAACAGCGCTAAACAACACAACAGATTAGTACCAACACAATACCAGAGCAGCACTACAATATTACACAACACCACACAAGACAGCTACACAAAACCAACACAACAGAATGACACAGTAACACCACAACTAAACAATGTAATACAAAATCACAATGCAGCACTCATTAATCATGCAACAGGTTCCATCAGAGTTTTTTTTAATGGTTTAGGGAGATAGAAAAGCCCCCTGCAAGTAGCTCATCCTGAAGAAACATATTTAAAAACCAGAGATTCGTGACAATTTATAGTTCAGTCCTCGGCTTCTATGAGGCAATCTGACTTAACCATCTCTTTCTCAGTGACATCATCATCACCTTCCTCAAACTTTACACACATTGACCCAGAAATGACATGAAACCTTATCCCAGATAGCTTTTGACACGAATCACCTTCAAACGATGGTGCCAAGTGGCTAATGTTAATTAAAAAGGTGAATGAGGGTCCTGGCACTTGTCAAAGGTATTCAGACTATCATGGGAAAATGCAATTTTACCATAGTAGCTATGACTATTCATATTTTATGCCTTCTTTCTATTTTCATTGAATAGAAAAGATCCTGAGGGTGCGACATCAAGTGTGTATCCACCACGAAATCCTCACATACAGAGACACATCCTAAATGTGTTGCACATCCTGCATCACTTCCTGTAGCCTCACTTCCAGGATCACAGATACTCTTATTCATGGTCTGAATGGATACTTCCTGACTCCTCAATTCTGGAGAAAGAGAAGGCAGTGGTGGTATTGGTTGACACAAAAGGGATGGAAACAAATGCGTCATTAGCCAAATTGATGTTCTAATTGGTTCATTTTTTAGCCGTGAGTCAGAGTTTGGGATCAGGACAATGATAAGGTAAGGGCTGAACTCACTACTCAAAGTTATTTTAGGAAAAGTCCATTCTTGGGACAGAAACATAATGAACCACTTTCCATCCAGCAACTTTACACTATGGGTGTGGGGCAGTGACATCAACAATCAATGTCACTTACTGGCATGTGCCTGATTATGGAGTATGCCGAGGAGTAGGGGCTATTTATCGCACCTGATAAATAGGACTCTCTAGGCTTAGGAATTTATCAGGTGCAATAAAAATCACATATTCTGTGTCTTTCAGGAATAATGTGGAGTTTGGTGCTTACCACTCCAAAAACTGCATGTTACAGTAAATTCTGTACTGTTTTCTCCTGTAAAATACCAGCAGATTTGGCCTGCCAAAGTTAATGAAGGGTGAGGTATTTAACATGTACAGTAAGTGCCGGGTGAAGTAACTACGACAACTCAGAATTCCGACCCCTGAAAAAATAGGGATTTGCACAGGGGTCAGAAAACACAGACAGATTTTTCATCAGGACCTTAGCATCTCATCCTGGGTCATGACTTTATAGGACAGGAATCAGCAGGAACCGGGTAACCACACATCGAGGGCACATTTGTGTCAAGAACCTAGCATACTTCATTGATAGGCAATTCCTGCATTGTTGCTCTTAGATCCTAACTTTAGGGGAGCATTACTCAATCATCATGTCTGTTTACTCTCCATGATGCAGTGAAAGTAAGACAATAAGTAACATCACTTTCTGGTAATCCCATCTTGGGTTTGCTCCACCAGTTCAAAAGCTTTTGCAACTTCAAGGGTGAGGAGTCCTGGTCAGGCATCAGGGAGTGGGTGGCTTGATAATAAAAGATGGTGCTGACCCCTGTCAGGTACTGGAGATAGTGCCCACCTTGAGTTTGATAGAGGGGATCTTAGGGCATTATTTAAAGTGTGGCAGACTACCACACACCATATTTAGAGATCTCCACCTGTCTGGCAGAGGTCTCTGTGCATTCAGCTGAGTCATTGTCATGGCAGTTCCTCTGGAGGCATTAAATGTTTGCTAATAAGTCGCCATGTTTCATGCGGGTGCTCAGCAAACATATTTGTCTTACAAAAACAAAATCCCAAAGAGGGAGTCTGTTTCTGTAAAACAAAACATCTACTGACTTTAAATAGAGCGACAAACCATCAGTTTGGCAGACACGGTACTCCACCTCGTTCATGGAAGAATATCCTTTCCACCAAACTCTAAATCAAGACCTTGGTTCCATATGCTGAAGAAAAAGGCAAATGTATAAATAGACAGATTAGGAAGAAAGATATTAAGAATCTTAAAAATGCCTGTATCCTTTCCGTGTTTGTGGAGCCGCATCTGGATGGATCTTTTTTGGGAAAATACTTTCAAAGCTCAACAAGAAAATCTTTTGCCTAGATCCCACACCTTCACATGAGGTCATCATTCACTGATATTGCCCCAGGCAGTTTAATATTGATCACATGTAACCGTATTACCAAAAGAGATGAATGGAAGTCATCTGGTCTTATTTGTTAAACTCCAAGAAAGAGCCCACCAATCTGTGTCCATCTATATTCTCACCAAGAATAAGAACAAAAGAGAGACACAGCATTGAGAGCTGCCTTTGTATTGGTCTTCTGTATGGGTTATAAGGAGAATGTGATAGCATATAGGAAAACTGATTACCATACCTGGAAGAGGTCAGAGCCCACCAATTCCCCAAATGTCCACCCTTCCTCTTTTCCTATCAATGTGGCCAGTGAGTCATAAAAGATCAGTTGCACTTACAAGAGAAGCTCTAGCCCCATTAGAAGGCCAGTATTGCCCTACATATGGGCCCACAATGTATTGGTGTTTATGATCATTGCCTACGATGCCTGAAACACAAACTCCCACTGTGCCCCTCTTTTAAGCCAATGAACCCATTTAAAGCAAAGACATTGAATATAGAGACGGCTGATCTGAGAGATAGGTTGGATTCAGAAAAGTTGCAAGATGCATGGGTTCTAGGCATCCGGCCTCCACCCATTTTCACTTGGCAGGGCCGTGCCCGATTACCCACTCTGCTACCTCAGGCTCAGCGCATTCCCCCGGCTCTTGCATGCTTCATGCTCCCATGCAGAGATACTTTATTTCTCAATTTTTTCCAGAAGGCAAAATATTTGATAATCAATCAGCATTCAAAAGGCAAAACCAAACCCAAAATAGTAAAACCCAAATCGGCTAATCAAACAAAGCAGAAATAGAGCAGAAATTAAACAAACTGCCAAGCGGCGGAAGAATGCGCACCAGAGGTTTGGTAGCATCATCCCGGCAGCTCTGCACAGCCCCCTTCCTCCAAGACACCTGACTAGCCTGAGGGTTTTTGCAATTTATGGATTTTTCAATATATGTGTCAGCCTTTTCAATAGGGACCTATATATATTTTTCAGACAGTCTGCAGTTGCTAGGTTTCATTACCACTTTTTATTCTGTGTGTAGGGGTGGGGGTGCATGTGATAGGTCGCGTTTGAACACTTTTGGAGTGGAGAATTGAGATTATTGGACTGCTAGGAACCTAATAAATGGAGACAAACGTCTATCAATCAGACGTTGGAGTGGCAATGTGTGTGCTATGAGAGCACAGTAAGTTTGGCACACAAGGAGGAAGGGAGGGCCCTCCTGATCCCCTATGTTGGAAATCTTTAATATCAAAGACTGGTATTGACAGATGCTATGACACTCAATCAAGATCTATGGGATGTTCTTATGTGAATATTGTATCCATGGAACAAGGATGGTGAAAAATAAGATGGTGGACGTTTAAGTACTCTCATCAGTAGGCGATTTTGGGCCCTCTTCAGCTCACATTCACAACACCTGTGTACATTTGATTTAAATGCTTTGGGTATACCTAATACCATTAGAAGAAAACCGGCATCCATAAAGTTAATTCAACATGGTACCCTGTTGAACTTTTTGATAAGACCACAAAACTTGGTATAAAATATCTTATTTTTATTTTTACATATAGCAATTGTTTTTTATTACAAAATCCTACTTATGCCTATTGGCTATGACCACCAATATTTATGAACTTTATGCATGCAAGTATTAATAAGCATAATTATTTAGCTAAGGGCTGTTTTACTATCTGACTGGGGTATGCATGTGAGTGTGGAGAGGGTTCAGAGGTCTGTTTTTAGATATGTTTTTCATACAAATGTGTAAGATTAAATAATGTATGAATTAGAAAAAATAGATTATGTAAAAGCGAATGGATTTTGTAATGAAAGCAATGTATTTACGATAAGTAAAACTAAATGGGAGATATTTTATTTAATTTTTTGTGCTTTTGACAAAAAGTGCAACAGGGTACAATTTGGATTTAAATATAGATGCAGCAGTTTTTTTTTACAATGTAATGTGGCTATATTCTCGTACCATATCCTTATGAAATTCAATGTGGGGGTGACCTGTCTGTTGGGAATACTTTTTTTCCTATAGGACTTTTGTATTCTAGAAATTCATAGAATAAAGCTAGAATACTCTGCTGTTGGGGACACTTGCTTATATGAAGAAATGAACCCATTCTATGAACTCTGTGAACTACTTCTATAGTTAGAGACAATCGCCAGGTAGTGAAAGACATGGGTCCCATGCACACTGTGCCACTGGAACCAAGGAATGCTTGGCTGATGAGCCCGTAATAAGGGCAAAACTGGTCCTGGGTTCCTTGTGTTCCGGATCAGGGAGGTCCTGGCTTGGCAGTTCAGGCTGAACTGTTACCATTGGAGCAGGGTCGAGACTGATTTGCATACAGCTGGGTCCAAACTGAGGTGGCATGGTGTGCAAAATAATAATAGACTAGTATGCAGCCACGGGTAATTTCCAGTGGATGAGATTAATTTAAGCGTTCCATCCATCACTTTTTTGTATGGCCTGAGGGTTAGTCTTCTAATTTGCTGGGTTGCTGATATCCCTGAAGGCGAGAATGGCTGGGTCAGATTCAGCCACATGTCAGGCATGTGATTGATTCTTCCCGACCTGTTAAGCCCTTTCAAAGGCATCAGAAAAATAAGACTCCATCAAGTTACTCTATAGGCTGTGAAGACAGGCTTATCCAGGTGCAGCCACTCCAAAGTTGGAGGTTACAAAAAAGATTCTACAACAATAACTGATGTTTAATCAGAAAGGAGCAAAGACCGTCAGGTGACTTGTGGGGGGAAAAGGGGTGCAGATCAAAAGCAGAGGGGCAGAAAAAGAAATAACAGCCCATACAAAACGCCAGTGGTGAGAAGAAGCCTGACCTAGGCGTGTACTGGGGTGATCCTTTGCTTGTAAACTTCTTATGCCGGGGAGTTGAAGGGTGTGGGGGCCCAACAATCAAATCTATCCTGACAAAAGTAAATAGAAAAGACACCAGCAAAATATGTAAAGCAGCCACTTTGCGCAGGTGGGGGTGAAAGGGAGAGTCGGAGAAATACAAGGGCCCAGAAATCAGTGGGAAAGAAGGAAATATATTCCACTCAAAACAGAACACAGACAATACCGCTTTTCTTTGCTCTGGTCGCCATGATTTTATATTTTGGTCAGACCAACTGCATGGGTAAAAACCAAAGCGACTCAGAAATATGTTTGTTGCAGCATGCACTGGAATATATTTTCAAATATATATATATTGCGATATCCAGCTTATACAAAGAGATATGAGGCAACATATATTCTTGGAACAGCAGGCAGAAGTGCCATCTGGTGGTGCCGAAGCGAAACTGTAGACTGGAGCTGACGCTTTGGTGGGAGTGGATTGCAAGGACAGAGATGGACACAAACACTTACACTATAAAAGACAATGCACATCAAACAAATGACATCACTAATAAAATTAGAGTGTCTCCAAATGCCCACTTTGCAAGGTTTAGCTCAAAATAAGGATTGTAGATAGCTCAACCAGAGAAAAGAAGGACTTAATGGTGGATTCTATGTTACTATATCAAGGTCAACAATATCGACCTATAAAAATATTGCATCCACTACATCCTTAAGGTAACTATTTACAATTCATAACTCCACGTCTACTTACCGTTAACATCCTTAGCTTCCCATCTACTTACCAAGACTATTCTTAACTCTACATCTACTTATCATTACTATTCTTAACTCTACATTTACTTGCCATCACTATTCTTAACTCTACATCTACATACCTTGTGGATGCAGTGGTAGTCAATGTAGTGGATGTAATATTTTTGGTATGCACTATATCAAATGTGACTAACTGTCCCCACCCCATAGTGCACATCCTGCCCCATGCCTAACTGCTCCTAACTTTCAATACATCTACTGTAAAATACTTTATGATACAGGAATAAAACTGTACATTCTCTGTGCTACCCATTTGTTTTATCGATTAACTGCACATCGATGGAACACTGCATACTTTTGTTAGATTTACACTGCATAGCAACCATAAACACCTTACTACACTGAAAGTTCGCCAGCGACATTGTACGACCATTATTATATGACAGTTCTATGTAGGATTAACTATTAATTGTAGCACTGCACTGAAATGTTATCCACTAAAAAGTGTATAATTACACAGCACACTGAGCAATGGCTAATTGCACTGCACATCCATGGTACAATATGTGCTTCAATTGTAATTACAGGTCAACCAGTAAATGATTTTTTACATTAGAATTACACTATAGACTCATGCTACAATGCTGACTACAAGGAGATTACACAGCCTATTCCTGTTCAATTACGCCTCACATCCACTGTGCAATGCCAATCTACACCAGAATTACCCTACAGTGAGCAGTAGCATTGCTCCAGGACCTCATCATTTGCTAAACCTCCCAGTCGTAATATTTATTTTAACCCCGCTAATTGTCTGGTATTGTTTTTGACCTTTCCTATTGTTCTTTCAGATGCAACTTCAGTTCTTGTCTGTCTGGCTTCATTTCATGAATCTTTTTAAGGCATGCACGCCTAAAATCTCAGTTCTTGCTCTACGGCTGGCTTGACTGTCCCTCATTTCCGCCAATCTCTAATGCCAGCAGCTTCTTCTCAGTCAGCGCCACCAAATTCTAGACCCTCCTCCCTTCCATGAAAAAATTTGACGCTGGGCATCAAACATTTGGAAAATAATCCACTTTCATTACTGCCATCCTGTCAACCAACCTGCGGATTTTAGCATCTTTCTTGGTCCTACTTTCTTGGAATAAGAGTCCCCTTAGCGAACTAGTCGATCCCTGAGATCGATCGCCCTATATAAATTCCAACTTTCTCAGCAAGAACATCACCAATCTTGTGCTCATTTATGCACAAAGTAGACATTTGCAGACACTCTGGCAAACACTGAGACAACACCTGACTTGTGGACATGCTGGATACATATAGAATTTATGATCAACGGGAGACTTGTGAGGCAAGAATTTACCAGTGTGGCAGAGGAATTTACTCATGCACGGATATGCTCTTAGCAGCACTCTACATGTTTCGCTCACTATAGGCCTATAAATAGATCCATCAATTGACTATGCCAGCCCCTGCACTCCTCTAGGTAATGAGCATTAAGGGCATGTATATCTTAAATATAATTTAATGTGCAGTATCAATTATTATGTAGACTCACTCACAGTGAGTGCTCTTGACATCTGAATCAATGGAGCTTCCATGGTCTGCAGCTCTCTAAATTTCCCTTCACTGTGGCTTCCTTAAATGTGCTGTATTTACCCAGTTCCGTACCTCCCAGCTGGGATTTTAGAATCCAAAAAAGACTCCATCATGTTCTAAGATAGTTGTAGTACCTCTTATGATATTACATCAAAGAAACAACATTAGTTATTTGAAATGAAATTTCCATAGATAAGTAGAACCTAGCCCTACCTACCCCAACAGGTTTAATGCTTTGCTTTAGTCTGCAATTCATTAGCAGATTTTCCACACAAACAAAATAGAGGAAGTGTCTTTGTGCTCTAGATTTCCTCCTAGATAAGAGCTAAAATCTGTGGTCTTAGCTCATTTTTTTCCTAAATCAACAAACAAATATATATTTACTTTTTAGAAGACTTGAGATGAAAAAATAAGAAATTGTAATATCAATTATCAAAGTTGGTGTTATATGCATCCATGACAACAGTGATGAAAGATAAATAGAAGTATAAGGTGAACCTGTGTATGCTGAGATATAAAGTTACTGAATTTAATATTAGAGAAATACAGTAATGGATAGAAATATATTTATCAAACTTATAAGAAATGCTCAGATATGATATATGTATAAAAAATAAAATATGTATGATGGAAATTGTACAAAAAGTCATAAAGAAAATATATAATTCTTAATAAATTTAAAAATATATCCCTAATAAAGAAAAATTTCAAGATGAAGTAGGATATTAATCCTAACTAATACACAAATATTGAAAATATTGTACCACTCCTTCTTTCTAAGGAAATGTCAGCTGTTTATTCTAATTGGTCTTGAGCTCATATTGGTGTACCCAGTTCCCAATATTGTCTACAAATATTTCTAGAGCCCCTCATAAGACTCCATCCCTGAGCAGGTGCACATATGAAATTATATGACCCCAGAGATAATTAGAAAAGATCTTCGAACAGGGGGAGCCTCTTGCCTGGATTGAAGATTCTTGATCCGGGAAAGCATGTCCAGATGTCCAGCCGAGTACTGCTCAATCACATCCATAACATCGTAAGGCCGCAGACTCTCCTTAAACTTTCGCTTAGAGACCATGAACCGCATGACACTTTGGTGAGAATAACAGAAATGAACACGTGAGAATCACTGATGCTCCACCTTCTGAGAACAAGTATCGTGGGAATGAAGGTAACATAACTTGCATGTATGTGCTTATGCTTAGAGTCCAAGAAGGATAGTAGATGGGAAACATTTCTGATAGGCCGGGATCTAAACCTATGTTTGGTTAGATTCCAGTAGTGCTGGACTTTTAAAGACACCTGCTTATCACCAAGTATACAGTCTTCTGGTTACATAAAGTAGCCATTCCTGTCCAAAAGAAATTAGAATCCTTTGATTGCAAAAATCTATGGGCCTAATATGTTATATTGTCTAAAAAATCTAAAAAACATATTTTATTTCCAACAGAAAGTGGCCGATTTCCAATTTCCCAATGAATCTCTGGGGCATTCTACGCCTGACCATGAAGAGTCTAATTTAAAATCAAGTGTAGTGTACTTCCAAATTGTGTAAAAAATGTATTTCAATCTTTGAACAATCTTTGAACAGTATTATTTCAGAGATATGGAGATGGCTCACATTCAATGTATACATGTAGTAAGTGAGGCAAGTGACATCAATTATTTCAAAAATCCAATATCACTCAAGTAACGTCAGGATTCACAAATATAAAGAGTATCAAGCCAGGCTATATTTTATCATTTGGTTTATTTCCTTTCCTGTCTAGGACTTGATCTGGTTACTAGGCGTAAATGGAGTTTAGGCGTCTAAACACACCTCCCGGAACCTATCAAATTACATAAACCTTCACAGCCTTTAACCGTCAAACACAACCTAAAATGATGCATTCAATGACAAGTAAAGTCTCTCATGAGATGGTGTATAAAGAGAGACATCACAAATCATTTGTGCCCTCATTACAGCTGGGTCAGTAATCTGGACTAGAATGCACATGGGAATTTGCCCTCAAATCGGTATAAAACGCTCTTCGGAAATTTTGCACCATCCTTGCAGTTTTCTTAAACAATTTTCTCCAAGTTAAACCTGGTGAAATTTATTTGGGAAAAATACACAATGTTCCCAGGTTTGCAGATTGGCAGCTCAGAACAGGTAAGACCAGAGGTATTACCATATTACCACACCATTTTGACCCTGCATAACTCAGAATGAATGATCAATACCCTACCGGTGAAAAAAACAAAACTATACTATTGGTATTTGTTTGTATAGTACATCTATACTATTTTAAGAATATGTCTTGTTATATTGAATTAGGTTGCGGGGCAATGAACTTAATCAATCTTGACTTATTTACACAATTAGTTACCAAAACACATATGGGATATTTGTGAACAAGATGCATATAGACTGTTATGAATGCTTAGTGTTCCCTAAATCACCTTCTTAGAGGAAATGCACCTGAAATGCATGCATAACAAACATCAGCACTCCACCAGTAACCTGTCTCAGATTGACTGCTCACATTGTTTTAGAAGTATGGCAGCAAAACAAATCAAATTAATTCTGAATATGGGTGCCATGCTTTCAAGCTAGTAACAGTTCTGAGGGAAGGACTGTGTCCGGTGTCCGAACGTCTTAACTACATACTGAGGACAAACACCTACATAAATGCACTCAAACACATACATACCTATGAACGAGAATAGCATCTCACCGCTATACAATCTTTCTTGGATTCTAAGCAGCTACTACATGCTTGGGTGTGGTAGCAGGTACTAAGGCTCTTTCTCGTCTCCCACATCCATCTCCCAGATCTTACCACACGGCCCGGATAGCAGCTTTGAGTCCGGGCGTCAGATCTTCTGTCGCAAAGTCACAGTTACAGCCTTTGTTGTCTTCTGGAACGTCCTCACCAGGGAGGCTTGCTTCTAGGTGCAAAGACAAGGTCCCTTAATAGAGATAGCAGAACAGTCCAGAAAGGACAATGTCAGTAATGGGACTGATGCCTTCAGCTCCCCCCGGACAGAAAAAACAACACAGGGACACTGACGGAACACTACAGAAACCCCCATGTTGCCGGAGGAAGACAGGGTTCTAAGAGGCAACCAATGGCTACCACCTCACCAGGCCAGACCGTCCTTTGGCGTAACAGACTGGAAGATGGCCGAAGTGGTCCTGAAATGAAATTAGTCAATATCCACAGCAGAAGGATACCTAAACTTATGCCAGAGTAGTAGAAAGGCACAGACGAGAATGAATACTCCTTCAGCTAAGCTGCTTTGTTCCTTACACAACACTTGTTACAAGCCTTCCCACCTGGCGCCACATCAACACATACTACAACACATGATTAAAAAATGCACAGTGCTTATGACAGAGATATTTTTGACAACACCTAACTCACGTGCAGGTAGAAGGCACACCATGAAATAAATGTGTGGATAGTCACAACTTTAAGCCAGATACATTGTTTATATATACATCCACAGAGAGACCACCACATATAGACCATCATCTTCAAAACACAGCCCAAACACACAAAGAAGCTAATTCATACAGACTCACACACCTGTATGAGACATCCAAACTTAAATTAAAAATCTCTGACCCACCAGCAGACTCAAAGTCAGTGGTTTGCAAAGAAATGACTTGTGCTGCCTCATACATATGTAGGTTCAGAGTGCCTGTAGGTTTGATGTACTAGTCCTGAGCTTCTTGGATTCCCTTCCTGTTAGTGTCCTCCAGCTCATCTCTTGGAAGGCCTCCGGCTAGCAGACAGCATGCAGTGCTGTCCTCATTGACCATTTTTTGGTTTGTCGGAAGCTAGTGCAAGTTTGCATGGAGTTCTCTCTTCAGAAACAAGAAAGGGCATTTGAAGCCAGATTTATGATTTTCTGCATTAAAGTCCATTGTGCGCTCTAGGTAACCCTAGAGTCATGGCTTTGGAAGGAGATATCTAAAGAGGCTCCTTCAATTCCATCCAGTATTCTTTGGAAAGATAAGCTAAGCAAAGCTCTAATCAATTTATAACTCGGCTCTTCGTGGCAGAAGCCATGACCCTAAAATCGGCTACAGTGCGGATCTGCTAAACAGGTATGACTGCTTCCTTTAAGGAAGAACTTACTACACTAAAAAATAAACAGAGTTCATGGTTAATCATTGACACTTGTCAACAGAGCTGTCATCAGGCACATCTAAATATATATAATTTCAATTGCCCTACTCACGCCACATTTCACTGCTCCCATTACGGAAAAATTATACTAGTTGGAAGCATGGTGAATTAGATATTTGCTGTTAGCAATGTGTTTTTAAGCTTGAGTCACTAACACAAATATAATGTTTATGTCCAGTACTGTTAGTGGAGTCTAGGTATGTTCTGAGACCACCATTTAATAAGTATGGGTTTAGGAATTGTTAAGAAACCATACTCTTTTGCCTGAGTGAGGAAGATCCGCAATTAACTGTATTGTTATGAGATTTATAAATTTCTAGACCATCCTCTGACAGGTTGAAATATGATATATATATATATTCACACACATATTTATATATATAAGCTATGATTGAAGCTGTAGAACAAGACATAAGGAAAATAAATAAATCTTTATTAATATATAAATAAACCCTTAATAATCAGCTGGCAATGCACTGACCAGCCAACGTAGTGTGACCAATCAAAAGGTATAGCATGGGCCATGGCATGATTTTACCAATTCTTAAAAGTTTGCTATTCTTTTGTAAATATGCATTTGTTGGAATGGCTTTACATTTTTAAACTTGCATAATGCATAGGTATTTAGATGGTATTCTATATTGGAAGCCATTTTGAATGTGTATTTTGTTTCTTTGCTTAACTCTAATTAGGCTGCAATGATGCACTTTATAAATGCTGAAAAATGACAAAATCAGAAACAGGCCCTCCTGTGGCTATGCAAGTAAGTCCAAAAGACAGCTAGACAAGAGACCAACTGGGGATCATATTAGATTCAGGAGATAGTGGCCTTAGACATGGAGATCAAGCAACCATTAAACACTTACCTGAAGAACAGCAATCTAAAAAAGGCACTTACTATGCATGTATTTATTTATTTACCATAGCTATGTTATCAGCTAGTGGCATTACTGATCTGTAGCTACATTCGCTTGAAGAAAAATTTGATTGGTGCAATGGTCTTGGAAAATAGAAAATATGGACCAAGAATGTGAGGCATGAGGAGGCGGAGAAAGGGAAACAAAGGATGTGGAGGCACAAGAGACTGGCAGGAAGGGGAGGTGCAGAAGGAGACACCATGTACGATAGACATAGAAGATGCATACGGCAGTGCGCTGCAGGGAATGCACAGGAGATGGAGAAACAGGGAAAGCACTGTAAAGGGAGGAACTTGATATTCACTATCTGGGAAAGACACACGGAAAAGTCAGGTTGGAGAAGAATGCAAAAGAGTGGTCTCTTGGATGCACAGGATGGTGTGACGTTGCAAATAACCCACTGGCCTTAGTGACTGTCATTTTGCCTCACACTAGGAATAAAGGGAGCTAAAGAGTTTCTATTTTATGCATCCTCAATAGCTATAACAGTGAGAAAGAAAGTGTGCTTCATATCACATCCTCATACGCACACCTATTACTTGTAGAGACCCCACACACTGACATCCGGCATCAGCACTCATTAGTGAGTCCAAACTCATTACATGAAGCCCTGAATTGAATGCGGATTACGTAAAACCCCCCCAAAGCCATAGCTCAACACACTAAGAACAGGGTGCACACACTCAAATAGCATGCACACCTTCAGACCTCACACACCATTAATATTATGCATTTATCATAACCCTTCACCATTGAGAGTCCTTCAAACTGGAACACTCAGAGTCTACACTCAACATGTGCCACAAATTGAGTCCTACATGTTTATAGAATTTCACTTGCTCGGAGCCAATTCACGTTGATACTCACAACTTGACCCACTCAGACCCGCAGCCAAAAACATAAACACTCACAAAAGAAAGAAAAACACCTAGGAAACTACGCAAAGAGTCACTTTTACACTTGTGCAAATGTTCTCTGCTTCCCCATCGCTCACCCTCAGAGTTTTGCCGGGATGCTGCTCCCTTGATCCGGAATGCCTGCCGTGTGCGACTGCGGTCTCCAAAGCTCCAACTCTTGGGTACTTTGCTGGGGCTGTCGTCTGGATTTTGCTCCATGCTGGGAGATCGGCGCATGCCCTGGGCTTGTGCCTGAGGAGAGCCCTTCCCCTTGGCACCCATGCCCCGGGGGCTGGAAAAGACACGCTCCTTCAAACTGACCTTCTGACTGTCCGGAGAAAGAAAAGAGAGTCATTTCCCTAGAGGGTCGGACCAAAACAGTATTTCAGTGACAGCAGAAGCGCGACCATGGCAAAACCAAGCAGAAGGGTGACAGACACCTTAACAGAATAGTAGCAGAATTCAGAGACTAGCTGTATTGTAACTCGATCAGAAGGACCAGAGAGTTTTCAATTAAGGCTGGGACCTTTCAAATGAGATATCATTAATAGAATGGTCTGACTTTGTTTGCATTGTTGTTCTCCCCATATGTTAAAATGGTGTATTCAGATATGATTTTCCAACAATTTATTAATGAATACCATCACCAGTATTAACGTAAATATGTAAAAAGCTAAAATTGAAAAAAAAATTGAAGCAACATTTAGACTGCTTAGAAGATTTGTGACCTAGATGAAACTCCTATTTTTGCTGTTAATGTTAAAATAGTAAAAGCATTCATCATTCATACTGCATAAACCACAAAGGTCCTCAGTCTATTCCCTGCACAAATTCCAATTCTGGCTCAAACTCCCACCTGCCCCTGAATCGGGATTATAACTCAAGCTCTAAGTGCACCACTGCAGGTGTTTGCCTGCACTATTTTATGGGCTGCGGCACCTTGTGCAAATCTAGTATTGTGTAGCTAAGGATGGGGGCATGGGAGGGAATGCAAGTAACACTTTATCCACCTTTCCAAGTTCTGAAATTCAGAAACATGCAGTAACGGTGCAACCGCAAATTACCACAATGCACAGTACTGCATATTGTATAGTGTATTGATGTTTGCGTGGCTTGTATAATTAAGACCCAAGTGAATAGCTGATTGCTACTTACATATTAGGGCTTATTGTATATAAACTCAATGGTAGTCTTTCAGTCAACCTTGAAATGGAAAAAAAGACTTAAAGGAACAAACTAAGACTTAAACCTGTGATCTGAAAGTTGCACACAGATTGCTGGAGCAGGAGGTCAACAGTAAAAACAATCATCCAAGCCAGCAGAGGAGAAGAAGTAAAGCTAGCAAGAGGTGTCACAACTCTGTTCTACCCTTACTGTTGGCCACAAAAATGGGATAACTACAATTTAAACTTCACTGACCCTAACTAACCCTTTGATAATAACTTATCATGAGATTATAAAGAGGCTCAACTGAAGACCCCGTGAAGAACAAGAGGGAGAAAAGGGAAAAAATAAATAAAGTAAAAGTGGGGAAACATCTTAGCAAACACTAAGGGCCCATTGGACCGCCAAACATGCCGTGGAAGTACGGTGGCGGTCACATAGCAGAGTTAGCTACTGCACACACAATTCTTTGATAAGACAACTTAACATTTACATGCTAAAAAGCATATAACCAATTCACAAAAGTGAACTTTGAAAAATATTAGGCAATGAGAGAGGTGATGATTTTGGGGTCACTCCTAACCTAGGGGGAGGACCAAGCAGATGACTTGAACACAAAGAGCATATCATGCTGAACAATTCGGTGGTGGTCCCATCCTCCTAGGACCACCCCAAGCAAAGTTATGGGAAAAAATACAATGCCAACCAAAGGCCCAGCAAAGCATCATGGGGCGAGATTCTAGAGTGCAGTGAATATTATAGTATTAGCTCTCAGCTGAGCCGGGAGAGCCTGCCCCTTGAGGAATGTTTTGATATTGGATACTATAATATTCACTGCACTCTAGAATCTCGTCCCATAATGCTTTGCAGGGCCTTTGGTTGGGATTGTGTTTTTGCCCATAACTGACTGTGCTTGGGGTGGTCCTAGGAGGATGGGACCACCACCGAAACATTCAGCATGATGTGCTCTTGGTGTTGAAGGCATCTGCTTGGTTCTCTCCCTAGGTTAGGGAGGATCCCAAAATCATCACCTCTCTCATTGCTTGCGTTATTTTCATATTCACTTTTGTGAGATGACTATATGCATTTTAGTATGTAAAGAGAGAGTTATTTTTTGTTTAAATAAAGGTACTGTTTGCTATATTTTCTTTTTCACTTTTCATATAAAGATAGTTATTTGTTGTTTTACTAAAGGTATGTGAGAATTCTGTTTTATTAATTGGGATGAGATGAGGGAGTTTCACGAACACGAAAGTCAGAAGTAAACTATTGCACCCACAATCCTATGATAAAACAATTTTACCTTTACATGCTAAAAAGCATATAACCAATTCACAAAAGTGAGCTTTGAAAAACATCAGGCAATGACAGACGTGATGATTTTGGGGTCCCCCTAACCTAGGGGGAGGACCAAGCAGATGCCTTGAACACAAAGAGCATATCATGCTCAAGATTGTGGTGGTCCCATCCTCCTAGGACCACCCCGGGCAAAGTTATGGGCAAAAATATAATGCCAACCAAAGGCCCAGCAAAGCATTATGGGGCGAGATTCTAGAGTGCACTGAATATTATAGTATTAACTCTCAGCTGAGCCGGGAGAGCCTGCCCCTTGAGGAATGTTTTGATATTGGATACTATAATATTCACTGCACTCTAGAATCTCGTCCCATAATGCTTTGCAGGGCCTTTGGTTGGGATTGTATTTTTGCCCATAACTGAATGTGCTTGGGGTGGTCCTAGGAGGATGGGACCACCACCGAATCGTTCAGCATGATGTGCTCTTGGTGTTCAAGGCATCTGCTTGGTTCTCTCCCTAGGTTAGGGAGGACCCCAAAATCATCACCTCTCTCACTGCTTGCTGTATTTTCATTTTCACTTTTGTGAGATGACTATAATATTATCAAAGGCATGTGAGGTTTCTGTTTTATTAATTGGCATGAGACGGAACGGAGTTGCAGAGCAAAGTTCACCGAGTTTTTGTTCAGCTCCACAGAATTCTGTGTAGTGGTACTCCGCCAACTACGCCCACCATTAATTATGACTAGGGCGGTCGAACCTCCATAAGACCGCCATGTATACGCAATACCTTAGCGGTAGAGCTGCGGTCTGGGGCAGCAATATGCTGGCGGTGTTGCTACTGCACCACCAAGCATATTACGACTTTCCTGACCTCCACACTTTTCATGGCGGGGATCCCGCCATGAAAAGTACAGTGGTCAGGAAAGTAAGGTGCCCCTAGGCATGGGGGTGCATGCAGGGGGGCACATAGTGTGCCCCCCTGTGTGCATGCGCCACAGTTCCTGTATGGCATGGACTGCACAGTCCATGCTGTGCGGGAACTTGCTTTGGCGCTCCTTCGGCGCTGCAGTTCAAAGACTCATATATGAGCCTTAGAAGTGCACCACCGCAGGACCGCCGCGCTGCCCACCCGCCAGACCACGAAATGATTTGTAGCCTGGCAGGCAGGCGGTGGTCGACTTTGGTGGTGTGGGAGCGGGGCGATGGCACGTCGGCCCGCTCCCACACCGCCAAAGTCATACTCAGGCTCTAAAACTCGTGGAGGAGATTTTGAGAAGAATTTTTTTTTTAATAGCTGTGTTTCTTTTCACCTCTAAAATTATGTGTTATCAATGTCAATTGGAAGTTCATCGTGAAATATATTTACATTATACTACATCAACTTTTCATATATCAGATAAAAAATGACTATTAGGATCACCTCTTTCTGCAATCACATCCACTCGAGTAAGATGTTACAATATTGCAGATAAACCAAATTCCTTGCAGAAGTTACTTTAAATTTGATACAAAGCACAACGTCTGAACTACAGAGCTGAAGATATCTTTTGAGAAAGCACCACTCAAGAAAATCTATTACCATCTTGAGTAGCTCTCATTCTATACTTCACCTGAAATCAAGAGACGTATGAGCAAATTTCAATGTAAGGAATTAGAAGGAAAGTATGTTTGAACTATGAAGGTATGGACAAATAGCGAGTCACTGATGTAGCAAACGGGACATCAGACCCTGTGTCCATAATTTGTGTTCCCCTGACATGACCATGAGTATCTACTATGGTTTGCACAATCCTTGGTCTTCATAAATTTTATCTTATTGAACTCTATTTGTCCTTTTCAATTGAATCTTCCTGGGATTCCTCTTAAGATTTCCTTTGAGTGGAAGACAAACACCAGCACTTTAGTGTTCAGGCGTCAGTCACAAGACTTGCTCTTACACTTAATGGAGAGACCATCTTACCAGTGATGATGACATGGGGATGGAGGGCAGACAGCAGGTTAAATTTCCTCTAGGGATGATATGGATATGAGATACAATAACTGGCTTCATGTATCCTCTGAAGTTGGTTGAGCACCTCTTTATGGCAGAGGCCTGCAACCTCAGCAGCAACAGCCTAATGGCTTGGCTAAGTGTAATCTTGTAGAAATTTCAGTTATTAGGTTTCATGGATTTCAAGTGATTTCTCTTCCATTGTGCGTACATCATTGTGTTATTGACTGTGGTGAAAGACTCAATTCAAGCAGAAAATGCCTTTCGGAACTGTGAAACTGGATGTGTGCCATGGCTGGATGTGGTGCAAAAGCAACTTTCAATGCAGCATTCTAGAACCTAAATGGCAAATACATTCAGCTGATGTTACACATCCTTTTTGTGTGCAAGGTTATACCTTCTGCAAAATGTTCACGCAGACCACCATCCAAGCATGATTTGCATAATACACAGAATTCTCATGGGAATTATGTGTGGTAAAAGCTGAAAACCTTAGTAATTTTGCCTTCCCCTACTAAAGAATTGTGTCACATCTATACAAGCCCTTAATACTAATCACTGGCTTCTTATTTAATCACCCGAGTTGTGCTCAGTTTGTCCAAGTGACCACTGTTGAAAATTGTAGAGGTAGAGGAACTTAAAATTATCACTACCTATCTTGGAATTAATATATAGGCATTACACCTTCCTCTCCAAAGAAAATACCAGACCTTCTCCTTCATCATGTGCAATGCCCTACTGGAGGCATGCAATTCCATCAAAATTTGGAAGGGCCATAGTAGAAGGAGGAGGAGGGAAGCAACCCATGCCCTCAGAGAGGAGGAAGAAAAAAGAAGTGTGAAGGAAATAAGTGAGATCATTGCAGTAAGGCATGCATCCAAACATTCCAGGAGGCAGGGAAAACATTCTCCTTTGACTGGACAGGTCATGCAAGAAAAAAGAAGCAATTCACCCTTTGAGCATTCACCATCACGTCACTCCTTACAAATTATACCACCCAAGCTGGCATTTGCCCCACAGTATAATTTGTGAGACCTAAAGAAATGGTAAAATGAAAAGCTAATGCTAAAAATGTCAATGCTATTTTGCAATATAAACTGTTTGTGATCTTTAAGAAAAAAGGACCAAGATTTCCAGGTTTTTCAAATAAATGAAACGGGTAGCTTACAGACACATGACTTGCTATCTCACCAGTGTCTGTCCCATTGACACAGCACATAGCAAGAGTGTAAGCTTTACATGCATACAATTGGATGGGACAGGACTAGCTGAAGCAGATTCTAAATGTAATTTTATTAGCATCCGTAGGTTTTGAACAATGACAATGGAAGAGCAAGGGCTCACCAAGCCTCTCCAACTTATTACATTTGATCATTGTTGTTGTGTCATGAGTAGAGTCTATAAAACACTGGTTGTATACTAAACGTCCATTGACTCCAAGTCTCTTCCAAATGTTAGAATCTGGGGATTCTAGTGCAGATCCACAGGCAGGTAAAGAACAAATAATGACACCCTTGGGGGCGTACATTCGCAAAATTACTCACTGCCTTCTAATGTCTAGAACATGGTTATTTATATTTCATTTTGCATCCTTGCCATCCATTTGGACCAAAATGTAGTACCAATAACTATTATCATCATTAAAGAGCTCACTCTGCATGGACTTAAATGCAATGATGAAAGGTGACATTGCTATCTCTTCGGTGAGAATGTTGCATGGCTAACTATCCACAAAGCAAAATACTTTTCCTAGCACAATGTTTATATCTCCTTCTTTCCAACATATGTATTTGACTTAATCCTCAATAGGCAGGCACAATCTGTGGCCACAATCACAATAAACTGTCCTGAAGGTGGCATCCACTCTTCTTTGTCTATCTATAATGGTTCACAGCATTAATACAAGAACATTCTAAGCCAACAGTTCCAGGGTATGACTGTGTAACTATTTGTACAACTTTTCAAGGTTTTCATTTATTCCTTATTTCAGAGAAGTCACCATCCTAGTTATTTTACATCATTATCTGTCTTTTTATAATGGCAAAACAAAATTATTTAATTCATCATCGTTAATTATCAAATACCCTATTGTGTTATTCTAATAAGCTACATTCAAAGCTACATAAATAACATTAACAGTGTCGCAAAAATGAATGTCAAACACAGCCATTCCTGGCATGCTCTCATCCAACAATATATCACAATTAAATGTTCAAACATTGTTTTGACCCCATAACAGTTCTGGCCCTTCCTTAAGACACGACATGCTTCATTTCTTAAATTCAAATAACAATTATTAATGATGGATAAAGTAGATAATTCGATTAAAACTTCTGATACTTGGGCAAAAGAAATGGGGAGGTGATTGCATGACAAGAAGATATGAAATAATGATTCAAGAGTGTGCAGAAATTATTGAATGATAACTTGGAACAGGTAGCTTTGAAAGTCATTAACACTGCAATAAATCATTATACACAATTTTCTGGGATACCTTTACCCATGTCTTTCTATACTTAAACATAACCTGTACGGGTTATCCTAAATTCTTTCTTGACACCAATATAGAATAATTCATACACTTATTCAAGTCAAAGTGTCTTGATCATATAAATATTGCCTTTACAAATCTTCCATTTGTAGGAGTGAGAAGGCTTCCATTTGTGCACAGTATGCATGCCCAGGAACTTACAAGAAAGAAGCATTAAGCACATAATGACTGCTCTGCACTGGATTTTTGTGAGGTTTTTAATCTGGCTCAATATACTACATTAACCATATCAGTCTTCCATCTAGATGGTGAGACAATACATCCCACATGATGAAGATTTTAATCCAAAACTGGAGATTAAAGTAGAGTTCTTATGTATTTTGTGCTCATTTGCAAACAACTATGCACACCTCTTCTTCTTCTAGAGAATAGTTATGCAATCTATTGTTTAGAAAACTCCTACACTATTCTTCATATAATGCTGGAAAATTCTAATATTCAAATGCCAAAACACATTTTTACTGATGAAGGGCTGACATATTTGCATGCTGCACATAAATAACAAAGGCCACAATACATTTTTTATTACTGAAGGACTGAGATATTTGCATGTTTCATGTAAATAATATAGCAGCTTCCTTGTTTTGATTCGTATTGTATTTTGATCTTTGTGTTTTTAGGTATGTGGGGCTGAGATACGGATGCATGTATATATATTCAATTAACAAGTTTTGAGAAGGCATTTTTGAAATGGCTTTTGAAAGCCTTCTCACTGCACCTCCATATACAGATCTGGGGCATGGCACAGTACTTCTAAACTTGGGCTTAAACCCTTGCGATATTGGCCCAAAATGTAGTGTTTCCTAGCTTAAGATCCTTATTGGAATGACGCATCTGAGCTCATGGACACTCCTAAATGGAAGCATCTGCTCTGGATTTACTAGGTACACTTGATGCAATGTAACCTATGTTATTCTGCTTTCTGGTTACAGCTTCATTTGATCACTTGAAATAAGGTGGTTAAAGTATGAGAATGGCCATGTGGTAAAACTTTGTTGAATATTTTTGTGTCTGTAAGGGTACTTCGTAAAGTGACCCGCATTTGAGCTAGTTTGGACCAAAAAAGCTAAGTTCACTTTTTATGAAGCTGCTCTTCAGAATGCTTTTAATGATATAATTTACCAAAAGTAGGGAAAAATCATACTCTGTCTCATCTGGTTGCAGTGTTTGCATGGAAGTAATGGAGATAGAGGCCAACTTTTGGTTCTTCTGTCCGACTTATGAAAGGTTACAAACTAGTGGTAAGTTCCTTTGTTTGGAACAGCCAGGATTAAAACCTCTAAAGCGACTCTGAAACTCTGCAAGTTAGCAGCATTAGCTAGAGCTTTTGTGTTTCCCATTTCCTACTTTCTTTTGCTTACAAGCAGAGTATTTCATTATTTAGTGAAATAACTAATTCCCCAGAAGAAGACTTGGGGCCAGATGTACGACGGTTTTTAGCGAGCACCAACGGGTTTTAGACCCATTTGCGCACGCTAAAAACCTTAGGCCCATGTACAAAACCTATTTGGCGAGTCGCTAATCAATTAGCGACTCGCAAAATAGGTTTTGCGACTCGCTATTAGGAAGGGGTGTTCCCTTCCTAATAGCGACTCATGAGCAATGTATGAATGTTTTGCGACCACAATTGCGGTCGCAAAACACTCGCAAATTACCACCTACTTCAAGTAGATGGTAATACAATCGCAAATGAGAAGGGCTCCCCAGGGGACCCCTTCCCCTTTGTGACTGGCTCTGAAAATATTTTTCAAGGCCAGGCAATGGTCCCAGGGACCACTACCTGCCCTTGAAAAATGAAACGAAAATGTTTCTTTTTTTTTTTTTTAAATGCATCTCGTTTTCCTTTAAGGAAAACGGGCTGCATTTTAAAAAAAACTGCTTTATTGAAAAGCAGTCCCAGACATGGAGGTCTGCTGAGCCCAGCAGGCCACCATCCCTGGGAGGGCCAGCCATTCCCAATGGGCTCGCAAATTGCGAGTGGCTCATTAATATGCATGAGCCTCGCATTATGCGACCCCACTGGGAATCGCTAACAGTGTCTCAGACACTGTTGTACATCCCAAATTGCGGCTCGCAAATTGCGAGTCGCTATTGCGAGTCGCAATTTGCGAGTCGCAATTTGCTTGGTCGTACATCTGGCCCTTGTATTCTGGTCATGCTACAAAAATTACTTTGATTAACAGTATTATGCACTGACGTTTTTTTTTTTGTCATGAGGTTTACAATAATGCACTTAGTAATAGTAAAGAACCTCAATGCCAGTCAACAGGATGAGGGAAAACTTTGAAGCAATGTTATAGAAAAAGGTTTATGAATTACTATGCAGATGTTAAAACATATTCATATTCTGTAAAATATGTACATTTTTATTATGGAATGCATTAAGAGATGGTAATGCATTTCTTTATTCATTACTAGATTTTAGTACTAAGAATGATATGTTTGAATGTGTTTTTTCAAGGTTTTTTTTCCGAAAGAAACATTAATTTAACAGGCTCACAATTTCCTCCTTTTCCCCATCTGACATTGCCACAGGCACAGTAATATCTCCTTCCATATGGAGATTTACCAGCATTCCTGAGTGTGTCAAAGGGCAATAGGGTTGAGGATTAGTCACTTTTATGTACCCTCCCAATTCATTAACTTATTCTGTCTCAATATATTTATACATGACCCATTGCACTGTTTTAGGTATGGCCAACCCTAGTATCCTTAGACAGTAACTACTGAAATGTTGTTCAACATGACCCTCTTCTGTGTCCAAAGAGGCAACTCAGTCCAATGTGTTTAAAGTTGACCTACGCCAATGACCTTAGATTTCTTCTCACTCAATATCATTTCAGATGACCTACCTTTCTTTCATATGCCATGATGTTAGGACAGCTTCTGACCTAAACCCTTTTGTCCTCAGACTCCACCTTTGCTAACATAGAGATCTACCCACTACAATGTCTTTAGATTTGACCCACCTGAATGTAGTTAAGTATGGGTTACCACAGTGTCTTTGGAATTGACCACCCTAAAGGCATCAGGTAGAGCACACTGATATCCTTACTTGAGTTGCTCCTTCCCCAATGGGTTTAGTATCCCAAACACTCACACATAACCTTTCTCATACCTTTACATTTGACTTCCTTCAAGTAGCAATTTATTTTCCCAGATGAAATACTGAGCTAGACATAACAGCAAACATGTAGCGTAGCACATTTTGACACTCAGTGGGACATTCACACCTTCCTAACACCTCTTCACTTTTCTGCTACCCACTTTGGCCCTTGTACATACATTTACATCGCCTGACAAAACTCATTGCACTGGCCCAAGTTATTCAATAGCTGTATGCATCTGTTTTGAGAAACAAAAACTGATTTTGATTAGTTAAAAGAGATGAAGGGTTAGTTCTCAGCCAGCTTCCATGCCTAGTAGAGGTGACTAGAAAAGCAAATTCGACTTCTTTGGAAAATCATTCAGCTGCCCATCATTTTCAGGAAGGATCATGATTCACTTTTAATGGCCGAATTGACCTTTTCCTGAAATGTCACCCGTGTTTGAATGTCAGCCCAGATGTTTAGAGGTTTGCATTATCGTGTCCATCATTTAGCCCTGGCAGTATATAATAAAATACTTAGATACGGATTTCTTACAAGAGAAGTAGAGTTTGTGGTAGAATGTATTGAGCTCTGTGGTGACAGTAATAACAGAAACTCCAATTAAATGCATGAGCTAGAGGTGTATGAAGGAGAGAGAAGTTCCAATAAAGCACATGAAAACGTGAAGAAAGAAGAGAAGAACTACAATAAAGTGCATGAGCTAGTGGTGTAGAAAAGAGAGAGAAGCTCCAATGAAGCACATGGGATAGTGCATTAGAATGAAATGAGGTATCGCTGATGTGCATGAAACTAGGGGCAGGTGGAACTCGTGGAGTTTCACTCTGTGGAATTCCGCAATGTTACATAAAAACTGTGAAATTCTGTGGAGTTCCACCAACAGGCAGAAAATATGCAGCTGGTGCTGCAATTTAGCGGTGCTAGCACGAGCAGCACTGAAAAATCAGCGCGAATGGCACCATGCGTTGCGCAAGAGTACGCAGACATTTGAGTTGATTTTGCTACCACTTGAGTAGAAAATCTATTCGAGCAGCAGCAAATGTACTCACGCGGCAGCCCTCTGACCACAACCGCTTGCGACTGCCTGCAATAGAATCTCGCGCTGTGGACGCCCAATTTTGCTCACGGATGCCAGCTTGCATTTTCTGGAGCCTCACAGAAGCAAAATTCTGCCACTCAGCGATTGGTGGAATTTGGCCAGCACTCTGCGCTAAAGAGTAACGTGGAGTGACCAAAATTCTGCGGACTAAGGGCCAGATGTACGACCATTCCAAATTGCGACTCGCAATTGGCGCTCAATTGCAAAACGCAATTTGGAATGTACAACACTCTCAGAGACACTGATTGCGATTCCCAATGGGGTCGCAAAATGCGAGGCTCATGAATATTAATGAGCCACTCGCAATTTGCGACCCCATTGGGAATGGCTGGCCCTCCCAGGGATGGTGGCCTGCTGGACTCAGCAGACCTTCATGTCTGGGACTGCTTGTCAATAAAGCAGTGTTTTTTTTTTTTTTAATGCAGCCCGTTTTCCTTAAAGGAAAACGGGATGCATTTTTTTAAAAAAATGAAACGTTTTCATTTCATTTTTTAAGGGCAGGTAGTGGTCCCTGGGACCACTGCCTGCCCTTAAAAAATATTTTTAGAGCCAGTCACAAAGGGGAAGGGGTTCCCTGGGGACCTCTTCCCATTTGCAACTCCATTACCACCCTCTTGAAGAGGGCGGTAAATTGCGAGTGTTTTGCGACCGCAATTGCGGTTGCAAAACATTCATACATGGCTAGAGTCGCTATTAGGAAGGGAACGCCCCTTCCTAATAGCGAGTCGCAAAACACTATTTTGCGATTCGCAATTTTTTGCGAGTCGCAAAATAGTGTTTGTACAGGGCCAAGTAGGTTTTTCCATGTGCAAACGGGTCGCTAACCTGTTTGCGCACGCAAAAACTGGTTGTACATCTGGCCCTAAATGAAGCATTTCACCCACCGCTACATGAAACCAACAATACAGAAGTTTCCCAGAAATACTTAGGACCGGTAATGCGGAAATGAGGAAGGCACATTTCCCGTGGAAGTGATGGGATACAGAAATAAATGAGACATCATTGAAGCTTACAGTGCATGGGCATGAGATTAATTCCACTGAAATTTATGAATAGTTGGCATTTTAAACACGTGGGGGCATTCTGTAGCAATGGATGCTATTGTACTGAATGGAAGAATGGAAGGCATAGTGAAATGTATGGCAGCAGTGGTATTAGGCATTAAAATGAATGAAGAGCACTGAAATATATATATGTTTATAGGTTTAGCACTCCACTAGTAGGGGGATGGGGAGACTTCATGCAACTCTATTTAGCCATTGTATGGTAAAAGGTGAGGACCCCATTAAACAATATGAGGCCAAAAAAGTATGGAAAAAAAGTCAGCCATAATTTATACGCCTAAGGCCAGAGAACTGGAAATAGACTTGTCTCAATAAAAGGCCCAAGAACAGTGGTGTGAAAACTGTTGTGTGTATATTGAAGTGTAGAATGTCAGCAGCAGCAGCCGGTGCAGGTAAGCGCGGTAAGGCAGGGTAGGGCGCTGCAGGGGAGATGTCGACAGATTACGTAATAGGGCAAATTAAATAAATAAATAACTCCTATTCCATCGTCTGTTGACATCCCCCGCAGCGCCCTGCCCCGCCCCACCACGCTTACCAGCACCGGCCGCTGCTGGATGTCAGTGTGTGGGGTTAAGTGGAGCCCTTTAAACATCACATCAGTAAAAAGAAATATGCAAGACGTCATTGGCGAGCAAGTGGTAAGTGATACAGAAATGACTGAGATTGCATTATAGTGCCTTAGGGCAAAGACAGAGAATGAATGAGATTTAATGAAGTGTTCTAAATGAAGTTACTAACTTCAGAAATATATGGCGGTGGAATAACACTGTAGTGAAGTGCATATATTCTGGAAAATCAGGAATATTGAAAATTCCTTTCAATGAAAGAGAATCTTCCCTCTTTGGGCTATAAGTGTTTATCCTTTTATGTGGAAACAACATGGATTTCAGTGACTTGAACATTTTGACTGAGGCTCTTTGTACACCTGGAATTTAACCAAATAAATCCTTTGACATTAGAGGCCTCCACTAGCCTGCCAATTGGACCTGCATTCTAGCTGCCTGTCACCTCTACTGAGCAGAGAAGGGCATGGATGGTAGGAGTACAGGGAGGAGGCAGGAGTAATGGGAAGTCAACACGTGCAGTGCAGGGTTAGTCCAAGCAACGTATCCCATGGTACCTAGTATCTCCACCGCAGCAGCTGCACAGGGCATCTCGACACGCTTTGCCCTTACTGGAAACGAGGGGAGAGCACACATTAGTCCCTGCAGCAAATGTCAAAAAGAATCCTTTAACACTGAAAAGTTCTTACACCAGACCCACTGTCTCCAAAAACAGACAGCGGGCTCCACTTCACAAGGTTCATTTTCTTGGGTATGAGTGGAGTAGATTCACTGTGTAGAAAGCATGAGGCAGCCTATGTAAGCTGCTGTTGCATGGGTGTTGACAGAATAAACAGTGGGTGTAAACATCCTAGGGCATAGGTGATCATTTAGCCCTCCACAGCCCAGCTGTCCAGTAACTGAGGAAGCAGGGTCCATTTGTTCACTCACCCAGCAGACGCCAGCGGCCATGTTTACATTTCTTCATCACTGCGGCAAGGAATTTTCTCAGAATTGCGTATAGCGAAACTGCAATGCCACGGGACTACCTTGGCATGTCAGTGTGGTCAGCTTTTTATGAGTTGCAGAAATAAACCTCTAAAGTGGCAATTGTTCTTGCAAATCAAAAAAACCTAGGGGCTTATTTGCAAGCCCCTTGAGCCACCGGTGCGTCACTTTTTATGCGATAAAAAGTGATGCACCGGCGGCCCAAGGGGCTTGTAAATAAGCCCCTTAATGTCCCTGACACACTAGAAGTTTTCTTGCAGAGCATGAGGTGGGCCATTGGTCCTTTTCCTGATCATAGCTGCTATACCTTTCATGTGCTT
Organism: Calotriton arnoldi; assembly: GCA_963921515.1. Classification (NCBI taxonomy): domain Eukaryota; kingdom Metazoa; phylum Chordata; class Amphibia; order Caudata; family Salamandridae; genus Calotriton; species Calotriton arnoldi. Next base: position 1,319,920 of record CAWUFW010004577.1, read on the forward strand.
GATGTCAATGCAGCATCAATAGTGTCAATATAAACAGGGCGGGCCTGCCTGCACCGCTAAGCAGCTAGTCCTGTGGCTGTTGGAGAGTTGATAAACAGTTTCCATTGGCAGAGCCAGCTGAAGCTCTGCTGTCAGGAACCAATGAGTTCCTCAGCTTTTCAAGGGTTGGGGAAACTGAGAGGTGGGAGGATGAGCCATCTGCTGATCTTTTTGTGGGTGCCTCAATACACTCGCCTCTCAAGTCTCTAAATTGTTGTACTATTTGGCACTATACATTGTTGTACAATGTGGCACAGGTGGTGCCAATTGACTTTGCATCATCTATGATTTAGGGTAACTATCAGTGCTTAATTTGAGCAGATGGCTGCCGGTGGAGGACACGGCACTTATTTTTGGGGACTAGCGCTTATTTTTCTGCATCTGATATTTCCAGAGAGCAAGAGATGGTAAAACACGCATTATCGGCAAGACAAAGAAAGAGAAGGAAGGCAAAACTACCCCAAAGGGAGAAAGCAGGAGCCAGAAAGAGAGATAGAAAGTGGCAGGGAGTGTCTGGTAGTGGAATAAAAAGGCTTGAGATGGATTTAAAGACTACGTAGTCTTAGTATTCGGTGCACTGACGTTTAATTGCACCGACCACAGGCTTCTGAGCAAAGCTTCGGCACCTGCACTCTTTTTTTTACAAATTAAGCACTGGTAACTATGAAAATACATCTATAGATATGCACATTTTTAGACCCAGTTAGAAGGCAACATATGTGACTTTAATATGGGGGTCAGAATGCATGCTAAAAAATGTGATTCCAGTCAGGTCACTTTCGCATTGTGCATTGTTTTCTCCAGCAATAAGCACAACAAAACAACATGCATTAACCAGATATGCAGCTCTCCAAGGCTATTTATTACAACTGTTGATAAATGGGATGAGCATCAAAACCACTCAAGGCTCTACCTATCAACAGTTACGGCCCTTCGCCTCCATACACTCAGTGATTAATAAATAGCATATAACACTGCATTTTACCACTAAGGATAACTCAAACAGTTGAGATTCTCAATATCTGGGGAATCATACTTATGTAGGCTTTCTTTAAAAAAAAAAAATCTCTTCCATGGAACTACAGCAGAAATCATGGGATATCAAAAAATGGTAAAGAATTATAGATGGGCAGCTTGTAGCAGCGCGATTCATTTTAACTGATATTTTTCAAGTGACGCTATCTGTAACTAGAGTGAAGTTCAAGTTGACTGTGCAACTATTTACAACCAAGAGGTTGTGGTCCTACACTCATAGTTATTAACAGCTATCATAAGTACAATCTTATGTTATACACAAGGTTCCCAGTTTTCACTGATGTTTACTGATACAATCTGACAGCAAAAAGTTTATTTCCTGTCTGTATTTATTTTTAAAAGTGGAAACATACATAACATTGTGCTTCTTTTGCTCGACTTTCCCTGCTGTCAATCATGAATTCCATGACAACAGCTCTGCAGATTGACTGCCTGGGGAGTTCAAAACAGTATGAGATTTCCCTAAATGACTGCATATCATAAAACATGTTTGTGATATAATGCTAAAATGTGGGTGTAATTCTTTTTATATTTGGATACGTAGTATGCTTAAACTCCACAGTCAGCAAAGTATGAGAGCATGTTTATCCATTAAATAAATGTGATAATGTATAAGTTACAACTTCATTTATTCACAAAATAAATACTGACAAATACGGATGAGATCACCAAAAAATAACATGGATAAATACAGACGGAAATGTTAAAAAAATAAATACCATGAAAATGGGAGCCCCAGTTATGTATGACCCCAGTGAGAATCTCAGGATGTTTGTTGATCCATCATCTGCTGTGCAGTGAGAAAGCAGCCAAGCGGGAGCCCTGCAGAACATAGTTTCCCTTTCCCTCCAAACCACCCTTAGCCCCCGGCCTCATACATGAAAATATTTACCTGGATCCTTGGTCTTACACCCACACATTCCAGTAGAATGCTTCTGGTCCTTCTCATTCATATACATTTTTAAAATATGCACACCTAGCATCCTGCCCCCCCACCACCACCTCCCTCATCAGCAATATTGCTCAGACAAAAATAAACCTATCAGGCACTCAGCCACCCTTACTCAACTTCCATCCCATACAAAGGGCCATTCCGGAAGAGACACCTTGTTGGCAGCAGCACTCTGGAAATGACTGTCAGCAAGAGACAGGCACACAAATCTGCAGATGAAAGGGAGGAGCCATTGGCTGGTACCGCTGGACTGTCATCCTTCTTACCCTGCCTCGGTTACATGAGGCACATTGGAATCATGCTATTCTGCGGCTGTGGCGTTTTTCCGCACAGTTCTGGATTTACTGCATTTGCTACATTATACATCATCTGTTGCATAATCTGCACATTTTAACACAAAAAAACATGCTTCTAGCTCAAATGGATCAAAAGTCCCTAAAATCAATGTGACAAGTGTTCCTTCTGAAAGGTTGACTGGTCCTCATTCAGTTGCTTATTGCTGTATTTGGGCGTTACACTGGTACTAATAAGGTAAACATTTTCCCAGACTGTGTTAAAATGGCATAAGTTGGTCCTTCCAATGCATATAATTCCAGTGGCCCTGCCTTAGATCTACAGAGAAACAAGAGATGCATGGTGAAATACATGCAGATACCAGTTTCAAACCCCAGTTATTCAATGCCCTGAAAACAGAGCAGTGAAAAACAAAATTCGTATGTACAAAAGTGAGAAAACACAAATTGAATATCATGGTTTCCTCCGGAAGCCATAACCAACAAGGACATATATATTTTCTGAATGTATGGCTAGATAAGGAACACATGGAAATCCACGGTAACAGTCAGTGGCAAAACGTGCAGAAAATATTTTTAGACAGGCTGTCCATTTTTTTAAAAAAACTCTGAGGTTCAATGTGTCATCTTTGTTTACTCATGCAGCTGTTTCATTTCTGATTTATTTCAGTCATAATATTTTAACCTGGTAACATTATGGTACTTGCTTGTCAAAGGGAATTAAAGCATCATTTGAGGTAAAAGACTACACATATTGATGTGGTCGCACAAGTCCTAAATCCCCCTAGGTTGACACTGAAAGCTAGAAAGCTGTGCTGCAGCCAATCATGTTGTATCAGAAGGCATGTTACAATGTTCTAATGCGTGTAGGTTATTTTAAGAGTGCATTACTTTGTATCAGAAGGCATGTTACAATGTTCTCAGCCGTGTAGGTTATTTTAGGAGTGCATTACTTTGTATCAGAAGGCATGTTACAATGTTCTCAGCCGTGTAGGTTATTTTAGGAGTGCATTACTTTGTATCAGAAGGCATGTTACAATGTTCTAATGCGTGTAGGTTATTTTAGATGTGCATTAGTTTGTATCAGAAGGCGTTACACTGTTCTAATGCGTGTAGGTTATTTTAAAAGAGAATTAGTTTGTATCAGAAGGCATATTACAATGTTCATTATTAATGTGTGTAGGTTAATTTCAGATATGCATTACTTTGTAACAAAAGGTAAGTTACAATGTTCTAATGTGTGAAGGTTATTTTAAATGTACATTATTTTGTATCAGAAGTTATGTAACAAAGTTTTAATGCGTGCAGGATATTTTAGATGTGCAATATTTTGTAACAGAAGATATGTTATGATGTCTAATGTGTTAAGATTATTTTAGATGTGTATTACTTTGTATCAGATAGTATGTTACACTGTGTAGGTTATTTTAGATGTACATAAAACAGACGTTCAGATTTACCAAAATTTGGGCAATGCAGATGTGTGTGAAACTCAACATCGCTGTGCTGCTCATAACGAAAATAAAGCGGGGCACCATTTTTGCAAAGAGCCATGCGCCAATGATGACATCAGTGGCTCTTCTGCCAAAAACTCAGTTTTAGCATGACACTAAGCATTACACTATGGCACAAATGTGAGCAAGTGATGTCTTGTTGGAAATGTGCACTCGAGGATAAACTCCAGTACAAATGTCTATGCTCATACAACCACCGAAGCTTAAGACATGTAAAATGTGAAATTTCACAAAAAATATACGTTACACGTCTGGAAATATCTTTTGTTATTAAACTTGCCAATTGCTTTTGCCTGCTTTTAACTAATGCTAGGATTCAATGCAAAGCCAGGTCGCACTACTTTAATCAATCTTGCTCTGGGTGGGATCATAGCAGTGTTTGCTCTGTTATCCCGATTCCGCACCCACCCGTATGAGCTCTGATATCAACTTTCACCACAAAAAAATCCTTTTGTGTGTGAAATTTGGTCTGTGTTGCCATTTGCACCAGAATGCATCACATGAGCACTGGCATTACTCAATAGTAAATCTAGGCCTTAATGTGCTATACATCACTGTTTCTGAATTAAACAAGAGTGTGCTTCTGAAAACTCTATCCATCCCTGATTCTCACACAAGAACTAGCATTTCAAACTAAACAGGAACACCTTTTATGACACTGAACTTGTTTTCAGTAACAGTGCTTGTCATTGGCAAGCCATTTCTTGAACTGGTTTTTGGAGATGCATTGACAATACACGTTTGTAATTCCTGTTTATAAATTTAACAACCGTTTAAAAAGTCCAGATGTGTGGGGAGGTTAAATGCATGTCAGGTGTTGTCTTTGTCCTACCACTACCCATGTTTCAGACTAACAGGTTGTGGTCTGGGAATTTTACTATTTCATTATAAGCCAACCTGAACCCTGTAACTGCACCATCCTTGTTACTAACATTGTGCAGTAACCTACTCTTTACGAGGCTCTTCCACTCTGGTGTAAAGGTCATGAAAATGGTTTGCTACAATCAAAGCACACAGCAACTTGTGTACAATTGAAAAAACGAAAATCTATTTCTGAAAAGGTCTCAAAACTCCCATCTTCCTACTACCTTAGGGGCCTATTCACAAACTACATTTTGTAGTACTACAATAGTACTACAACCGTACTACAAAATTCTATTCACAAATTTACCTGAGGAGTTTACGCCACCGCACCTTTTTCTGTGCGGCAATCACCATTCCAACTGTATGGTCTCCACACACGTAAGTATACGTTTTAGTAGTAAATGTGGGAGGTATAGAGAGGAGTGGCTGGAAAATGGGGAATATTTACTATCAATGGGAGGGTTAAGGGAGGAGTAAGAAGGTGTTTAGGGAGGGACATGCATCCATCCACAGAAGAGTAGGCCTACTGCTATTCATACACCTCCCTTCTAAAGTTACTACAGCCAAAATGGGACCCAAAACAGTAGTAAATGACTCCAGCGCAGGGATGAAGTCCAGCAAAAGACATGGCCAATCACTGGTACTGCAACACCCTCCCATAGAAAATATTGGAGGTAGGGACTTAAAATAAAAACCCATAATAAATAACATTAAAGTAAATAATTTTAAGTAGTTAAAAGTGTAAATATAGGTTACAGTAAAATATATATATAAAATTAAAACATATTTATTATTCAATTATAAAATGTTTTAACAAAGTTTTGATTATAAACATTAATGTATGATTACATTTTAATAAAATGTAAATAAATTACATGCAATATATTTTATACATCACATTTAATATTTATAATTGCATATTAAAAAAATATTTTTACTTGAGGTGGGAGTGTAGTTTATCTCTAATTTAACCCTCACTAAAATAATGTTTAATTAACTTAAATAAAATATTTGAAGATTTAATTCAAAATTAAGTAAATAGCACAATAGCATTTTCTCTTTTCTTCTTGATTTAAAACAAATAGGAGACTTCAAGTCAGGAAAGAGATCCCATCATAGTAAGTTATAGGGACAACTAAAAAAGTTTACTAAACATGAAGCAGGTGTAAGGATTTGACGCAGTCAAGCCGTAGAAGGGGCGCAGATAAATCTCATAGATTTCACTGCGCCACTTTTACTAGCCTTTTTTACGTGGGAACGCCCACCCTGCATACATTATAACTGACGCAGGCATAATGTAGCGCAGGCATTTACAAAGTGACGCATCTGCCTGGATGCGTCACTTTGTAAATAGGGCGCAGTGTAGCGCATTGATTACACCGCCGCAGCGTCACTTAAAAGTGGCTCAACGGCGGCGTAAGGTCTTCATTAACAAGGCCCTTAGTGTGCCACTTTTTTGGTGCAGCCACGGCGCAAAAAGTTTAATGGGATTTACAAAGCTGCACAAAGGCTGCTTTGCATGGTTTTTAAAAAAGGAAAAGTAAATCTTTACGGTATTTTGTGTCAAGGAGGCATAACATGGGTGGAGCATGGGAATTCCCGTGCATCTACCCATGTATTTTGATGCAAACCCTAGATTTACTAAAGTCTGTAATCTTCATTCTTAAAAAGATGAGCCTTGCAGTGCAAGAATAACGTTTTGCCATGTAAGTTGAAACGGCATTTATTGAGCAATGCTGCCATCCAGTGTCCAAAGGTATGTATCACTTCATCTCAGACTCGCTTCATGTCTTGCTTAGTATCTCGAGCTTATGAGATCTAGGGGCCGATTCCGATTCGGGCCGGAAATCTCTCCGACCGAGCCGGATCCGGAGAGATTTCCGACCGAGCCGGACTCCCGCAGTCCGACCGAGCGAGTACTATGCGGGCGTATGCTGCCCGACTCGATTCGGTCAGACTCCCATTGAAGTCAATGGGAGCCGTTCGTACAACGCGTACACGGGCTCCCATTGACTGAATGGGTATGTCGCGAACAGGGGTGCCCCCTACAGTGGGTACGCGTCGTTGCGACTCGCACCGTAAATGCATGTTTAGGGGGGACCCTTGGGTCCCCCATGTGTGTGACTCGTGCGGCTACGCGTGCAGGGGGGTCCGACACGGACCCCCGAAGTCCGGCTCCGACAGCTCTTTGGAGCCGGACGCTATGAGTCGGTCGGGCTGTTCGATGCGCGCATCGTACTTGCTTGGTCGGGTAACGTCTCCATTGCGTGGTGCGAGTCGTGTCCGTACGAGTCGGTCGGAGCGGTTCGGACCCGGGAACGAATCGGTCGGCGATTTCGCGTACGCTCGCATCGTACTTGCTCGCGCGGACGACCGTACGAATCGGTCGGAAACTAGGCCTCCGAATCGGATCCGGTTAAGCCGAATCCGATTCGGTGCCCTACCGGCCGAGATCGGAATCGGCCCCCTAGTCTACTTCTGTGCTTGAAGCCCACAGGCTGCAGGAGATATTATTTTTCAGAAGATACATTAGGACAGAAAAGCTTGAAAAATGACAGAAGCCCACTGTGAACCTCCTTGCTACGTCTCCTAATCTTAAAAGACTTTAGAAAATCTAATGTCGCGACACCACATATCGTGAACGTGAATGTCCATATTTTTGACATAGTAGCTACAGAGGTGTGTTGACTGTGCCTGCGGGTGCTTAAAATATTGGTAGCTAGAATAATTGAGGCACATGGAGATTAAGTAGCTTGCCCAAGATCACCTGTCAGCACCGAATGGCTGTGTAAATAAACATGGCAGACGCTGTGCTCTATTAAAAAAAGGCCTAACAAAAGATCATTTGTACAAGAGGCAAAGTTTGAATTCCAACTCACATATAGTGAATCAGACTTAACAGCATCACATCTGTACTATTTCTTTTCACTACACACTACTAGTAAAGACACATATAATGACACGCCCTTACATAACCAGTTCTTATGTCATATTGAAGTGGGTGAAAGACAACTTAAACATAAGGCAGCCTCTGGCAGCAGGACATCAGCATCAACTCTCTGTGGGTCGAACACACTAGAACGCCCCGCCCCCCCTCCCCAAACCGCATCAAGTCCTGCTGGCCCTACACAACAAGAGACTCGAAATCAAGACCCTCTTTACGAGGGCGGCAGGAAAATGTGGCTCCCTGCGGAAAGAACTTTTTGTGCAAGGGTGGCAATAATAAATTTGTTGCAGTTTATGGGACCCAGTACTTACCAGGTGTGATAAAAACCAACACCCTAATTTAAATTTTACCTAGTCAAACCTGATGAAATTTAAAATGTGAGAAATGAACAGAAGATACTGGCATGCAGATGTTGGTGCAGGAAGCACCAATTCTGCATGTTATTGTCAATTTTGCAGGGCTCAGCTTGAAATAGGAGACAATTCGATTTTTAACATATTATGTGCATTCCATGAAATAAACAACGTTTTTCTAGTCTATGGCATGTTGGGTCTCTCTTCTAGGGGCCAAATAGTCATATTTCTGCTGTGGCTAGAAAGTCTCACAGATCTAGTGTTATTTTCTGAGAGTCCATCTAACATTATTGGGATTTTGGGGTGGCTTTGTGCCTATATATTCTTTAATTAACAATGTAGGCCCCTGGACTTTGATGCAGCCAGCTGTGCAATGTACATATTTCAGGTCAATTGAACATTTAACTAAAAAAAAGCATCAGTAGGTGCATACAGATGACATAGATATAAGATTCAAGTGGATAATATCCAGGTATGCACAATAAGAGGTCGAAAAGGATGACAGGGTGTGTTTTTTTAATGGGGGGCAAAAGATATAGGCAGCCAGATAGAGGGCCTAAAAGGCAGCAGGTTTCACCTACCAGTTAAGCTCTTACATAAAGGAGGCAATATCTCATAGGAAACTTTATAAGTTAAACATACAAGGTGGGGTTGGACTGCCTGCACGCTGCAAAAAAGAAGGAAAAAGAACCAGTCCATATGAGAAGTTTGTGCAAGAGGAGGATTTTACGATATCCACATTTTATATATCTCTGATGTTATCTCCCAGTTTGGTGCCTTATTTGCATTTTAAAGTAACATCTCATTAGTATCTAAAACGTCCTATGTACGATTTGCCTTTGGACAATAAATCTTTTAGTGATGCAAAGAAAACAGTATATATGGTGTTTCATTGTATTACTTTGTATTGTCCCACAGTTTACTGTCAGAAGTGCAAGGCTGTGTAATGGATTAACTTCTATTGAGTTGTAATGTGTAATTAACTTCTATTGAGTTGTAACGTGGACCAGAAACCTCAAACAAGTCCCCCCTATTGAATCTCGAATCTAAAATTCAAGCTCAACTGCAACTTCTCCCACACTCCCAAAAATGCAAATGAGCTTACTGAACATTTTAACAAGGCTATTTCTGATGTCCTTGACCAAGTTGCACCGCTTAAACTAAAACAACAAAGCGCAATCCAATCTAAATCTTGGTTCAATCCTGAACTCAATAATGAAAGAAGACAACTTAGACTAGCAGAAAGAACATGGAGACAACCCCCCTCGCCTTCACATTTAGCCCTCCTCAGATGCGCAAGATCAACATACAAGAAGCACATTTTCAGTGAAAAAGCATCTTTCTTTTGTTCCCAACTGGATCGTGCTAAAAATAGGCCCAGAGAACTCTTTAACATTGTCAGAAGACAAACGTCATCTGGCCCTCCTGAACTGACGGCCTCTAACGAAAGATGTGAGGAAATTTCCAACTTCTTCATGGAAAAAATTGCAAAAATTAATCATTCCTTCCCACAAATATCGGCCTTACCCAGCCCCCAAATTTCCCTAGACGTCCCCCCTTTTTCCTCATCTACTCTCCCTCCTATTCCTTTCATTCACCAATCTACTCTAACTGGTTCTGGAGACATCCTTTCCAACATACAATTGAAAAATAATGCATTCTAGACTAATTTCAAACTTATGACTGAGCTCGAAGTCATTGCGAAATTAAAGCCGACCTCGCACACCAAAGACCCACTCCCGACAAAGCTAGTACATAACCTTAACCACATCATTGCCCCATGTTGGACAAAAATTATTAACACCTCTTTTGCCTCTGGGTGCGTCCCTGACTCCCTTCAACTTGGGCAAATCTCTCCCATTTTTAAAAACCTAAAGGCAGACCCTAATAATCCTAATAACCTCCGTTCCATCTCCAACCTACCACTCCTAGCTAAAACCATGGAGAAATGTGTCTTACTTCAACTCAACCGCCACATATGCAAATACAACTTACCTGACTCCTTTCAATCTGGAAAGGCTGTAGTACCGAAACCACTATGCTGAACATTGCTGTTCTCTAGAGAATGGAGAGGCTTGCCTTCTTATCCTCCTTGACCTTTCAGCAGCCTTCGATACAGCCAATCATTCTTCCTTACTGGAATCTCTCAAGTCTCGCTCTGGCCTCAATGGAACTGTCCTTAACTGGTTCACTTCCTACCTCCAATACCGAACACAACAAATAAAAATCAAATCATGCCTCTCCAATCCTACTCCTGTCTCCCTGGGTGTCCCCCAGGACTCAATTCTCTCCCCCTCTCTCTTCAACCTCTTCATGGAACCCCTTACTATCATTCTCAAACAAGCCGGGATCAATTATCTCCTTTACGCTGACGACACCCAACTCTACTACAAAATCAAATCACAGAGCGAAGTCCTTCATTTGAACAACACTCTGAGCAAGACTCAATCCTGGTTTTACTCCAACCATCTTAAATTGAACCCTAACAAAACGGAAATCATTCTATTCTCCCCTAAAAGCAACTGTCTCCCCATCCAAGGCTGGATCTCTGACCTCAACACCCTCAACTGTCCGCTCACTCTATCCAACTCGGCAAAATCCCTAGGTTTCATTCTGGACAAAAATTTGGCACTGAAGGACCATATAAATAACGCAGCCAAAGGAGCATTTTCACTCTTAAACACCTCAAAAAAATCAAGCCCTTCATCCCTCAAGACGACTTCAAATGGGTCGTCCAATCACTAGTCCTTTCTAAACTTGATTACGGCACCACTATTCTCACTGGAGCCTCTAAAGTTCACCTGGCCCCCCTCAAAGCTGTGCTCAACATGGCGGCCAGGCTTATTACCGACTGCAAACGGTTTGATCACATCACGCCTGCCCTCAAATCCCTTAAATGGCTCCGCATCGAAGGATGATGCATCTACAAGACCGCCTGCATCACCCACAAAGCTCTTCACTCTCAATCTCCGGTTTACTTAACAAATAAACTCAAAAAAGCGGGCAGCGCCAGACTGATGAGAAGCTCCAATGCTCTTTTCCTCGCTCCCCCGCTACTAAAAAAGAAATCCACCCAGACTCGCTCCTTCTAAGGAAATGCACCTAGCATCTGGAATGCCATTCCGAGGGACCTTCGCTGCATCCCCTCATACCTTGGCTTCAAAAGAGACCTAAAACGTCATCTCCTCAATAAATACTGGAGTCCATAACTCTTTCAGATCCTGCTATCCTTTGATCACCTGTATCGGTCATCTTTCTGCTAACCTGAGGACCTTTCGCTTTCCCTATGTTCTTCTTATTGTTTACTCCTGCCTTTGCTCTCCTTGGTCTCTCATGTATTTTGTCAGCTCTAACTACATTGCTGTAAGTTTCTTTTGACGTTCTCCCCTGTTTTTGTTAACTTTTTTCTCTCCAGCTACCCCTTCCCTCTTACCACTACAAATGTTTTCTTGTTTATATTTTATTGTGTGCTCTGAGGTTATACCTCCCTTATTTTATTTAACTGTATATTACCGTTGAATCCTCAGATTTTTGCCTTTCTCCTGTTTTAATGGGGAGATTCACATGTTCCTGATTGTAGATTTGTGCTTGTAACTATTGTTTCCATTGATATCTGCCCTGCTCCTGTAAAGCACTCTGATACCGCTGGGTCTAGCCAGCACTATATAAAACCTTACAAATAAAATAAATAAATAAATGTCTCATATTATGTCATATTGCCTTGCATTGTATATTATCAATCATACTGTATTCTCTGGCACTTTATGTTCAAGCATTGATGGGAGTGGTCTTCTATGACCTTTCATTGTACAACATAATATTGGTTTGTCTCATAATCTAATAAATCACCTCTTATTGTTTTGTATTGTCACTTATAACATTGTCTTGCACTGTACTGTCAAATAATGTAAGTATTTGTCTTATATTATCCCGCATTGGGGTCGATTCCGATTCGGGCCGGAAATTTCTCCGACCGAGCCGGACCCGGAGAGATTTCCGACCGAATCGGACCCGTGCAGTCCGACCGAACGAGTACGATGCGTCCGTATGTTATCGGACTCGAGTCGGTCGGACTCCCATTGATGTCAATGGGAGCCGGTCGTACAACGCGTACGCGGGCTCCCATTGACTCAATGGGTGCGAGTCGGACAAGGGCGCCCCCTACAGCGGGTACGCGGCGAGCGAGTCGCGCCGTACACGCACAGGTAGGGGGACCCATGGGTCCCCCCTGTGTGCGACTCGCGCGGCTACGCATGCAGGGGGTCCGACACGGACCCCCGAAGTACTGCTCCGACTGCTCTTACGAGCCGGAGTGCGCGGCTCGGTCGGACTGCTCGCGGCGCCCATCGTACTTACCCGGCCGGGAAACGTCTCCATTGCGCGGTGCGAGTCGAGTCCGAGCGAGTCGGTCGGAGCTGTTCGAGCCGGGAGCGAGTCGGTCGGAGCGGTCGGGACGCCCGGACGAGTCGGTCGGCGATTTCGCATCGTACTCGCTCGGCCGGACCCGCGTACGGTTCGGTCGGGAAACAGGGCTCCGAATCGGATCCGGTAAAGCCGAATCCGATTCGGAGCCCTACCGGCCGAGATCGGAATCGGCCCCATTGTATTCCAGTGCATTGATTTGTGTTGTATTGTGTTGTATTGTATTGTATTCTCTCATACTTCCTTGCTTTCTATTGTGGATTATATTATGGTATTGTCTCACACTTTATAGTCACATATTGTCACATATTGTATTTTATTGTGTAACACGTGTTTCAGGTTGCTGTCTTGTATTAGCTCATGATGTCATATAGTCTTGTAAAGTTGTTTTGTTTATTGTCTTGATTCATACTTTAAGTATTGCAGACACTTGTCTCACATAAGCTTGTATTCTACTGTGGAGCACTGATTTGTTTCAAGCTGTTGTATCATCTCATATTGTCATATTGTCTTGTTAAGTGTTTGCTTATTGTGTCTTCTCTTGGTTTATTGTCAAGTATTAGATGGCCTTGCCTCACATCATTTTGTATTGCATTCCATAGCATGAAGTTGTTTCACGTTGCATTGTATAATGTTGTATTGACAAATTGCTGAACTTCACCCTCTCTGCAGGGTTATCCCTGAAATTTTAGCTTTCATTCTCCTATTTTCTGAACCCATTTTTGATGGCTTTCAGGACTCTATGCACTTTACCGCTGCTAACCACTGCTAATGTGCTTGTGCTTGCTCCTTTAAACATGGTAAAATTGGCTTACACACAATTGGCATATTTAATTTACTTGTAAGTCCCTAGTAAACTGATACTGCCTGTACAGAGAGGCCTGTAAATTAAATGCTATCAGTGGTCCTGCAGCACTGATGGTGCCATGCAATTAAATAGCCTTTTAAACATGTATCATGCCTGCCATTGCAGCCTGTTTGTGCAGTTTTAAACTGCCATTTTGACCTGTAAAATAAACCTTTTGCCAGGCCTAAACTTTCCTTTTTAATACATATAAGTCACCCCAGGGTATGCCCTACACAGCCCAAGGGGCAGGATGCAGTGTATTTAAACAGTTGGACATGTACTGTTAAGTTTTACATGTCCTGGTAGTGAAAAACTCTCAACTTCTTTTTTAACTACCACAAGGCCTATATCTCCCATAGTATGACACTGGGTTAACTTATTATAATTAATAAGCAATAACTTTCAATTGGGAGCAAGTAGGAATGTTGAGTTTGGTGTCTAAAGCATTGTAATTTAAAACCCTCTTCAATAATAAAGTTGGATTCTAAGTCACAATTCTGAAAATGCCACTTTTAGAGAGTTGGTATTTCCTTGTTCTAACTATTTGGTGTATGTAGCCTTTATCCTGCACGTAGTTATCAGTTGGTCTTTGTGTATTACTCCCAGACAGTGAGGCAAAGAGGGAATAGATGTTGGCAGGATGGACCGTTTATGACTCGATGGGGGGGGGGGGATGGGGGGAGCTGTCACCTACCACACTTGCAACTCACAAAGCCTCTGCCTCAGCACACTCACAAAGGATTTGACACTAGTCTTTTGAGGCTCCAGACAAGCTGGGGCCAGGGGAGGGAGGCAGGAAATTCCAAACACCTTTTGGGGGGATTCTCCAGAACCTTCTCCTACGTCAGAGCTGGCATCAAGTATAAATATTGGACACTCAGACCCAACTTTTCAGTACACTCCTGGACCTGTGGATACTACAGAAGAAGGACTGCTGCGCTGCTCTGCTGCAGGAACAGCTACCACCCTGCTGCCCTGTTACTATGCTGCCCTGATTGCTGATAAGAAAGACTGGGCCTGCACCCTTCATCCCAAGCTGAAGTGACTTCGAGGGTCAGTTAGCTGACCTGCTGTTCTGAGCTACAGAGACATAATAAGCTCCAAGGCTCCAGAGCAACTGCCCAGCCGACCTGATGCCTAGACCTACAACTGGACCTGCCTGAGCCCTGCTGACCTCTGCTGGAGTGAGATCCTGATTTCCAAGAGGTTCCTCTCAGGTCCTAGACCCTTGGTGTGGCATCAGTGGAGCTCCCCTCCAAAGAAAAGGAGAAATCCTGAAAGTTTGGGCTCTTTGTGACCACGAACGGGCCTGCCCACACCGCTTGCCATTGCGAAGTCCCGGTGAACCCGACTCTTCGCACCACAGCGACGACCAGCATTGCAAGATCTACACTACACAATACAGCATCGACAGCCTGTGGTGACCACCAATGCAAAGCTCCAGCAACGACCATCTACGACATCCGACAGGATCTTCGCGCAACAGCAACAAACGTCTGCGATGCCTGGCCTGCTCTTCGCGCTACATTGATGACCATCCATAATGTCCTCCCTGCTCCTCGTGGCTCCCCCCACAGAAAACATAACTTTTCATGCTTGACCTTTGAAGGAAACTCTTACATCTGGACTCATCTGGCCATTGTATCTGGCCAGCACGCCATCGAGGTCGGCCTGATCTTGTGACTTTCACCTGGTCTCGAACAACGATGGTGCATTGTGCTTTTAGGCAGTATACTTACCTTAAATCTTTGAAATAGCATATCTCCAGTTCTACTTAATGGATTTTTGTCATTTTTGGCCTCAAATAATTTATTACATTTTACTCTATTTTTCTAGATTGGTGTGGGATTTTTCTTCTGTTGTGTTTTCACTTTCATGCTGTTTGAAGTGGTGCATAAATAGGTTACACATTGTCTCTAAGTTAAGCCTGACGGCTTTTGTGCCAAACTACCAGTTGTATTGAGCACAGGTTAATTTGGGTTTCCTTGTGTTTCACCCTCTGACAGGAATTGTGGCTGCTGCTTGGGTAGGGTTTCACCCACCCCCTCCAACCAGGAACCTAATTTCCTACACATATTCTATTGCACTGTACCTTTTTCTTATTGTGTTGTATATCTAATTTTTGGCAAGTACTGTAACAACTTGTCTCATGCTGAATTGTTTTGTACTGTATTGTCTTATGTACCACTGCATTTTATTGAATCATATTGTATGTTCACATTTGATTGTCTTGCCTTGTACTTAACTGTATTGTATTATACAGTATATCAGCTCTCCATGAAGAGGTAGAAAAGCACCTGTGTGGCCAGAAAGCTTTGAGCCTAGCCATAGGTATATGTTAGTTCACTGCTGTGTCAAAACTTGAAGTCCAGACACTCGAAATTGTGATTGTCTTTAGCACGCTGGATGCAGCAAGAGTTAGCGGTACTTCATGGGTCAGAACATAGGTGCTTCAGGTTGTAAGTCCATCCATCAAAACCTCATCACCTGTTGCCTCCCCTTGTTAATACACTGGGCCCAATTCACAAAGGTAAACTGAGACGAAAGTCTAACTTCACGATTTTCAGTATTCACAAAGGGCATTTACGAGTAGAGAAGTTAGGCTTTTGTCTCAGTATAACTTAAGTTTTGGTCTTAAGTCTAACTGAGACAAAACTTAAGTAAAACTGAGACAAAAGTCAAACTTTACTACTCGTAAATACCCTTTGTGAATACCGAAAGTCGCAAAGTTAGACTTTCGTCTCAATTTACCTTTGTGAATCGGGCCCACTGTCTTTCACTGTTGCTGATACTTTCACAACCACAATTTCTAGATCAGGATTTTGTCTACCAAACAAGCATTACAGGCACAAATGTGGCTCAAATTCAGACTTACTAAACAAGTATTATCAAGAGAAGGCCATTTTTTAAAATGTGCCATAGGCTCAAGATATCAAAAAAAGATACACCTGATAGGCTGCTTTGTTTGGAAATTACCAAGTCTAACGAGAGGCTCCCTCTTGATTATATCTGGAGGACTCTCTAAGTAATTTACAAGCAAGAGAGCTTTAGAACAACTCATTTACCTTTAATGAATTGAATAAATCTCTCCATAAGATCATACAAAAGAAATCTGGGCTTCAATATAAAAAGGAATTAGCACAGAGATCCCATGCTTGGAAGATAATAAAAAACTATGAGGTGGAAATGCAACCTTATCTTACAACATACTTTTCAAGACTCATAAAAAACAAGTTCATAGTATATCGCCTTGGACTTGGAGGCGTGCCGCCGTTGGATTTTCTCCCACAATGGTAAAAGATTATCACAACATACCACAGGCAATGTATGCAGACTATGTGAAGAAGCAACAGAAAAAAGAATCCACATTGTCTGCATCTGTCCTGCAGTCTTAAAAGAGAGAAGGGATCTGCCAAGAAAGGCACTAAACTAATTTGTCTAATTGACCATTCAGACATGTAGGCAACCAGTAATTGAACATTGAATCCAAAACATGCTACTTTAACACATGATTTGTAAAATACTTGGGCTTAGTAGAGAAAAAGCTGAGCAATTTATCATGGATAGCGTTTTACATAGCTAATAGATAACGGGGCATATTAGCAAGACCGGCGATAAAATTATCGCCGTTTTATCGGCAGGAAACTGCCGCTAAAACGGCGATAATGGGCTTGCTAATATGCATTATAGAATTCCAATAGAAGCCCAGGTTAGATGTCCTGCACATCTAACCTGGGCTTCTATTGGAATTCTATAGCGCATATTAGCAAGCCCATTATCGCCGTTTTAGCGGCAGTTTCCTGCCGCTAAAACAGCGATAATTTTATCGCCGGTCTTGCTAATATGCCCCAACGTTCTTTTTTAATGTCTATTTAGAGCAAGGAACCAAGGGCCAGATGTAAGACCCTTTCATTTAGCGCCTCGCAATTTGCAACTCATTGCGAGTCGCAAATTGCGAGGCGCTAAATGAAATGTACAACAGTGTCATTACACTGTTTTGCGATTCCCAATGGGGTCGCAAATTGCGAGGCTCATTAATATTAATGCGAGCCCATTGGGAATGCCAGCCCTCCCAGGGATGGTGGCCTGCTGGGCTCAGCACACCACCATGTCTGGGACTGCTTTTTAATAAAGCAGTTTTTTTTAAAATGCAGCCCATTTTCCTTAAAGGAAAACGAGATGCATTTAAAAAAAAAAAAATGAAACTTTTTCGTTTCATTTTTTAAGGGCAGGCAGTGGTTTCTGGGACCAACGCCTGCACTTAAAAAATATTTTTAGAGACAGTCACAAAGTGGAAGGGGTCCCCTGGGGACCCCTTCCAAATTGCAACTGCATTACCACCCTCTTGAAGAGGGTGGTAATTTACAGTGTTTTGCGACCGCAATTGCGGTCACAAAACATTCACACATAGCATTGCGGACGCAATTAGGAAGGGAACGCCCTTCCTAATTGCGACTCATAATTCTAAACAGCGAGTCCCAAATAAATTGCGACTCGCTATTTAGGAATTGTACATGACCAACAGTGATTTTGCATGCGCAAACGGGTTCGCAAACCCGTTTGCGCATGCAAAATCACATCGTACATCTGGCCCCAAATGAATAACGTTATGGTTTAATATTTATAGTTTTAATGCTTGTACCTTTACATATGGAATGGTTTTAATTAATTACACACAACATAACTAAATTTGAATTTGAATTCTATTGCTTTCTATCAGCAGTGCTAGTTGCTTCTCCTCCAGTAGCATGGACCATCAGGAGAGAAATTGTGGGCATCAAAGAGGATTGGGGGAATGAGAGAACCTAATGTCTGAAGTAGTGTAACATCTTGTCAGTGGGCAGAAGAAATACTGTAGACTATAGAATTCCTCAAGTATTCAACATGGAGCTCTGAAGTATTAGCTCAGGCTACCGTATTATGGAGTTGTCACTGCATCATCAAATGTTGGTAATACTGTGCTGAGGGGATGCACCACATGAAGGCGTATTAGCAAGCGTGTAAGGAGTAGCTTGGAATTATAGCATGAAGTGCAATTAGAACTCTGTACATTCCAACCGAAGAATATTAAATATTTGTGAATATTAACATGGTATACATGGTGTTTTGTATTATTATATATAATTATTATCCAGTAAGGTGACTTTCCCTCTTGTGCTGAATATATGCATTGATCTGTTTTGCTATCCCTGTCTTTTTCCTCCTCTTCACCTCTAGGAACTGAAGCAAAACTGTATCTGCAAAGCTTGTGAATATGATGGTCATTTCCTACAGATTGCTCTGGAAATGCCAAAGTCTGAACAACTGGAAGGACCCTTTCATTCAGCATTACTCCTTGTTTTTATTTTAAGGTATGGTCTTCGAAGTGTCTTAAATTTTTCCTAGTTCAACCCGTGCATCATTTTTGCATATCGATGAGCATTTCCATTCGAGCCTATGATCCTTTTCCACTCTTTCAAGGAAGGAGCGAGTCTAAACTATAAGAATCGCGTTCGCATTAAACGCTAGCCCTCGTTTCACTTGAACCACATTTTTAATGTATGCTTCTGGAGACAGAAGCCTGCACAAAGACCTGGATGTAATGAAAACCTACATAAACTGGCAAAGAGAAGCAGCCAATCAGAGCAACATGGTCACTGACTTTGCAGGGAATCATTAGATCTAGACCCAAAGCAACAGGCCACCTGCAGATTGTGGCACAATACACTGACCTGTGTGTGTGCACGTAAACTGATCGGTTTCAAGGACTTACATTTTCAAGGTCTGCAAGACATTTTCTACACCCTGCCCACAAAACAAACATACACAAGACTACTGGCCCACCACAACAGTATCCTCTGGCATGATTGTAGTTTTCACCAACTTGGCAAAAAGCAAGTAAAGTTCTCAATCTGCTGTTCTGTAACCAGGGATGTTAAGTGTTCATCTGTGTGTGCCTGTACCTTTGTGTCCTGAAACTGCAATAGTTTGTGCAACATAAGAGATTTACTTCAAAACCTTTGGAAATAATTTGGTATCTGCTGCTATTCTTAAGTGCTAAGTATCACTTGATTCTGAGAATCAAGTCCATCTTTGCAAATGAAGTACATACGTCTTCATTGTGCAGAGATTTGGTGATCCAGATCACCTCTAATTTATCACAACTCAGGCGAGCAATCGGTCAGTGGATCTTCCTAGGAGGTGGTTTGGAGAGGACCGGTGAGAAGCATGCCCACCACAAGGAAGATCAGAGTATTATGGTATGGTAGGAAGGGATGTATTGAATACAGTGGCATATTAGAATTACAAAACATTCCTAGAGATAACAGTTTTAAAATGTTGGCTTAGTTAAATTACAATAGCAATAGAAAACCAGATAATTTTATAATGTAAAAAACAACTGATATCTGTAATTGCTAAGCAGTGCTGGTTTAAGCCGAGGACTGCTGGGGTTCCAGCGGGCACGGTACAAGAAAGGAGCAAGGACAGCAAGAGCAGGAGGAGTAGTCGCCTCCCGCTGCATGGAAGCTTCTTTACATGGCAGACATGCTGGAGGGGATTCTGCACTTTAAACAAGGCAGGAGTCACGTCCCTGTCTCTGTTTCCTAATGGTAGGCTCTCTGTGCATGATTAACAGTGGACGTCAGAGGGGCTCTCTGTGCGTGATTAACAGCGGACGGCAGAGGGGCTCTCTGTGCGTGATTAACAGTGGACATTAGAGGGGCTCTTTGTGCGTGATTAACAGTGGATAGCACAGGGGCTCTCTGTGCATGATTAACAGTGGACAGCAGAGGGGCTCTCTGTGCGTGATTAACAGCGGATGGCAGAGGGGCTCTCTGTGCGTGATTAACAGTGGACAGCAGAGGGGCTCTCTGTGCATGATTAACAGCGGATGGCAGAGGGGCTCTCTGTGCGTGATTAACAGTGGACAGCAGAGGGGCTCTCTGTGCATGATTAACAGTGGACAGCAGAGGGGCTCTCTTTGCGTGATTAATAGTGGACATTAGAGGGGCTCTCTGTGCATGATTAACAGTGGACGGCAGAGGGACTCTCTGTGCATTATTAACAGCGGGTGGCAGAGGGGCTCTCTGTGCGTGATTAACAGTGGACAGCAGAGGGGCTCTCTGTGCGTGATTAACAGCGGACGGCAGAGGGGCTCTCTGTGCGTGATTAACAGTGGACATTAGAGGGGCTCTCTGTGCGTGATTAACAGTGGATAGCAGAGGGGCTCTCTGTGCATGATTAACAGTGGACGTCAGAGGGGCTCTCTGTGCGTGATTAACAGTGGACAGCAGAGGGGCTCTCTGGGCGTGATTAACAGCGGATGGCAGAGGGGCTCTCTGTGCGTGATTAACAGTGGACAGCAGAGGGGCTCTCTGTGCATGATTAACAGCGGATGGCAGAGGGGCTCTCTGTGCATGATTAACAGTGGACGTCAGAGGGGCTCTCTGTGCGTGATTAATAGTGGACATTAGAGGGGCTCTCTGTGCATGATTAACAGTGGACGGCAGAGGGACTCTCTGTGCATTATTAACAGTGGGTGGCAGAGGGGCTCTCTGTGCGTGATTAACAGTGGACAGCAGAGGGGCTCTCTGTGCATGATTAACAGTGGACGGCAGAGGGACTCTCTGTGCGTGATTAACAGTGGACATTAGAGGGGCTCTCTGTGAGTGATTAACAGTGGACATTAGAGGGGCTCTCTGTGCGTGATTAACAGTGGACATTAGAGGGGCTCTCTGTGCGTAATTAACAGTGGATATTAGAGGGGCTCTCTGTGAGTGATTAACAGCGGTGGCAGAGGGACTCTGTGCGTGATTAACAGTGGACATTAGAGGGGCTCTCTGTGCGTGATTAACAGTGGACAGCAGAGGGGCTCTCTGTGCATGATTAACAGTGGACGGCAGAGGGACTCTCTGTGCGTGATTAACAGTGGACATTATAGGGGCTCTCTGTGCGTGATTAACAGTGGACATTAGAGGGGCTCTCTGTGCGTGATTAACAGTGGACATTAGAGGGGCTCTCTGGGCGTAATTAACAGTGGATATTAGAGGGGCTCTCTGTGCATAATTAACAGTGGATATTAGAGGGGCTCTCTGTGAGTGATTAACAGTGGACAGCGGGAGGGCTCTCTGTGCATGATTAACAGTGGACAGTAGAGGGGCTCTCAGTGCGTGATTAACAGTGGACAGCAGGATGGCTCTCTGTGAGTGATTAACAGTGGATATTAGAGGGGCTCTCTGTACATGATTAACAGTGGACATTAGAGGGGCTCTCTGTGCATGATTAACAGTGGACGGCAGAGGGGCTCTCTGTGCATGATTAACAGTGGACGGCAGAGGGGCTCTCTGTGCATGATTAACAGTGGACAGCAGAGAGGCTCTCTGCATGATTAACAGTGGACGGCAGAGGGGCTCTCTGTGCATGATTAACAGTGGATATTAGAGGGGCTCTCTGTACATGATTAACAGTGGACATTAGAGGGGCTCTCTGTGCATGATTAACAGTGGACGGCAGAGGGGCTCTCTGTGCATGATTAACAGTGGACGGCAGAGGGGCTCTCTGTGCATGATTAACAGTGGACAGCAGAGAGGCTCTCTGTGCATTATTAACAGAGGACAGTAGAGGGCTCTCTGTGCATTATTAACAGTGGACATTAGAGGGGCTCTCTGTGCGTGATTAACAGTGGACGGCAGAGGAGCTCTCTGTGCATGATTAACAATGGACGGCAGAGGGGCTCTCTGTGCATGATTAACACTGAACAGTAGAGGAGCTCTCTGTGCATGAATAACAGTGGACGGCAGATGGGCTCTCTGTGCATGACTAGCAGTGGACAGTAGAGGGGCTCTCTGTGCATTATTAACCGAGGACAGTAGAGGGCTCTCTGTGCATTATTAACAGTGGACATTAGAGGGGCTCTCTGTGCATGATTAACAGTGGACGGCAGAGGAGCTCTCTGTGCGTGATTAACAGTGGACAGCGGGAGGGCTCTCTGTGCATGATTAACAGTGGACAGTAGAGGGGCTCTCAGTGCGTGATTAACAGTGGACAGCAGGAGGGCTCTCTGTGCATGATTAACAGTGGGCAGCAGAGGGGCTCTCTGTGCTTGATTAACAGTGGACGGCAGAGGGGCTCTCTGTACATGATTAACAGTGGACAGCAGGAGGGCTCTCTGTGCATGATTAACAGTGGGCAGCAGAGGGGCTCTCTGTGCTTGATTAACAGTGGACACTAGAGGGGCTCTCTGTGCATGATTAACAGTGGACAGCAGAAGGGCCTCCTGTGCATGATTAACAGTGGACAGTAGAGGGGAATTCCATGGCTTACATGTATCCCACCCACGTACTTGGCCATTGGAAGTCCTGGTCCGTCACCTCACCATTGTCATTCTGCACATATTGAAACCTAGGATGGTGTGAGGTGGTCATACGAGGGCTTCTCCTTTTAATAAAATTTTGACTATGAACCTGACTATTGTCAGAGCCATTCCCCAACCCTCATCTTGGCCGTGCTGCTAGTATAGAGCTCATTAGGGGGTGTAGCTAGGCAACCACACTATAAGTTAGCCTCTTCCTACCTAAATGTGAGAAAAGAGCTATACTGCCACTGCCTGATCCCATATTCAACACAAGCTTAGGCAATGTTGGATGACAAAGAAAGGAGTCGCGGGTGCAGGTCCAGCAGAATTGTGGAAAGTGAGTGAGGTTTCCACGTTACCTTGCTAATTAATCTGAGATCAACCAAAACTTAACAGATCATTTGAAACTCTGAAAATGTGTTTAGCAAATAATCAATTTGAGGCATCTTGTTTATAAATTACATTGAACTGCACATGAAAAAATATTATTTTAAATTTAATATAGCCAAACCAACATTTTAAGTAATAGTTGTTCCTAGTTGCTTTGTTTCTACATAGAACTTGGATGAAATATGTTGAAATGTTAGCAAAAGATGGATGAACTTTTGCTAAATATTAACATGAGGTGAATGGAATATGATGGAACATTTCGAAGATTGGACATGGCGAAATATTTTAGCTCAGTCCCAATGGACGAATGGAATGTTGTGAAATATTAGGATGGAGTGGATGGAATTTTGTGGTCTGTTAGTAGAGGACATGGATGGATTATGATGGGATATTATCAAAGATACCTACCCGGGGGATGGCTCAGGCTGCTGCTCTTTCCTTAAAAGAAGAAGCAATAGTACAGAATGTTAGCAGCAAAGCCAAGAGATAAACCAAGCAGTACTCAGTGTTAAGACAATGTCATCTCTGAAACCTCATGAAGCAGTAGATGGAAGTGGTGGTGAAGGGATGTAGGAGGCTGCGAATGGGATCAGTCCCAGTATTGCTAGCCATGGCAGGTCACAGGAGGCCCTGGCTTCCACCCCTCCCGCCACCCGGTGGAAGACCGCTCACAGAATTTAGAGATCCCGCTTGCCTTCGTTGAAATGCCGTCGTTCTCCTGAAAGCATGTAACTTTGCCAATGGCTGCCACGTTTATTGCACCTCATTGGCATCGTTTTTCGGGGTTCAAGAAACAAGCACTCAAAGCAGGAGCTGTTTTTTTTGCAAACAAAAAAATCCAATGGCTTTGCCATGCAGGGAGCTTTCTACCTGTATGCTGGGGACACTATGAATTTTCCCGAACCTCGTATTATGGACCCGAGAAGAGAAAACATGCGGCAGTCACTCCGTCCTAAATAGGGTGGGCCAACCGTCACTTTGATGCAATGGGCTTGTGGCAGATGAGCTGTCATGCCGATGGTTTCTCCGGTGAAGCCAGAGGAGACTATATGGTAGCTGGACATTAGTTCTATGTGATATGTGAGCACTGCTACAATATAGTGTTGAATGACTGATACAGAAGAGAAATTAAGCAAGACTCTAATAAGCTAACCATTAAGGGCACTCTTATATTTCGGTGGAGGTATCATCAGATGCCCCGTCCACCCACCACGCAAATATCCTGCCTCATTTAGAGGCAGCAGCAGGGGAGTTGCATGTTTTACGATGGTGGAATCTCAGCTAGCTCTGTCATCAGAAACCCTTTCCGGCGATCCATGCACCACAGAGTCGATGGTTTGGCAGCATCTGAAGACCAATCCCATGTAGGAGAGAGAGGGAGTTCAGATACAGTTTGTTCCTGTTAAATACCAGCATGAAAGGCATGGTTGTTGTGAATAAAAAAAACAATAATGACCCCTCAAACACTGGAAGAAAACTCCTAGAGGGAGATGTACTAAGATTTTATGCTAATCGGCGCAAAATCTTTTTTTTCCGATTTACTTTCCAGCGCTATTCTTGTTTAGCCCTGGAAATAACATGAAAGTAACGCGAACCAGCGCATAGTGCTGCTTTGCAATACTTAGCGCCAAGGGGGCGTACCGTGTGTGGTGCATTGGTGTTCACATGCAACCACCCAAGGTTTCTGTTGCTAAACCCTATTTACTAATTAAAGTAGACAAGGTTTCGCATCAGAAAACTGCGCCCTTTTGAAGTAAGCACAAAAAAGGAGAAATGCTTTCATTTCTCATTCCTTTTCTGACTTCATACGTGTGCTGCACTTTACAGCACACATACAAAGAAGGAACAGGGTTAAAATTTGTCTAAGCATGATATTTTGTACTGGATGGCTATCCTTCCAGTACAAAACCTTTGCTACACTCAGGGAGACACCCTTGCACTATGGCACAAAGGTGGCTCCATGGATCACAGCAGCTGATTTCAGAGCCGGAGCTAGGGAAAGGGGAAGATAGTGCCATATTTCTGTAAATATGGTGCTCTCCTCCTCTTTCCTTTTCACGCAGCGCTGTGCGGCATTTGCGCCTACTGCACTGAACTGCATAAATAAGTGTTAAATCTGGCCCTTAGTGTATCAGAGATATTTTATTTTGCAGACACAAAGCTCCTTTTTGGGATTTTGTTTCTGCAGAAAAAGAAAGTGCTGACCAAGCTACCATGACATTTCAACCAGCCTAGCACTGTATTTTTGCCAAAGTGCTCTCGCCTTGGCGACAGAAGCACTTTCTGTGAATGTCCGCACTGACACAGATTGACAAGCTGGTCGTTGCAGGGCTCCAGGAGGCAATGCTTGCTTCACTTCAGCAGTTTGGTGGCCCATCCGTCAAACCTTACAAAAGGCCCTATATCTACAGGGTGGATTGGCACTTTTACCAAAGAGTCTTTGGAGACTAAAGGCCAGGTTTATCAAACTTTCACGTAACACAACGCAGCAAGACAACTTGCTGCGCTGCATGAAGGGGAGAGGGCAGGAAGGCACCATATTTGCCCACACATGGCACATTCCTGCTCTCAGCCTGTGCTGGCACACAATCTGCTGCCTAGCGCCAAAGTAGGCATGCTCGCGTCATGGTGCTGCGGTAAGAACTGCCCATCTCTGGAACTCCTTACCCGAGTTCATAAGGAAGGCCAATTCAGAATCTGTCTTCCGCAAACGCCTAAAAACCTGGTTTTTCAGCCTTCTCTAGCACCTGAAACTCTTGGCAGTTTGCTTCCGCCTGCTGCTCTCCGCAAATAGCGCCGGGACACCTCCGTTGGAGGTAGCTGTGCGCTCTACAAACTTCAAATAAAATAAAATAAAAAAATAACAGGCAGGATTGAAGGGGCACCTTCCTGCACAAAAAACAATCCTCTGAGGCTTTTTCCACTTTCTTAGTGTGGTGCAGGATGCAGTTTACTTAGAAAGAGGAAACAACGAGGAGGAATAATATATTTCTCCTCGTTGAGCCTCCCGTGGGACGGCGTGGCATTTTGACGCATTCCCAGGTTTATCAGTCGACCAAGCAATGCAGGACCACACAATGTGGCTTTGCGTTGTTTTCTCAATTTTACTTTAGGATTGCCTTGCCCTTGCAATATCTTGCGTGATGCAATATTTTTATAAATCTAAACCTATTTCTATAGGTTTCCAAGCACTCTTAGTGTGGAACCTCAGATGTAAGGGTGCTTTTTTGACATACTGGACTGTCAGGGTCTCCTTATATTTCCTAGACATCTATATGTTGGATTAGGTTAAAATGTAATTGGCCCTTTTGGATAAGAGGGTATTTATAAATTCATTATTTATGTAAGGCTTTCCACGGCGCTACTGCACTGCTTTGGCTTTACAAGAAACAAAAAACACAGGGTACAAAAGGCAGTAGAAAAACGTAATTCAATTTATAAGGATAGATTCCAAATCATTGAGTCAGTGAGTTGCAGACAGAAGAGATGGGTTTACTGACTTCCTGAAAGAAGGCAGATCAGGTTGCACTCACAGCTGTGCAGGCAAAGGGTTCCACAGGTGTAATGTCCCACCTGTGAAAGCAGGCAGGTGGCACTGCTGTGCGTCAGATGAACAATTCTTGAGCAGGCATGCCCTCACTCAGCAGGCCTGAGGACGCATTCTGCGCCTCTAGGACAATGTTATGGCCCTAAAGGTTGTAGTTCC
Source organism: Calotriton arnoldi (assembly GCA_963921515.1). Taxonomy (NCBI): domain Eukaryota; kingdom Metazoa; phylum Chordata; class Amphibia; order Caudata; family Salamandridae; genus Calotriton; species Calotriton arnoldi. The sequence continues at coordinate 1,346,616 of CAWUFW010004577.1, forward strand.
ACAGGATGCCCTCACTAGAAGCTGAATTTGGGAAGTGACAGTCATTGAACGCTACAATTTTAATGCAGGTTCGTCAGAAAAGGAGTGGCTTCAAAGTAATGCACGTTTAGCATGAAATCTGGCACAAGAGGTACAGCATCACACACTGTAATCCTTCAGAAAGGGTCCAGGGACCTTTGAAGAGACCCAAAGGAGAGATCAAACCGACACTGCCCTCTTTTGTGTTTATGTTCCGCCTCAAACCAGTTTAGTCAGGCCTCTTCCCCCACATCATCCTGAACACGACCTCACAAGTGCAATTAATTTCTAGGACTCCAAAAACAACATAAACATGTGACAGACAGGCAGCAAAGGCTGATGCTGGCGAAGGGTTGCCTGGCAACCAAAGGTGCCTTAGCAACCAGAGAAACTATAGCAACCACGTAGCTGCTACCAGGTCTTTGGAAAGCATCTCTTCAGGAATGCCAGAGAAGCAGAAAACTGAAGAGAAGCATAAACGGGTAAAGTCCACTTAATCTAGTCTCGGCGATTAATTACAGGTAGCAGAGAGCTGACAGTCCCCCTAAAGAGCCGTGCTGGAGCAGGTAAAGGTGCCTTTGTCGCAGGGTGGAGGTAGGACCTCAATCGAAAATCTAGCGTGGTATCTAAAACTAGGAAGCGTTCTAACAGCTGCAAGGCCTGGTGGGGACAGAAAGGAGGGAACTGTTTCCCCAGAATGAGGGAGGGTGTTTTTCTGTTTCCTTGCTCTCTGGAGCAGGAGCGGCCCGTGATGGTAAGAGCGGTAGGGCGGGGTAAGCGGGGGACTCGACAGACGACGACGAGGGAAAATTAATTATTTATTTAATTTTCCCTCGTCGTCTGTTTAGTCCTCCCCACCCTGCCCTACCGCTCTTACCTGCACGGGCCACTCCTGGTCTGGAGTGCTGCGACAATAATCTATTTAGCATTCATTTTATTATTTTAGCCCATGCAGCTAGCAAGACACCTATTCCAACCCCACCCATCCACCCCCAAGCAGAGTGTAACATTCCCTGCACCATGTGGCATCTCCTTTCACGAATTCATGTAAGTTGGCCCCTCCCCTACCTTACTGGTGCAGCAGGTGCAGTGGCACCAGGCCCCTGAGAGCTGAGGTGCCCACTGAACTCTGATTATTGATGTATTTTGCAATTCAAACAGCAGCCATGGAGCCAATTGCCTTCCTTGCACTATGGCTCATAACAAATTGGGAACGCCATTGCCTTCCTTTGGTGGGGATCATTCCATTGCACCGGTAGGCCGTGGACAACAGAAAGTCACAAGTCCTAATGCAAGCAGTAGGGGGCTGATTAGCACAGACAGCTCACAATGGCGTCACATGGAGTGACGTAGAATCAATCAATGGCATGGCCTTATCTCACTTTAACATAATAAATGCACCTTAAAATAAATCTGGGAAACATGGGTTGCTATATAGGACGCATTATTGTAAATATATGTATACAATGTATTTCTTAGGCAATAAAAAGGGTCAGCTGTGTATTTGAGGACATGTACAGTGTTCCTGCATTTTGTTTCCTGATGGTGTCTTTAACCAGAATGAAAGCACATACGTGTCTGTTTTTCACGCCATTAAGGAACAAAGGTGTCAATGGTGGGCAGCTACCGGCTCTTAAGCCTCCCCAGGGCCGTTCCCATGGCGATGGCAGATGCTGACGCCCGGTGAGGCCGCACTGCAAGCGAATGGAACAGTCACAGCGGCTCATTTGAGCCTCCTTCGCCCTAAAGCTAAGGGGGCTGTGTGTCTCTCACTACAATTAGTGATGGCTGGGTGGGACGGTGGGGGTCCATCCACCCGCTCCCACATCTGACTTGTATCCTGGGAACAGAGACTAAAACTGCTTTTAGATGCTCCTTAAGGACAGTCGAGGGGTTCAAAATGCTATTGAAATAGGAAAGTGTTTGGGGTTTAGCCACTAGTCCAAGCTTTTTAGCACAGATGAATGGAACAGGAATACTAGGCACATCATTTTCAGAATACGTGAAAAGGAAGGAAATACTGCTGACCATAAAAAAAGCCTATACAAGTAATTAACACAGCATAACATACAACTACCATTGAACCTAAACCCTAAATGCAACAGTTCAGAAGACTTGTTTTGTGCATTACAGTGCCCCTGTGGTGCCATGCAGTGACTGGTGCAAGAGATCTCCAACTTGAAAAGGCAAAATAAATCAAACCTCAGATTAGAAACCTTTACTTTGCGCCAAGTACATTGATCCTGAAGGGTAAACAGTGTTGGGTGATGAAACACAAGAGGAAAATAAAAATGCCACTACACAATGTTTTGTGGTCATCATCAAAGTAAAATCAGAATAGAAATAGTTTTAACTGGGCCAAGTTGTGCCCTCTGGATTACTGATGTTGTATGATATATATAGACGTATTATGCACTGCTATGTACTTGGTTGAATAAAGCTTTATTTGTGGAAAGGTGGAGGAAATGGTGAACCTGGCAGAGCCCTTCCCACAGGTCATTGCTGGTTCAAAGGAGTGCATCGAAATCAGGGTTCGAAAATGGGCCGACAAGCAAACCACAGCAGCCGTCACCATGGGAAACATTATTAACTCATGGCACTTGCAGAAGATATCCCTACAAAACTCAACTCTTCTTAATTTTGTGAGCCATGCTTTAATAAGTTATTTTGTCCAATTATAATAAAAATCATAATCATAATAACTTCAGCCCATCTCAAAGGTTCTCAATGCCTTACTAAAAACATAACACCACATAAGGATGAAGAGGCATCCGTAGCTTCAACCCTGCACCACCCATGAGCGATAGAAGACACCATATGGGGAAAATATTACTCAATATCAGGGAGGAGTCTGTGTCTCAGCTTCTGCAGACTCTGATCATGTTTCCAGCTCCCTGAGGGTATAGTGGAACTCGATAATGCAACAAAGTGCGTAGATCATCACTCATACATATCAAACTCATGAAGCCATCAGGGAATAGCCAAGTGCTCCATGTAAAGAATTGAAAAATCAATGAGGGCTCACCAAAAGGTATAGGACAGAGCCAAGCACAAACAACCCATTGCTTGTTCTTCATGCTCTCAACATGCGCATGGTGCCAAACAATACCAACCCAGATTCCTCCTGGTACAAAACTCAAACTGCCGTAGAAGGGGGGTGGGGCATCGAGGAACAGGATGGGGCAGGTATACCCCATAAGGACAGCCACAGAATCTGTCCAACACAGGTATCCTAAATAAATCAATTTGTGCGGTTTAAAGTAGAACATGACATTTGATTAAAAATAAGTGCCCTTTAAATCAAAACAAAGAATGGCCCCTTCAATGTCCCCCTCTATTGTACAACATGGAACTATGTGCAAGTGTTCTAAATTCACAAGGATGTTTACCCTATTGGTCACTGAAACTATGTTCATGCTACAACTTGCTTCAGAATCTGCACTCGTTGACCCTGGAGAACGGAAGCTTGAGACCTGCTCTCAATAATAGCCCAGTAAAGTTTAGGGCTGTTCTGGAGCATCTGGGTATCTGGGCGTTGTAGTAGGAGCTCTTTAAAACCAGGCCACTTTGAATACACCCCTCCGCATATACTGAGAAACTGCTCCTTGAGTTTGGGTAGGACCTTCCCAATTTTCCCATTTTCTTCTTACTCTGGCCTTGGTCCCACCATCCCCAACCAAACTAGCCCGGGCGGCTACAGTTTCACCTGACCTGAATGTGAGTCCTGACTTGCTCTTGAGGTTCCTCAGGAGGTCCAGCTGGTTGAGCGGTGGGATGAGCCTGAGATGGGTAAGAAAAGAGAGAGAATCACATCATGCAGTGCTTTGGCGCAATCTAATGTCAGGAGCATCGTGACTACAGGTGGCAGCTGCTCAGCGCCTGAGATTGAGTGGAAGGGGGAGATACCCTAAGAGTGTTTCACTTTACCTTTCCAGGCCCTGGAGGTCCACCGAATCATGTAACATAGGATCAGGCAATGACCCCCTCTGGCCCCTCTGCAGTGTCCCTCTCAACCCACAACAAGAGGCAGATAGCCCATACTGATCAAGATAACTTGCTCCTGCCACCCTTTTTTGTTTATATAAAGGACAGATTACAAAAAGTCCAAATCAGAGGAAAGGGTGCCCTACCATGACACAAACACAACTCTGCAGTAACCTTCTGAGTGTCTAGAGAGGAGATCAGAACACAGGCAGCTGCACCTCTCAGGCACAACAGATAGTAGAGAATTCTGTTCCTCATTATGAGGAACTATCTTGCACATGTAAAGTCTATGCCCCTGCACAATGCAGTCCTCTCTTTCTCAGTTTAAAGTATTTTTCCCTAAATTCGAAGCCTCCTCCCTCTCCGTATGAAGTTTCGCACCGTCAATGGGCAATCTTCTCTTCTTCAGCATGTAGTATTGTCTCCATCAAAATAAATTATTCTCCCTAGGCTTGAAATTTTCTTTCCCCTAATGCAATCTTCTCCACAGTATGCAGTTTTCTCATCTAGTAGGCCGACTTCACACCCCCATTGTGTATTATCTCCCCCGGCACGGGAACGCAAACATTCAGCCTGGTGTGCTGTCGTCTACCCCAGGATGTGCTCTATGTCCCATTATCACTTATCCATCCCCCATATACAGCCTTCTTCTCTTTCCCAGTGTGCAGACTCTTGCCTCATCATGCAGCTTTTCCACTCATAGGTAGTTTATTCTCCCCAGGAAGTATTATCCACCACTACAAAATGTTCTGGTCTTCAGTATGCAGTCTTTTCTTCTTCAGGATGCATTCTTCATTTCCAGTTGGCATTCTCCTCCCTTAGAAGCAGGTCATATTCCCCACTATGAAATCTTCACTTCTTCAGAATGTAATCTTCTCCCCCACTATTCAGTCTCCTCCCTCAATATGCAGTGGTGCAGTCTCCTCCCCCAGTACATAGGCTTGACCCCCAGCATGCAGTATTGTTCCCCAGTATACTGCAGATTTACTAACATTTGACGCAGCACAATGCAGCAAGGCAACTTGCTGCGCTGCATCAAATGGAGAGAGCAGGAGTGCGCCATATCAACTAAGATATGCGCATTCCTGCTCTCTATCTGCGCTGGGGCACTCAGTGCAGCCTAGGGCCAATGCAGGCACCCTTGCACCATGGTGCAAGGGTGCCTGCATTACAGGCAGGATTGTTTCTGTGCCAGAAGGGACACCTTCAGGCACAAAAACAGACCTCTAAGGCTTTTTCCTCTTTCTATGTTTGCTGCAGAATGCAGCACATTTAGAAAGAGGAAACCATGAGGAGAAATAAATATAATTCTCCTCATTATGCCTCCCCTCGGAAGGTGTAGCATTTTGATGCATTCTCAGGTTTATTAGTGTGAGAAAATTTGGAAATGCACCAAAATCCAAAGGTGGGAGCCTCTAAACACCACGTTCTATTCATAGAATATATTCCCAGGGCAAAATGTAACGCAAGGCTGCAATTTCCGCTGCATTGCATTACTCCAGATCTACTATGCCATGCAGAGCCAGGCCAGGTGGCTCTGCGTGGCATAGGAAATGTCATTTAAGGGTTTGCGTCTCCTTGTGAACGCAACGGTGATGCAGCCCTCAGTAAATCTGGGCCCTAGTGCACAATGTTGTCACTGCATAATGCAATATTCTCCCCAGTGTGCAGTATTTTCCACAGCATGCATTCTTCTCACCCAGTGTTCAGTATTTGACGCAGAATGCTCTTTCCCCCGTACTAAAGAGATTTCGTACTCAGCGTGCAGTCAAGTTCTCCAATATGCAGTTGTATTGCCCACTATGTAGATTTTCCCCAGTATGCAATGACCCCCTATACACAGTTTTCTCACCCACTATACAGGGTTCTCCACAGCATGCAATCTTGTTCCCCAGAATCCAGTCTTCAGTGTGCAGCTATTTACCCTGGTATGGAGTATTTTCCCCAGTGTGCAGATTTCCCCCTATAACCAGTTTTCTCACCCACTATGCAGGGTTCTCCACAGCAAGCAGTCTTGCTCCCCAGTATGCAGCCTTCAGTGTGCAGTTATTTCCCCCGGTATGGAGTATTTTTCCCAGTGTGTAGTTTCTTCCACCCAAGTATGCAGTACTCTCCTCAGAATGCTATTGTCTCCTCCAGTGTGCAGTCTTCATAACCAGCGTGGCGTATTATCTCCAGTATGCTGTCCTCACACCCAGTATGCTGTCCTCACACCCCCTGCATGGTCTTCACACCCTGTATGCAGTCTGGATGCTCAGTGTGCAGTTTAGTTTTCTCACTCAGAATTCAGTCTTTTCTCACTGTATATAGTATCCTCCCCTTATGCAGTCTAACCGCCCCCCCTCTCCACAGTGTCCCCATGAATCTAAAAAAAACATTGGCTAAAAGAAAACATCCCTGACACTTAAGGAAACTGCATCCTGGGTGGATGTGCCCCTTGTGAAAGGGCAGGACACCATCACTCACAGTGAAGTAAAGCAATGGCTGAAGTGAACTTACCACACTGCCCCATGCCACATGCTGTAGTGGGCATAGGAAGATTGTGAATGACACAAATACAGACCAATGGATGAAGAGGTATGACTGAAAGCTCCTATAAGTACCTCTATCACACATATCATTTTAGTAAAATGAAAAGGTATTGGCTAATGCCAGCCCTACAAGGGTAACAACAAAAGTATTGTTTAAAGGCTGTGGTGGCTGGTTGGTGGGGTTGGAGTTGCAATTTAATAATCATTCGACACAAATTCACAGTCAAAATTGAGCCGGGAGTTGTGTTTAAACAAAGAATATGAGTAAATGTTCTGTGATTAGTCTGTTGCCTTTCCATTGCTTTCAAGAAGCCCTCTGGTCCGAGCCCACCAATAGTCAATCGCGTACACAGGCATACTGCTAAGAAAACGGGGCACCTGACATACCTCAGGCTCTAAAGAAAGCGTAGGATGACAATAGTTCAGCTATTTCTAAGACCCACATGCACCTGGCTGGATGGCACCTAAAATGGTCTTTTGTTCTCAGTTAATGGTCTCACCGGCATTTGTCATGTGGTGGTAGAGAAAGCGACCACTCTATACCTACACTCTATCATATGATTTACAGTGGAGGCTGGCATGGTTCGCGGGGGCGGCGCGGTCGTGGGCGCTGGGGCGTTGCGGGGGATGCGCAAAAGACAAAAAAAAAATAACTTACCTTCCCGCCGGGTTCCGCGTCTCAGTCCCATGCCTCAGGAAGCATAGCCAGGCCCAAATGACCAATCACAACGCTGCAATTGGATTTGAGCATCCTGGTTTGACACTCAACCAGAGAATGGGGCCCTGGGCATGTTCTCCGTGCTGGCTGTAATGCAGCCTGCATGGACTAAGTAGAAAGTGCGCATGACTGGTTTGGGCGGCCCAAGAGTGCCACCCAAACAGTCATTGCGCACTTAGGAATGGGCAAACCACTCCTCCCCTGCCCTACTCAGAGAGCAGAGCAGCCCCGCCCACCCGCCCGCCCGTAAAGCAGCACAAACATAAAATGATAATAACTGAAAGTTATCATTTTTTGTTTTCTCTTCTCGCACTGCTTGAAAGCAGTGAGGCGACGCTCCTCCGTCATAGCGGAGGAGCCGCCAATGATGATTTAGATAATATTAGTCCACCCAGCCCTACACTAAAATGTACTAGGAGCAAAATAACTTGTTCAATCAATAAATTAAAAATATCATTACTAGGGTGATTGGCAGAGGTCTTTCTTAACATCAACCAGTCACGGGCAACAGTAGGTTTTATCAAATAGCCGTAGGATGGGGCACCTTCCGTGGGAATATCTCCATGTCACCACAAACCAATAATGAAGTTGATGCTAATTGGCAACATTGTTGAGGAATCCAAGATCTGGCAGGAATTTAATACTGAATTCCCTTCTGAATCTCCTTGGGTATTTCCTTCGGTAAGCAAATGAATGGAGATGAAGGGTGATGTACCTACTGGCTTACACGCAGGCGTGTCCTTGGTCCATTTCACCTGATGCCATCTTTCCAGTGACAGGCTTTTCTTATGCAAAGTAATGTTTTCTAATATTTGTAGTCTTGGTTCAATCCATGGGACAGATTACAATAACTAGAACTACATGATCCATTGAAAGAAACCACAAGACTTAAATAGATCCTACTCATCTGGAGCCACTGGGTCATTTTATCTCCGTAGAGCAAATCGTATACGCAGCAGCGTGAGTTATATTATGTTTTGTTAATTTTATTTTTAGAGTTCAAATAAGCTGCATTGTGGCAGGCCTTGCAGTAGGCCTAGGTGAAGTCTTGCACAAGTCATGATTATTGGGTCTTGTTTTTCTGAGTAATTTGTAACCAAAAGACCTTGGTTCAAGCTGAGAATGTGTTGCGGGAACTGGAATATTGGATGTGTGCAACTACACCATGAGCTGTGTGAGCTAGGTATCCCTTATTACGTCAGAAAACATAAACATTCATAACGAAAATACATTAAGCAGGAATCCAGGCGTGGTCGGCACAGGTAACGGCGGTGGGGTGGTGGGGAAGTCAACAGACGACAGAATAGGGAAAGTAAAATAAAAGAAATAATAAAAACACTTACCTCGCACTTGCCGCATCGCCTCGGCCTTTCCCGTATCTCGTTGTCTGTCGACTTTCCCCGCCCCACCACTCCACCGCTGCTACCTGTGCCGGATGCGCCAGCAGGCATCTCACATGACTTTTATATCTGAGGACATACCTCATGGTCTGTTTTCACACTGATGACCGCCAAAGTGTATTTTGACACATTTTTGCAAGAATTGCACATATCACACATGGGAAAAGTTGCTATTTGGCCCAGAACTTGTTGTAGGTCAAACAGCTAAGTGTTTGTGTTTTCTTCTATTAGATTTACTAAAGGCCAATGATGGGAATGCAGTGTATCCCACTAACTAGCGACTGCCACTGAAAATGACCAACCATGAAAGTTTAGAACATGGAGCAAACAGAAAGCTTGGTTTTTCTAAGTGTAGAGCCCTGGAGGTGAGTAAAAGTGATCATTCACTGAGAATGTTCTCTACAAGACGCTATCTTCACATTTACTGAAACAAAATAGTACATAGGAGTTAACCATACACTTAATATTATTGATTTTAATTGAGTTAATTCTGGAAAAGAAAAAAGTGGATTTGCCATCCTTTCTTTTTTAGGTTTTTATCTATAACACTCTTTTGCAAGAACAACTAACACACTATGAATCCACTCATAAGAACACACAGGTCTATAATATTAACCGAAGAGCTCTTCAGTAACCTTCACTAAAAGCGTTTGTGGAGTGTGCTGTTCCTGGCTACCAAGGTGAGCACATTTGGCACACACATTTACAAGTGGAATCAAAACAAGATGGCGATTTCAAATGTACTGAATGGTGGTTGTGGAGGAAAGATTAGTTAGTTGCTCCACGACCTACAAGATGCCTACGTATTAAGAAAAGTGAGCAACATAATCAGTGCAAGGGAAATTTGTTACTCTAACAGGTTAGCAAATCACAACCATATGAAGAGAAATAACAGGGAAGCAACTCAAGGGCCAAAGGGTAAACGTCCAAAGGATCAACAAATTTGGTGAAAGAGGGGAAGAGAGGAGAAGACAGAAGGGAAAGGCAGTGCCAACTTCAGACATCAGCGGAGGCTGAACTCCTCCAAAGAACGACCTGCAACTAGACAGATGGAGGCGGCATTCTGGTTGTATGTCAGAATATGGATAACAAAAATATTGTCTGACATAAATAGAGCGGTCTCAATATAATTTACAAATATATCTCTTCATGGGGCTTGGATGTTCTATTTGTAACTGTAATGGATTATTATTTTTGTAAACAATATTTAGAGCACTGAATTTTTGTCAGACTATATTTAGGGCCACAATAATCTGGTACGATACTGAGATCCCATTGCATTGCCCTGTTACTTTCAAAGAAACTATGGGCCTGATGATGAGTTTGGCAGTGTGGGAGCAGGGCGGCACGCAACTGCCCTGCTCCCACACCGCCAAACTCCACTGCCGACCGCTCATCGGATTACAAGTTGTAACACAGGAGAGCCTTTAGAAAGGCAGAGCCATGGGACTGCGACAGCACGTTCCAGCACAGCATGGACTGTATAGTCCAAGTCGTGCAGGAACTGGGGGTGCAAAAAGAAAGGGGTGCACATCATGTGCCCCCCTGCATACACCCTGTGCACCGAGGTACCAGGGGGCCCTGTAGGGCCCCTTTAGTTTCCTCACCAGCACCCTTTTCATGGCGGGCTCATCGCCATGAAAAGGAGGGCAATGAGGAAACTCATAATATGCTTGGTGGTGCAGCACCTGCACTGCTAACATATTGTGGCCTCAGACCGCTGCAAGACTGCCGGGGATCGTGGATCTCTGGCGGTAGCAGCAGTCCTATGGAGGTCCAACCCCCTAAGTCATAATATGGCGGTCGGACCGCCGGTGCGGCATTTCCTGCACCGCCACCGTGGGTTTGGCGGTCTGTCGGACACCAAACTTATAATCTGGCCCTATGTCTCCACCCGGCTGCCCAAAAACATGCTTGCTGTAGGTATCCAAATCAAATTTTTGTAAATAAAATTTTGTTAAAAGGTGTTGTATTCAGCCATCATGCTTTCTGGCTTGGGCACTTATTTGCCTAATCACCTTTCGGAGGTAAATTTATAATTTAATAATTCAGCTCTGTGTCAGCTATATATCAACAAAGGCTGCAGGTGACCTAGGGAGGCTTTTCCGAGAAGCCATTTAAATTTGCTTACCCACAGCTAAAGCTCTGGAGATGCCCTTTATCAGATGAATACAGCTCACCCAATTCTGTGTTGTGGTTTGAATTAAGGTAATTGTATGCCATAAGGCCCGATATAGGAAACGTTTTAGTGGCTGCAAAGTCTATAATTAACAAAATCAGATGCTTTGTGCCCCAAAAGAAAAGCTGCAGTGGGCAAAAGTCACACTGCTTGTCAGAAATGTCTTTCTAATTCACAATCTATACTTTACGACCCATGAAGATTTGTAAAGATAGGGAGTAAATAAAGCAATACAACCCGCTTCTTTGCAAGTCACTATAGAATGTATCAATACATTGTAGTGGTGAACCACTGATCAAATACTGGGTCCTGAGAGGGTTATTTTCATTTGCAAAGTGGAAACTGTCATTGTGGGAAAGCTTCCACCTTGTGAATGTAGGCATTTGTATGTATGTATGTATGTATGTATGTCTGCAAGTATGTGATATTTCTACAGCAAGAACCTAGCCAGAAAGCAGCAGAGCTCTGTACTGGATCAAAAGCAAGCATAAAGTCAATGAGTAATAGGAGAGGTAGATGTTTTGTGGGCAGTTAATGCATTGTGAGGTAGTGTTCTTTAAAGAGGTGAATGTTCTGCTTTTTCCTAAATTGGAGCAGCATTATGGGGGTACTGATGGATACTGAGATTTTGTTCTAGATTCTGGGTGCATTGATGAAAATGGCTTACAACCTTGCTTTTTCTTTTTAGCACTTTTCACTCTGCAATCTGATAGTACCCTGGCTGCAGATGTGCTGAGAGAACCACCTGAGATGGACTTCTGCATGCTGTCTCCAAAGGCCTTCGCTGAATAGTACATTTTGTTTCTGAATATGGACTCTGTCCATTTGAGAGACAACTACACCTTTACAACTTAAAATGTTGGCATTCAGTCAAAGCAAATGCCGTAATGGAGAATTGCTGCCCTTCACAGACCTGCCTCCCTGCATTGGCAGATTTCACAGGAGTCACATACACATAGATAGGGCAGGCGTTCAGGGAGTCACATTAACATTAGGAGTTTTTGCAACTCCCTGCAACAGATTTGTACTTCGCTAAATGCTGGAGGGGTCGCAAACCAGTCAGCGCGCAAGAAACACCAACTGGTTTTCAACCTCTTTCTAGTACATCAGGCCATAGTTCTTTGATGGGGAAAGTCTAACTACCAGAACCTGGATTCCAAGGAAAAACAAGACTAGGTTAGTCAGTCATGAATGATATGGGACAACATGAGCTCTAGACATGTTTGGTGGATTAATTCAAACTAAAGTTTGTGAAATTCTGTATTTTTTCCATAAAATTTAAATTCCATGAACATTTATCAAAATTATGCTTTCATGGAGAAATGTATGACTTTTTTTCAAACAGGTGCATAAAAATGGCTGAAGACAATAGCAGGAGACTGGCTCAAGCAGAAAAAGTCTCTCGGTGTGATGTTTTCTATGCGATTCAGTCTGCTGCTGGTATCTTGCGAGGCTTTTTTTTTAATGAAGGTGCATACTCACATTAAAAAAGTTACACCAAAATGCACAATGTGAATATTTTGCAGATTTTGCAGTGTAATAAAAATGTTACCCAGGAATAATTCAAACCCTCAATAATATGTCCATGTGAGTATAATTTGTCCATGAGTGTAATATTCTGTAGGGGTACCTGGGTGCTCTAATGCATTGGAAAGTTCAATGCAACAACTGAAAAATGTGATTAAGTAACTTGGTGATGAAGTTCAGTTTAAAAGGTACTATATAGCGGACAGTATCTCTGCCTCCAAACAGCCCACTAGCTCATATATGGTGCACTTGAACGTCACCAATCCTGAAGTTGCCACTAGGAACACTTTCACGAACACTCCACATGCCCAGACTTGATGCACTGGTTGGACAAAACCTAGTACACAGATGTGGATGCATGGAAATAAACCAGTAATGGGGAAAGGGTGGAAATTGAGTCTATGCTGCCGCGGCTGAGAAGACATGACACCACAAACACCTTGTACACACCAACATGCATGTCATACCTGGAGGCACCGTAAGCCTGTGAGCTTTTTTTTAACCAAGAGAAGAAAAAAGAAGAGAACAATAAAAGGAAGGAGGGAATAAAGAAAATAAAATTAGACAGCATTTATAGAGGAATAAGGAAAGGCTGAGCCAAGAGCTTATAGTAAAGGCTTTCTGCTAGACAGTGAGTTAGTTCATTATTATTTTCACTGGGAGAAGTTTATATGGCTTTCAGGGCACATTTACTGACAATTATAATCCACAATCTAGGTTTGTATGTCTCCATGTCCACTATGATTGCTTTAAATGCCTTCACTTCTCAACCTTCACTTTGGCCTAACTTAAATTTGCTCCTTATCCATAACATTGAAATGACCTTTACTTTGTCCTTTTACTTCGGTCTCCCATTACCAGTCCTTTGCCTAACCATTATCCTATCAATTTCCTTAATCATATTTTTAATTTAATTTGATTAATTTAGATATCATTAATACCACCCATTCTTTAAAACTAATTTAAATTTAATTACATTTTCAAATTAATTAAATGAACTTACATTTTTCTAGCACTATCTCCAAACCTAACCATTTTTAATTCAAATTAATTTGTTTTAAGTTATAGTAAAATAATTGCAACTCAAACCCTAATTGTTTTCAATCTACTTAATACAATTAAATCTTATATTTCTTTTGTTATCTTAACACTAAACATAAACTGATAATTAATTCAAGCAAAATGATTTGACTCATATTCAATTAGCTTATTATTGGATATATTTGTATTTCATTGTTTTCAAATATTTGAATACTAACCCAACCCTAACTTTTAATTAAATTATCTATTAAAATAATACTAATCATAACCATAACTCTATTCGACAAAAATATACTAATTCAGATTATGTGTTAGTAGTTTAGTAATCTTTTTAACCCCGATGCTAAAATTATATTTATCTTAATAATCATATTCCTCATGGGCACAGTACCTCAATAAACGCCAAGCAGACAAAGAAAAGATGTGGTCAGATCAATTGCAGGGAAGCAAATGGCAATGTAAAGGGTGAGAAGTGTATGTCTGATATAACGTGCTTACGCCCAGTCCGATCCATAAGCTAGTGATTGCTTTTAAAGGACAATGTGGAGGCTCGTCATGCCGTCCAGCTCTGGTTTCTCCTGTCCTAAGGGGTATAGTGGCCATAGGGTGTCCAAATACACTTGCTATGTGCACTGGCTATGTGGGTGCTCTGCCAGTCATACAGGATGCTACCAGTGTGACGGTGCTGCACTTAAAGACCATGCGGTTTGGTGGTTGGGTCATATGTGTTTTGTCTTTGTGAGTTTACAGTACAGCTTCAAGCCTAGTGTGTGTACTCTAGATAACGGGGTGTCTCCTGTGCACTTCCAATCAAGTTGCTAACCACAAGTGTATTGTTGACTACATGATTGCACTTCATAAACTTATCATACAGTTTTGAGTTTTAAGAATGCATTGTTGGATATATGCAGTATCCACGTTGTAGACTATCTTAATATAAGGCTGTGTGTGTGTTGTGTGTATGTTGTGTGTGTGCGTGTGTGTATATATAGATATATCCTTTGTCACTTCTGCCATTATGCACTTATGCCCTAGTTCTTGGTGTCTTCATGCCTTGCGGTCCATGTGGACATATCTCATGGTTAGAAGACTTGAAGATACATGTTGGGTCATGATAGGAGCCAACTTTGTGTCTGAATCCCAGATACGGCCAGCATTACAGGAAAAGAACAGAATCAACAGGCGATTAAGAAGCTCATTTCCAAGTGCTGGATCAGTTACAATCAGCCTCGTTGCCCTTTAGACCCCAAGTACCGAGTAAAAAAGAATGAGCAACTGATGCAAATTACCAAAAATGGTACTAAGAAATACAGCACAGCAGAAAGCCGCTGAAAAAATAGTGTGTATCCTACTTATGCAAAGATCTGATCGTAAGTATTTCTTCTTACAAATGACCTACAGAAACATTCTGATCTTAATCCAGCTTACATTCCATAAATATTTGTTTCCCTGCTTGTAAATTGCTCACACTTTGCTTTCTTCATCTACGTAGGTAATCCATGCTTCTGTGCTTCCTCAGTAGCTAGCGATTATCAGTTCTCAACCTACACTTGCAGAAATATACTCCAGAGATCTTGTCCTGACTGGGGGGCATCTGTTTCTGGGTATTTCCTGTGGTGGATGAGCCCTTCTTATTTCTCCACATTCTTGATACAATTGGACAACGTTTGTTTTCTCATTTCTTGTGCCAGCAGGGCCAGTCGTTTTTTCTGTTGGTTTACTGTGTATGCGAGCACTTCTTGTTTTCCGAGCTTGCAAGAATTGACAGTCTGGAACTCTAAGGACTACCTGTAGTTAACACATAACCCCCACAATATGAGTTGCCTTGGCAGGTACCACTCTGGGCAACTAAAAGTGGTCTGGTGTTTCTGGTCCTGAAATTACTGTTTCCAAAGTACAACAGATCTTCACACAGTAAAAGCATGAATGGTGGTGGGCAGGGGCTACAGAGACGCTGATTTGCCCCAGCACACTCCCTCCATTCTGATGGGTGGAGCAGACAATGCTCCATCCAGAGAGGCCACTCCAACCCTTCTCCCAGATGCCTTATCAGCCCCTTCCAAACACCCTGGACCCACACTTGCCCTAGCAGATATTTACCACTTTCTGTGAGAACGTGGTAAATATCATCAGAATGTCCTCAGAATCAGGTAAAAAGTGTTTAACTTTGGGAAAATTAACTCATGATCCCAATGAATTCTTGTAGCGATACTGGCCAAAATTGTTAATCGTGGCCCCCATAGAGTTCAAGTGGAACATTGAACAGAGCTGTAGTTTCCTCTTCATATGTGAATTGTGTACAATGTCCTGTTTGTCAAACAGGTTGCACACATAAAATAAAGGGAGGATGAGTAATACCCTGACTAAAATACCTCTCTATCGTCTATCATGTTAAGCTTCCTGTTTCTGACAATCCCATGTAACACATTCATTCTGTCAATCATTACCTGTTTCCTTCAGTCTTAAATTTATCTTCTATGGCTCATCCTGGTCATGAACTGATTCACTTGAGTGTGAGGTGTGCAAGATAGCTTGTCTCTATGGTAGTGACATCATTAAGCTGAAAGATAACCTGAGTTTTAAAGAGGAGGGCTTTGATCATGTAATATCACCAGAAAACACTCCCAGATTCACCAATGTTTGCTGGAACTACAACATGTGACTGAAAAAGTTGAGACACTGAAAAACTACCATGGTGAGTAAAAGTGAGAGCAGAGCAATGGAAATGTATGCTCAATCCAAACTAAACAATCAAAGAGGAACAGAGGAGGTAGAAGCATAATGAAGTCCCTTCTTTCAATACCCCAGAAAGAGTCCGGAAAAAAACTCAAGACAACAGATATAACCAAAGTTCTACAATGTTTCTATTAACTATGGGGGTATAACTCTGTGTTATGATTGTTGCCTAGTAGCTCGCAACATCGATTGCAGTTTAACCCTTCCCCTCACGAACATATACACCTGATCCCTCTCCTGGTTATTTGAGGAGACCACAGCATTGAATAGTTTCTAAATGTTTCCTTCACCATAACATTATTTGTAGTGAATACGATTACTTTTCAAGGTTGTTTGTGTGCAGCAGCTTAGCTTGGTAGACTCCCCAATATTGAAGAGCTTTGTTTGCAAGTACACTGGGAATTTAGTTAACTTATCAGTTAGAAGAGTGTGAAGGACTTGGATTAATTTCCAAGACAATTTATGCATGATGTACAAATGTAAAAGTTCTTAATCTATCATCTCTTAAGGAATGGTGAGGTCATTACTGGTGTTCAAGGGTGGATGCCCTGAAAAGATTCCAGAGATCATATATGTGTATGTAATAACAAGACATAGCAGTGAAGGGTGTGCAAGAGGATATAGAGCAAACACCCTAACCCTGCTCCTCTCCATGTTTGTCCTGTCAACTCATGGAAGACAAGCTATCCCCGGGAACAAGGTTGAAAGTCTTTATAATCGATGATTCCTCTGTATATACATCACATCTTGACAATCTTATTGAGTGATGTAAAATCGAAATGGAAGATGGAGGGAGGCCAAGTTTTTTCACCAAACACAATTCAAGATCCTTGTAATTAAAAAGGGGAATCAAATGTTGAACACCTGTTTTGTAATCATTTATTTTCTTGAAAGAATATGAAATAAGTGTAAATCTAGACCATATGGGTGAGCTGTCAAGGGAAATGTGATTTAACAGTGACTAGACTATGTAATACATTCAAAGAAGAGCTTTGACTGGAAGATATGAGGATGAATCTAAAGGCAGCAGTGTACTATCGACCAGTCAATGTATGCTTGATGTTCTCATCGCTCCAAACGTATAATATATTAATTAAATCTACCCTAAATCCCTCCAAATTGAAAACATACAAGGAAAAGAGCTACTTGCATAGCTCTTGGACTGTGAGCAGGGGTAATAATCATAATCTGTTGTGTCCAGACATAGCCTCTCTTTCCGTAGAATTTCTCTGAAATAATTCTTGTTAGGTGGGCCTTTTTACAATATTACCTATAAAGATAGCTAGGAAGGGGTGACTGCTCATTCACAGAGGTCTAAATCTTGAGACAAAAACTTGACTATTTTTCACCCTATATGAGGAAAGAGCCAAATTAAATGATTACGGTAGGATTTCGTTAGCATTCGGAATGGTAGTTGCATTTCAGACACATATGATTATTTTCAGCATTGTATTAGGAAACGGAGAAAAAACAGATTTTGGGTGAAATATGCATATTTAATGTTTGCAATACATTACCTTTTCCAACAGATGTCCAGGTAAAATATATAAAATACATGAACTATGGGAGAATACAACTTATTGCATAAGTTGATTCTGTCTTTTGTGTTCTCTGTCTGGACCAGAGCTTGTGTGAGACTTCAAATAAAGTGTTGATAGATTAAAACCTTGTCCTTATGAAATCCAGAACATCCTAGGCTGCCAGTAAAGACCATATTCAGCCACAGTTTTAGACTATGCCCTGTATGGACTGTGAACATTGTGTGGGTCATTTTGCTGGAGACAGGTCTGCAGCAGAAATTGATTGGGTCAGACAGGTCGTGAGGGAGAAGGATGCACAGGTCTCGATTAAGAGTCTCTCAGTATTGGTGCAATATTAACCACATCTGAAAGATAATGATAACCTGGGGACCCTCATCACATTTGATAAATAGCGTCAATTATGAATGTTCCCTAGAACATAGAGGGTTGGAAAGGTGGTGTTTGTGATACCGATGTAAAGGGAGGATTCACCGGTGCACAATTTAACAGGGCACTCTTGATCAAGGCAAAGAGAAAATCAAGAAACTCAGAGAGTATGGGAATGGACCTGAAAATAAGGAAGATAGAGGAGGAGGAGAAGAAAGTGGAGCATGGAGAAAGGGAAGAGTTTTACGACTAATAGGGGTGCATCCTATAATGAGGCAGATTAAGTAGGTAGGGATCAAGCACTGAAGAAGTCAGAGCAGAATAGGTTGGAGCTGGGAAGCAGGTGGATCAAAAAGTGTGACAGGTCGAGCAGGAAAGAGTCAGAAAGTATAGATCAAGGGGTTTAGCCTTAAATGAATGATTGTAGCAAGCAAAATGGACTCTGGAGAGTTAGAGCAGGAAATAGGGATTAATAGAATGAGTGAAAAGTGAAAGAAGTAATATAAAGGGACTGTAAAGGACTGGACCATGAAGTGAAACCCTGAAGCACGGAGTGAAATGCTGGAACAGGAAGTGAAAGTTCTGCACAAGAACAAGAAGGCCTGGAGAAAACAGGAAATGACGTGGTTGAGCAGTGAGCAACTGTGCACAGTGTGGGCTGTGCAAACTGTAAAAGGCGGGAAACAATGTAAGATGGTGGGACTTTTTCACCCTTCGGGCTGGTCAGGGACAAGAGAGTCAGCAATAGCGTATACCACCAAACTTAGTAGTTTTTAAGACATATGAAATTCCCAAAAGACCTACATTCAATTAAAAAAAGAGCAGAGATTCATTTTTAGAACACCACAATTTCTTGGTCATTATGAAGTAACTACTGAAAGGAAAAAGGCACATAAGGAGCTGACAGTTCTCAATAAAGGAAACTAGTCAGTGCAGCACCCATTGGCATAGCAGTGCTGTAAGATCCAAGCACACAGACATGGCATGAGGTGGCATGACATTACCTAGTCTTCAAAGCCGCTGCAGTCTCCACGAGTTGCAATCAGCCACAGCACAATGAATGCTACAAGTAATGAAAATGGAGCGGTGCATAGAAAGAAAAGGTGGAAAACACAGGAGAAAAGGCAACAACACAAAAGAAGAGAAAATTAACATCATGGATTTTCTGAGGACAACAAACAAAATTGTCTAAAAGACAAAAGAACAAGAAATAAATATAAAAATGTAAATCAAAATGTAACTCAAAAATGACTAACTGAACAAAAATATAAGACGAACATAACCAATCAAATGATGAAATTAATGTATGTGTGTATGTAAGCAATAGTTGTATAGCACGGTATAGCCAAAAGGCAGTGGTGTGCTGTACAAGCCAATTTGTTATTGGCCTGTTCAGCACTTACTGTCATTCCTAGTCTGTGAACTTTCACATCTGCAGACTCAAAAGTACCATTCTAAGCAAAGTATTATCTGTGGGCAATGGACTCAAAGCCCCACTGAGGCATTAAGAGCAATTTACTTAATCGACTGTCATCGGTACTGACTGCAGGCAAGGACCCACATGGTCTCATCGTGAGACTGAACAACAGATGAATCTGATGGGTTCAGAGCAGTGGTTAAACGAATGGGCACAAGCAGGGCATGGCAGAGTTAGACCTTACCTGTACATTGGCACAGTCACTGTCCGCTCGTAGTACTGCCAGGTAGAGTGGAGGTCAGTGCGAGAGAGGTTGGTGGCATAGAATCTCCAGGCAGCCTGAGGATTGGGCAAGATGAAGAAGAAAACAATGTGCCAGAAATAGATGGTATTTATCACATTTATTCACATAAATATCCTGATATTTATAACCATATGCATTATGCACTATCCAATATTTCCACATCGGTCAATCTTTGAAACTCTACTGCTATTGCTTAGATGTAAAATATGTATTGACAACTCTCTTGCGGATTCTTCAATCTCAAGGTTTCGGTATGGGTGGAATGCACAAAACCTGCCTTCCTCAGGATCTTCCACAAATGCAAAAATCTTCATCCATCTTTGGATCTGGCTATAAGAAAAAGGATGGAAACTCAGCTTTACCCTGAGGCAGGGCAGGGGGTGGGGAAAGGAATGTTACACCTGGTATCATGCGATCAGTGCTCGATTTGTGGAGATGGCTCCAGGTGGCATTCACCAGCACTCATATTTGGGATTCATGACCTATTTTCTTCATCAGACTTTGACCCAGGGCAAGAGAGAGAAGGACATAAAGAGAGGAAAGAATAAATATAGGAAAAGAGATCACAAAAACATACAGAGAACTTAACTCACCTACTTACTCCATCACCTCTAAACATACAAAAGGCACTTACAATTAAATGTAGGAGAAGGTGAAGTGGTACTATTAACTCACAACAGTGGACTGCAGGCACCAGAACTACTGTGTGCCACCTCCAATGAGGAGAGCTTTTACCCCTTGTGAACATTAATACATTTCTTAATTTCTGGCTGATGGCTGACTTGTGCTGCCTTTGCCAACTGCACCACACAAATGCTGATTCAAGGGAAGTATGTGGAGGGTTAATTTTTGCGAAAATGACTTCCAACATTGAAGAATCACAGTCCTGTCCATTGATCAGATGGGAACCAGCAGCACTTAATACTTGATTTGACTGTCTGGAGGGAAGTTGGCAATGCCCACACTTACATAAACCCAACACTGGCACACAGCTCATCCTTTGCCACTACAGTGGTAAACCTTCCCATTAGTCTCTCGAGTAGTCATCTACCAGTGCTTAATTTAGGCAGGTGCTTGAAGATGGTGGGCACTTGCAATTTTAGGTGGGATTATTTTACTAAATCAGACTCTGACCCAGAGGAAGAGAGAGAAAAGCAGATAAGGAAGGTAGAGAGAAGAAGAGAAAGGAAAACAGTGAGAAAGGGAAAAAAGGAGATACAAGACAAATCCCTCCAGTCCTGTATAAACAATGAACTAAACACAGACTGTATTTGAGGTCAATCTAATGGTTCAAAAGAATTTTAATGGTCACAAATTCTTAAGTGAAGATGGAAACAAATGTAGTTGTTTTGAAATGTATTTCACAGGCCAACACGTGTTTCATGACACTTTGAAAAAAGATTCATTGAAGGAATGCAATGAAATTACACTTCACTCATGGTACGATGGCCGTGTGCAATGATGACGGGGTTCCTTCAATGACTCTTCAATACACTTTAACATACTGTTTGATATTCAGGAGAATCTACGTTTTCTCGTTACTGCACCAATAATAAGTCGTTTTCTACTACTAGAATATTCAATATTGCAGTTTTGTAATATTAAGATTTTGGCCTGGAAGAAGCGACAGGTGTTGTGAAACACGTGTATGAAATAAATTTCAAAACAACTAAATTTGTTTCCATCTTTGCATAAGAATTCGTGACCATTGAGATTTTTATTAAACCAATAGATTGACCTCAAATACCGTCTGTGTTTAGTCTAGACATGCACAGCTCTCTCTCTATCCTCCAGGAAATCCAGTAACACGAGGCCAGCACAAAATGGTCCAAGACCTTTAGCTGGGTTGCACTTGTGCTCAAATGTTATCCCTAGGAGAGAGGATCTTATTTCTCGATCATTGGACGAAAATCAATCAAGACTCTCGATGACTTACACAGATTGCTTCCCCAGCTTGAGTCCCTGTCTCAGTGCGCTGTAGAGAGCATATTGTCACTGTCAACAGAGCTGTAAAAATAGCAAAATTGGATCTGCACCTCCCCTACGGCACTCCAGGTAGTCAACCCACCACCACCCGCTCGACAATTTTGGACCAGGATGTCCACGAAGAGTGTCCTAAAGGTTGATGGAACCTTGATAATCTGTTTTGTGTACTCCACATACTGCTAATCTATCATATTGAGGTGCTTGAGTTACTGCTTCTGGAAAAAGAAATCTGCCATATGTAAAAGCTTTGTTAGCTGCAAGAATCCAAGAAGCAGAACACTATGTAACATGAAAGTGCTGCTCAAATGGAACACACGAGAGTGCAGCACACAGGAAAGCAGTATACAGGAGAGTCCAACACTTTGGTGCACAGTTTAAGTCACTTACAGCAAGTTTCACATCTTGGAGCATAGTCACACTCACTGGGTATGAGTCTCATTGCTTGGTGCAATGTCTCTCTCATTATCTGTCTCAGTCATTTGTTGTGAGTTCTTCATCTTGAAGCACAGTCTCACTCACGTGGGGCCAGATGTACAAAGCTTTTTTGAAGTTGCAAACAGTCCGATTCACCAAATCAGGTTGTTTGCAACAACAAAAAAGCTTTTTTTAATGTACAAAAGGTAAATTGCAATTCAGTAATTTGTTACCGAATCGCAATTTGTGTTTGCGACCCAATTCCAATTCGGTATTTGGAAGGGGTGTGTTTAAGGCAAATCACAGTGGTATGTATTAATGCTTTGCAAGCAAATTCGGGTCACAAAACATTAATACATACCACTGTGATTTGGTATTTGGAAGGGACACCCTAAACACGCCAGTTCCAAATACCGAATCGGGTCGCAAACACAAATTGCCATTGGATGCCCTAAACATGCCCCTTCCAAATACCGAATCAGAATTGGGCCGCAAACACAACTTGCAATTCAGGAACTGAGTGGCAATTTGTGTTTGCAACTCAATTCTGATTCAGCATTTGGAAGGTGCGTGTTAAGGGCATCCCTTCCAAATAGCGAATCACATTGGTATGTGTTAATGTTTTACTACCAAATTCCAGTCACAAAACATTAATAATTTCGAATTGGTGGTAACCCACTCACAAAATTGTATGGGTGCCCCAAGTGACGACTTCCTCTTTGAGAATATTTTTTTTAAATACTTTTATTTCCAATTTTGATACAACCAAGCAAAATTCAAAGACATCCTGTGCAATCATTGCATGTACAGAGCATAATAAGAAACACAGGTACATGACTCCAAACTGATCAGGTCGTACTTCGATACATGGTGCCCATGCAGTTGGCAGCGAGGTATTACATGTTCCGGCACCCAACCTTCTTGCAGCTTGTTCCACAGCAAGGGGGATCAGGAGTGCATCTCAAAGTTAGGCCTAGGATGCGTCTCGGATTCGCTATCCAACCCAGTCCTGCTGCCCACTCGCATCCCGTCATTGAGGCACCCACAACTCTTTGGGTCATTCCAGCCATTTAACACACATGCTGCCGGTCTGCACCGTACACTGTAATATTGCTCCCCTCAGAATTCCCATCCACTTCGTTCTCAATTCTGGCCAGGTATGCCTGGTACGATCCCCAAAAGTCTTGTGGTCTGCTTCTAACCGGCATTATCGTGTTGTATGCATCAGACTGAGTATTGCAAAAAGTCATGTCCTTCTGCCCCTCTTTTACAGTGGGGAGCGGCCCCTTCACTCATCGCATAGCTAGTCTACACTTTGCCAGCAGGAGACCTATCGTCACCAACCGTCGAAGGGCTTTTGGGATCTCTTTATCATAACCTAATATCGCCAGGAGGGGGGCGGCAAAATCTGCTCCCTTATTACCTCGCTCAACTCTCTAAAATTGCGTCCCAGTAGCACTGGACTCTAGGGCAGAACCACACTATGTGGGCAAACTTCGCCTCTGCAGAAGCACATCTATTACATCTCGAACTGTCTCGCAAACCATAGTGGAAAAGGCAGGCACGGGTGTATTACACCCTATTGAGGTATTTAAAGTGTATAAACCGATGCCGTCTGTTTAGGGATACCTTCTTAATGACCCAAAAGCAGTATGCCCATTGTCTGTCATTTATGACCATCCAAGCTCTTCCTGCCAATCTAACCTCATCTTGGTGACTCCTAACTGCAGCGCGCTCTGCGAGTATGTGTAGAGTTTCCCCTTTGAGAATGTTAAACACAATATTTTTAAGAGCAGGCAGTGGTTCTACTAAATGTTTAATTTCTTTTTTTGAAAGGCATCCAATTTTTCTTTACAGAAAACAGGCTGCATTAAAAAAAAAATGATTGCACAGTGGTCTTCTGACCCCAGCAGGCCACCATCCCTTTAATGGCTGCGATTCCTAGTGGGTCCCAAATTGCAACCTACCTCATTAAAATTCACAAGTTAGGTCAATTTGCGACCCACTAGGAATCACTATTTTAAAAATAAAACTGTCATAGATTAGGAATTGCAATTTCCAAATTGCAATTCGGTAAGAATTCAATTTGGAAATCACAATTACTAATGTTGATACATCTGGCCCTTGGTATGAGCCCTACAGCACAATGCACTGTCTCTCATTGGGTGAGAATTTCCATTCCAAGTGTGAGTTCCACATCTTGGAGCATGTCTCACTTAGTGTGTATGAATCCCACTATTTAATGCACACTGTCTCTCTCTGGGTGCATCTTTCACACCCTACTTCGCAGTCACACTTGTATGATGTGAGTCTTGTGCTCTTGTGCAGAGCCTCACTTGTTTGGTTTCATTTCTAGGAATACAGGGCCTGATTTAGAGTTTGTTGAACAGGTACTCTGTTGCAAATGTGCTGGCTATCCCGTCCACATTATTACATGTACCGTAGGATATAATGCACTTGCAATAAGGGGAACAGGGTTATCTGTCACGTTTGTGATGGAGCAACCCTTTCACCAAACTCTAAATCAAGCCCAGAGACTCATTCATTGGGTGTGAGGCTCACGCTTTGGTCTCACTCAGTTGGTGTGAGTCCCTGAATCACTTGGGGTAAATTTCATACTGTTATGTAAGTCTAACCTATTGGTGTAATTCTTGAAGCACTGTCTCATGCTAAGCCATTCTCTATATGTTCTTTGGAAACTTGTTCACATCCCAGTTGTCTGTGACTTCAAATCTCTCTGGTTCAATCAGGAGTTTGAAAAACAACTGTGCTTGCTCTTGAAAAAACTGGCAATGTAGCAGGGAAGAAAAATAACATTCTTGGGCATTCCAGGGATGTAGTCGTCTGTTTGAAGTGTTGTCTGTGCAACATTTACAACATCTGCGTAGGATTGCCTACAAAGTTATCTATGAATCAATAAATCAGGTAGCTTGTAAAGCGCGACCCGAAAGGGTCTCAAGGTGTTGGTGGAGGGGGGGAGGGAGGGGAAGGGGCTGCTGCTCTGTCTAAGGCGCTGTGGTTCAGTCAAAGAGACAGGTCTTGAAGTCCTTCCTGAACTGAGGCAGAGAGGGTGATTGCCTGCGGTGAAAAGGTAGGGTGTTTCAGGTTTTTGCTGCAAGGTAGGAGACGGATCTTCCTCCGGCAGTGATCTTGCAGATATGTGGGATGGTGGCCAGGGCCAGTTGGGCGGAGTGGAAGTCTCTGGTGGGTGCGTGGAATGTGAGCTGTGGTTGAGGTATGCAGGTCTAGCGTCATGTAGAAATTTGTAGGCATGTGTGAGGAGCTTGAAGGTGATTCTTCTGTTGTCTGGGAGCCAGTGCAGGTCTTTCAGGTGGAGATGTGACTGCAGTGGGGGATGTAAAGGATGAGTCTGGCTGAGGCATTATGGAGGTTCTGCAGTTTCTTGATGAGTTTCTGGGTGATGCCGGCATAGAGTGTATTGCCGGAGTCGATTCTGCTGCTGATAAGTGCGTGGGTTACTGTCTTTCTGAACTCGTGGGGATCCACTTGAAGATCTTTCAGAGCAGGCATAGCATGTGGAAGCAGGATGATGAGACGGCGTTGATCTGGCGGTTCATGGTGAGTGAGGAGTCCAGGATGATGCCTAGGTTTCGTGCCTGGCCTGTGGGTGAGAGGGGTTCCAAGTGCTGAGGGCCACCAGGAGTCATCCCAGGCGGAGTGGGTGGAGCACATGATGAGGACTTCGGTCTTCTCCAAAAGTTAGGCTTGAGGCAGCTCTTCTCCATCCAGGCGGTGACAGCCTTCATTCCATGTGGAAGCTGTTCTTGGCAACTGTGGGTTCGTTGGTGAGGGTGAGAATCAGTTGGGTGTCGTCAGCATAGGAGACGATGTTGAGTCCGTGGTTCCTGATGATGGCTGCGAGCGGGCCATGTAGATGTTGAAAAGAATTTTGCTCAGGGATGAGCCCTGAGGCACTCCGCAGCTGATCTCTGTGGGTTACGATTTGAAGGTAGGTAGTCTCACTCTATGTGTTTGGCCGGTGAGGAAGGAGTGGATCCATTCCAGGGCTTTGTCATGGATGCCAGCATCGTGGAGTCTAGTGCATAGGGTGCGGTGAGAGACGGTGTTGAAGGAGGCCGACAGGTCCATGAGGATGAGGGCTGCAGTTTCGCCTTGGTCAAGGAGGGCGTGGAAATCATTTGTGGCTGTGGGGAGGGCTGTCTCAGTGCTGCGGTTGCTTCGGAAGCCAGATTGGGGGAGGTACAGGATGTGGTTTGCTTCGATGAACTCAGAGAGTTGGGCGTTGATGGCTTTCTCAATGACCTTGGCTGGGAAGGGGAGGAGAGAGATTGGTCTGAAGTTCTTGAGGTCCGTCGGGTCGGCAGAGGGCTTCTTCAGCAGGGGGTTGATCTCTGCGTGTTTCCAGTCTTGCGGGAAGGTGGTGGAGTTGATGGAGCAGTTGATGGTGCAACAGAGTTCAGGGGCAATGTTGGTGCCGGCTCTGTTGAAGATGTGATGCGGGCAGGGGTCCGAGGGTGCCCCAGAGTGTGTGCTCTTCATGATCTTGATGGTGTCATCCGTGGTAAAGGGAGTCCAGCTGAGTACGGTCAGTTGGGGTCTGGTGTCGTCGTGTGCGGTGGTTGCGGGTGGGGTGGGAGGGTCTAGGGTTTCAGGGCTGTTGAAGCTGTCGTATATCTCCTTGATCTTGCGGTGGAAGTAGGTGCAAAGGTTGCTGCAGAGGTCTTGGGAGTGGGATGTCTGTTGTTCTGTAGTGGGCCTGGCAAATTCTTTGACCAGAGCGAAAAGTTCTTTACTATTGTGTGCGTTGACGTTGATACTTTCTTGTAGGGCCACTCTCTTTGTTTTCCTGATGAGGTGGTGGTGTGCGGTGACAGCGGACTTGAATGAAGCCTGAGTGGTCTTCCAGTGTCTTGCTGCTCCTCCATTTTTCTTGAGCCATCTACAGGTGCGTCTGGACTCATGAAGGGCAGGAGAGAGCCAGCTGGTTTTCTTAGAGTGTTGTTTGCTTGGGGCTTTCTTCAGGGGAGCCAGTGTGTCGGCACAGTCGGAGATCCATTGGTGGAGGTTGCGCGCTGAGGTGTTGGCATCTGTGGATGTCAGTGGAGGGGTTTTGTTGAGTGAGGTGGTGAGCTGTTATTCGTTGACCTTGTTCAAGCTTCTGTGAGGGTAGCAGTGGGGGTGGTGGTGTACGGTGGGTTTGGTGAAGGAGAAGAGGAAGTGGAAGCAGTGGTGGTCAGTCTACTGGAGCTTGGTGGTGAGGCTGAAGGTGATCTTGTTGCTGGCGGAGAAGATGGAGTCGAGTGTGTGTCCTGCTGAGTGGGTTGGGGAGTTGACCAGTTGTTTGAGTCCAATGGTGGCGAGGTTCTCCAGCAGGGTAGAGGTGTTTTTATCGATGGAGTTGTCCAGGTAAAAGTTGAGGTCACCAAGGAGGATGTAGTCTATGGAGGCAAGAGCGTGGGATGTGATGAAGTCGATGATGGAATCTCTGAAGGGTGGGCAGGGTCCGGGGGGGTCTGTAGATGAGAGTGCCATGGAGGGTGGTGTTCGGATAGGTCTGGACCCAGAAGTGGAGGTGCTCCATGTTGGATGAGGGGTTGTCAGCGTGGGTGGTGAGGGGGAGGGTGCTTTTGTGTACGATGAAGATTCCCCCTCCTGGTTAGTTGACGCGGTCCATGTGAATGATCTTGTAGCATCCGGGATGGCAGTGGCGATGTCTGGGGCAGAGGTGGAGTTCATCCAGGTTTCGTGAGGAAGGCGATGTTGGGGTTGACGGAGTTGAGCAGGTCCCAGATCTCTATGGCAAATTTGTGGAGGGAAAGCGTGTTGAGCAGGATGCAGTTGAGGCTGCCGGGTCTGGGGTTTGACGGTCGAGAGGTGGGTGTGGCTGGTGTGCGGTGGCAGTCGAAGGTATAGTTGCAGTTCAGGCAGGAAAAGGGCCTTGGGTGTTCTTCAGCGATGCCTGGCAGCAGGCGGTGTGGCGTCCGGTGTTGAGGACGTGGAGGGTGCTGGCATCGTAGCGGTGGATGGTCTGAGAACCAGGGTCCGTGGTGCTTGGCACAGTCCAGACGCGGACGGGCGCAGATGGGATTGCCTTTAGCACGCCTTACGCATGCCAGCGGAGCGGCCACACAGCAGGCGCCATAAGTAGTGTGAGGGGAAGAGCTGGACAGCTGGGATTCGGGAAAGTGGAAATTGGTGCTGGAGGGGGCGGGCTGCAGGGGAGTAGCAGCAGCGGGGACAGGAGAAAAGGCACAAAAGTGAAAAGGAGGCAAGAAGCATGAAAAGGCACAGAATAAAGTACAAAAGCTTGAAAAAGCACAGAATAAAGCACAAAAAAGAGGAATAAAATAAAGCACAGAAAAGGAATGAAAAAAGAACTCGGAGGAAAGAAGATCAGAAAGGAAGAGAGGCAGAGGGCAGAGCAGTGGTAGAGCAGAGGAGCTCCCCGCTGGACCATCAGGGAGGAGGCACAGGCGGATGCCTGCAGGTGGAGGAGGGCCTCGAGCACAGACCAGCAAGAGCTACCAGGCAGAGCTGTGTGAGAAGGGAAACAGTTCACTGTCACAAGATTCTATGACACAACCAGTCCAAACTAAAAGCGATATAAGGACAAATCAATAGTGTCGGACTGCTTTGGAGAGCAGATCAATAACACTAACAATTTCCACGTCTTTTCAGCAAACAACAATTACAAAACCTCAACTATCAAGAGGGAGAAATCGTGAGACTTCAAGGAGTCAGCGGGTTGTCTGCTGTAAAAAGAGCATTACATGAAAAATTTGAACCACTACATTACTATTGCTTTAAGATGCCAGACATTAACTCTTGAAATGTTAATGAAATGGAACAGTATGAGCTAGAACAGTGCAAGCCCCCTCACACAAAGAACTGGGCCGGATCATGTCCAGGTGCACCAGTGCAAGCATCCCTCACACACAGAACTGGGCCGGATCATGTTCAGGTGCAACAGTGCAAGCACCCCCTCACACACAGAACTGGGCCCATATCATGTTTATGTGCACTGGCTCCGTACAGAGCCTGTTTTATTGCTCCTGAGGCGTCTTAAGGTCACACATATATTTCAGAAATTCTACAAGTTAGTGAGTACATGAACATATAGACAGAATTAGTCAAAAATGGTGAGCAGAGACTGCCTGTTGCTGTTTCTGACTTGTGAAAAATGCACTGATTGACACAATATTTTCCAATTTTTCTTAGGGAAGGTGAAGCCCAATGACCCCTGGGAAAGCTCAGGTTTAACTGCTTGACTGGTACACCATCAAAATATTGAAACATTTCATTACTGCGTCATCCAAACCTATTGAGGTTTGTTAAATTTTGTCGACTTTTTTTTTTCTTTCGGAGTTTTATATAGAGTGAACTTGACCTGAAGGTATCAGGTATCGGAGCGCTTTACATGAGCACCAGGTACGTTACACATTCATTCTTGTTAGGCACAGGGAGATTAAGTGATTTGCCCAGAATCACAGAATGTTGAGCATTATTGCCAAGACTCGAACCCGGTTCCCCAGATTTGAGCTTGACCGCCCTAACCATTAGGCCACAGAACCATTTGCCCTTGTTTTTTTTTGTTTTGTTTTTTTAACCAAAACACCCCAGGAAGAGGTTGATCTAGCTCAGTTGACTTGTTCGGTAAAATGTTGGACAGGTATTTACACCCCATCACTTTCTCATTCCACAATCTGCCACTAGTGAAAAGGAAAAAGAGTGTTTGAACCTGCACTAAAGGTAAATGCAGTTGCACAGAGACAGACCCACTTTGAGATGCTGGCTGACTTTATGCATACCTGGAAACTCAGGGCTAAACCCTGAGATTCAGGGCTATTGTTCCAATTTCAGGGTAGCAGCAATGACCTCAGGGTCATCCTTTGTGTGCTTGATGAGATTCACTATTGCACTTTTGTTAGCACTAGTATTGTTTCACTAGTTTGTTTTAAAGTTGGTGAAAGAAGCAACATGACAAACTGCTAGTACTGGAGTGTTGAGAGCATGGATAGGGAACACAAAATTAAGGGTTTGCATAACTTGCGTAACTCTGTGTAGCTTAATCACGTGGAATTACCTAAGAATTCCGCTAGATTCTGCTTGAATTGCGTGCGAAGAGTAATCCCACATTAAGCACTATTTCTTAGTGCAAAGATGCCCCCTCGCGTCTAAAATGGACACCAGGATGCATTTTGCGCTAGGAAATAGCTTTAAATGCAACAGAGCACGAATAGCAAGCGTGAGCGGCCACTCACGCTCACTAAATGTGTTGTTGGGGTGGGATTTTTTCGTAGCTTACTACCTGCATTAAGCTCCATTTTCTAAGTGCTATTTTCATAGCGCAAAATGCACCCTCGCATCAAAAATGGATGCGAGGGTACATTTAGCATTAAGATACAGCGCTAAATGCAGCAGAACACAAATAGCAAGCAGCCGCTCGTGCTCACTAAATGTGCTCTCTCATTAGGATTTTTTCCCTTGAATTACTCTTAATTATGCGAGGAGGAGTAATCGTGTAATTATGGATAATTTCGCGTCAACGAGTACAGCGGAATTACCGAAATTACTCCAAATACTCCAGTGTAAACTAAATTCTACCCAGACCTACACAAAATGTAAGTCACAGCCGCACATGCTTATCCAACGCCATCTATAACACTGTTCGCGTGTACTCTAGGCATGCATGCTGCAGCTTATGCAGGACACAGGCATAATGTGCACTATGGTACTGCTCTTCGCATTGCATAACACATATCTGCTTATGCTTTCAGCAGGCCGGTGCACAGGTAGGAAATAGTCTGCAGTATTAGGAGAGCACTTGAAGATGGTTATGATGTTTGAGAAAAGAGAAGAGAAAGATGATAAAAAAGGAGACAAAGAGTGAGTGAGCAAGACTGAGATAAAGACTGAGGGCTAATGGACCAACAAAAAACAGATCTGCTGCACAACTGACACTGATAAAAGCGATCACAATAACCCAGCCTGTATGATCTGTTTTACCGCATGTTTGGCTCTGTATTCTAAATCGAGTCCCTGTGGGTCTGTGTAACCTGTGAAGCAGCTTCGTTCCTTGAGAACTTGCAAAGGCTGGAAAATTCGGTGGTAGTTTGTGGGGTCCCCTCCTGTTAGACCTGGCCCTTTTGACAGGTTTATCCCCAAACTTTTTGCCTTTTGCCTCCTATTTTTCTGACCCTGTTTTTGTTGGCTATAGGATTCTGGGAACTTTACCACTGCTGATCAGTGCTAAGGTGCATATGCTCTCTGTATAAATTATGACAATCATTGGTTCTCCCTGATTGGCATATTTGTTTTACCAGTAGGTCCCTAGTAAAGTGCACTGAGTAGGCCAGGGCTGGTAAATCAAATGCTACCAGTGGGCCTGCAGCACTGGTTGTGCCACCCACATGAGTAGCCCTGAAAAGATCTCAGGCCTGCCACCGCGGTGCCTGCGCGCAGTTTTGTTAACTGCCATGTTGTCCTGGCAAGTGCACCCACTCGCCAGGCCCAAACCTTCCCTTTCCTTACATATAGGGCACCCCTATGGTAGGCCCAAGCTACCCCCCTGGGCAGGGTGCAGTGTATGTGAAAGGTAGGACATGTACTGGTGTGTGTAACTTGTCCTGGTAGTGAAATACTGCCAATTTCGTTTTTCACTATTGAAAGGCTATCTTGCCCCATAGGACAGAATGGGGAATGCTTTGTAACATTTTACAAGCATATCTTCCCATAGGGACAAAATATACAAAGTGGAGTCTGGTATCCCTGGACTCAGAATTTAATAACACATCTTTTAGTAAAGATGGTTTTTAAATTGTGTGTTTGAAAATAGCACTTTTAGAACGTGGCTATTTTCTTGTCCAACTATCCTCTGTGCCTGTTTGTGGATTGACTGTCTGGTTTCAGTGTGACAGAGACAGAGGATGTGCATTCCCTGTAAACAGCCTCTGGGGGGGGGGGGGTGAGGTGTGCCTGGCCCTTCCTGGATGACCCAGCCCTGAGCCGAATAGACCCTGGCTGCATATAGAGTGGTGGGAGGAGATTTACCTTACACCTGAATGGAGCCTGTCTCCCTTGCACAATGCTGTCTCCACCTCCTGTGGCCATGCTGCACCAGTCAATGCAGAACTGGTTTGGACTGGGCTCAGAGCCCCTTGCTACAAAGACATCAAAGACATTTTTGGGGTATAAGTATGTGACCTAAACCCCCAGTAAATTAGACTACTTCTGGAATCAAGAGGAACCTTTGCCAAGGAGAAGAGCTGGAGAAACTGAGGAAAAGTACTGCCCTTGCTGTGTGTCTGGGGTTGGCCTGCAGTTGCTGTTTCTGCCAAGGAAAGGACAAGGACTTTGCTGTGTGCTGTGTCCCCCTGCTTGAGAGGAGTCACCAAGGGCCTGTGTGTGCTGGCCTCCTGTTGTTGGAAGACTCAGGGACATCAAAGTCTTCCGTCTGGTGTTTCCACTTTATTTGGGAATGCCTGGTGCTTTACCTGATGCACATTCCTGATGCTTTACTTGATCTGGATTTCTGGTGTCACTCTGATTTCCCCTGTGCAGCTGGGGGAATTCGTGGGCTGATCTCTATAATCACCGGGCACCTGCAATTGCTCTAAAGCTAGTGTGTGGTGGGCGCCCTGTTTGGAAATGCACTGTGGGGCCCTGTGAGCACTGGAAACCCATGGGGAGTGCTGTGGACTACAGCCGGTTTTGTACTGTAGCCCGTGGGGAGCGCTGAGTCCTGTGGACGGTTTTGCGCTACAACACGTGTGGAGTGTTTCCAGCCCGAGGTCAACGCCGTGCACCAAAACTAAACGCGGAGAGCGCCGTGCGTTGCTCCTTTCTACCCAGCTCTGCTCCCAATTCTGGGCTGTCTCCCCCCGTCACAGCACAAAGCCGTGGGCAAGGCAAGGAACCGGCCGAAGTAGAGGCGCGGTAGGCGCAGAGGGATTCTACATCCCTCGAGACTTCAGCGCGGCCGAGGCTGCCATTTCCCGGTGGCAGCCGTTGTCCCAGAGTAGTTGGATGCCGGGACGCACCCCCTTCACCATGCTGCAGCGAGGTCGGCATTGCCCAGGATACAGAGCCCCGACTCTCGCCCCTCCAGCCGCATCAGACCGTCAAGACCCGCTCTGCCGGAAGAAGCTGGCTACCTGCGTCTTCCGCCCCTGGGGCTGGAAGACAGGGGCTCAGCGATGCGAGAGCGGTCTGCCCGGGACCTGCTGTGCTGATCCTAAGTGCCGCGGGTGGCAGAGTGAGTACCTTCCCCCTACTCTTTGACCTGAGTGCGAGCAGTCGCTGACGCCACTTACTTTGGGGGCATCTGTGCATTACCATGGGCCGCCCTCGCTGAGGTCGATGGAGGGCCTGACCTAGCTGCAAGTCTCATTGCTCCACTGACAGAGGGCACATCGGAATTCCTGTGCCCCCTGGTGAGGACGGCATATATGAGCAATATGGATGGGGGACTCCTATGTCTTACCTCCCCACCTAATGTGCTGCATTGCGTGCCCTAGTGTTGTAAGGGATGGTATTTTACCCCTTGTTAATATTGGGGGGGCCCTTTTGTCTGTATATTTTAGCATTCGCGAAACCATCTTGTAATCTGGACGCCTTTTTGTATTATAATCGAAACTGCTGCTTGGTTATTTTTGAGAAACGGTCCTTGGTAAGTTTTGTTTCCCAAGGTTGAATTTTTTCTTTTTATAATTGCAAGTGTCCTCATTAGTGCATGCCTTTCTTGTTAGATGGAGCCCTTCTCCCACCTGTCTGGTAGGGAGGATAGGCCAGACGACCTTGGGCAGTAGATAGCCTGTGCCCGGCTGCAGAATCGAAACTTAAACTCTGTACCCCCATTGTATTATGACACCTGCTAGTGTTTCTCCATAGTAGGCGGGCCTTTGTGGACTTTGCAACGTACTCAATGTAATTGTATGCTTCCGGGGTTCAGTCCCTCGACAGCCATCCCAGGAGGCTGGACAGACTGGGCTCCGCTGCAGTGTAAATTTCAATAAATATATGGTTTGTATTCTCCACTGTCTGACCGACTCTTCATTTGTAGGAAGGCAGAGAAGGTGGTCGTGAGTGACCCGAGTGGCCCTTTTCGGGTCACTTCCTTCACCCTGACAAGGAAAGGATGACGAGCATCTTTTTCAGGGGCTGCATATTATGAGTAATGGTAGACAGCGGGTTATGGGAACCTAGCTACTGTCACTTGGTTTCATGGCCTGATTTATCTACTGCCCTAACTGTGAACTTAAACACGGTATGATGTGATGACGGGGGCAGATCATATGACCTGATATTAGTGCCCTACCTATGATATTATGATGATTGCCCAATTGCCAAAGTAACTTATGTGTTTGAAGACAGGGGCACAGCAGTGCGAGAGCGGTCTGCCCGGGACCTGCTGTGCTGATCCTAAGTGCCGCAGGTGGCAGAGTGAGTACCTTCCCCCCTACTTTTTGGCCTGAGTGCGAGCAGTCGCTGAAGCCACTTACTTTGGGGGCATCTGTGCATTACCATGGACCGCCCTCGCTGAGGTCGATGGAAGGCCCGACCTGGCTGCAAGTCTCATTGCTCCACGGACAGAGGGCACATCGGAATTCCTGTGCCCCCTGGTGAGGACGGCATATACGAGCAATATGGATGGGGGACTCCTATTTCTTACCTCCCCACTTAATGTGCTGCATTGCGTGCCCTAGTGTTGTGATGGATGGTATTTTACCCCTGACAAGGAAAGGATGGCGAGCATCTTTTTCAGGGGCTGCATATTATGAGTAATGGTAGACAGTGGGTTACGGGAACCTAGCTACTGTCATTTGGTTTCATGGCCTGATTTATCTACTGCCCTAACTGTGAACTTAAACATGGTATGATGTGATGACGGGGGCAGATCATACGACCTGATATTAGCGCCCTACCTATGACATTATGATGATTGCCCGATTGGCAAAGTAACTTATGTGTTTCATGCATTTTCATGACAAGTGCCTAGAGGCACAGTAATATATGTAATTACGGTCTGATATGTAACATGCTCACTTTACGACAAGGTGCCTAGTGGCACGGTGATTTATGTCATGTGGTCTAAAGGTGTTTTACATGTTACTCAGTGATTTATGGTCTAATGTGCTTTGTGTAGGTGTAAATAATACAAAGGTTATTTTCATATATCCTTGTGGGCAGTGTGTTTTGTGGTGTGCCTAGTGTGTCACTGATGTGTGTGTGTTTTGCACAAACACTTTACACATTGCCTCTGGGATAAGCCTGACTGCTCTGCCAAGCTACCAAGGGGGTGAGCAGGGGTTATCTTCAGCGTGTAACTCCCTTGCCCTGCCTAGAGTGGTGGTTTCTGCCTGGCTTAGGCGCATGCCCTAGCCAACCAGAAATCCCATTTCTAACACCTCCCTTTACATTCCAGGCCATCGCTCAAAATTTACGTTATGTCAGTGGTGAAAGATGTAACCACACACACAAAACCAGTTTAACATGGGCAGCAGCAGAGCAGCGTCCCATCACACACAAACAGGTTTATCATGAGCAGCAGCAGAGCAGGGTCCCATCACACACAAACAGGTTTATCATGAGCAGCAGGAGCGGATGGTCCCATTACACACAGGATCAGTCAGAATTAGAAACTTTAGCTCACGATGAGCCTCTAGACTGACATTTCTTATACATTCTAAAGGACAATGTGAACCTTCAGTGTGTAACGAATATATGACGTTACAATGCAAACAATTACAATGCATGCTTTTACAACGCGGTTTTTACAACGCAACTGCCATTACATCGCATGATTTTAAAATGCATGCCATTACAATGCATTTTTAAAAAACTACCATTACAACGCATTCCATTACAACGCATACCATTACAACGCATACCATTACAACGCATAATACTTTTAGGGCAACAGTAGGGTAAGTGTTGGATAGTGTAGGGGTAAAAATTACTATTCCCACTCCAGTGAGTGCAACAGTAGGGTAAGTGTTGGATAGTGTAGGGGTAAAGATTACTATTCCCATCCACCCCAAAACCCATACCCACCCTAAAACTAAAAAATCTCCATTACTTACCTTATAATGCGTTGTATTGGCATGCGTTGTAATGGCATGCGTTGTAATGGCATGCGATGTAAAGGCAGTTGAGTTGTAACAGTTGCGTTGTAAAAGCAGTGCGATGTAATTACTGCATTGTAATGGATGTTTCCCGTGTGTAACTAGACCCCGATAAGTGCTGCATTTCCACACCTCAAAATTCCCCAAAATTAAAATCAAAACCAACCATGCTTTTTTCCTTGAGAATTGATTTTGGTTACCATCATTCAAATTCACAATTGATCCCTTAAGATGTAAATCTATCTTCTAGCTCTGCAGCCAGCTTTGCGATGAAAGGCCGGCACCGCACACATTCGCCCGCTCAGCGGGTCTTTCCTCATGCGCATGTACCTACCTCATCAGGCTGGATGCTGTTTTCACAGTTTCTCATTCAGCAGGGGAAAATTAATCCAGTCTCTCGCTCTTTTGCACAAATTGGTTCCCTGGAGCGAGCCATTTCCTTGGAGCACCGCAGAGAACATTGCACCATCGTCAATAGTGGTGGGAAATTAGCAGAGGCGGATTCACGCCTCCCCTGTGGCACTGCAGAAAAAGAGGCCATCCGTGCAGCCCGCGGCACTTCTGGGTCCGGCTTGCACAGGAGAATGCCTTGAACGCGGATGGAAAGCCTACTCTTTGTACTGACGCATTTACTTACTGATGACCTCCATTATTCTGTATTTTTATCCATCATCCTAGTGCTTGCTTACTGCACAGATACACTCCAGGGGCATTAGTGCTGGATTAAACCCTGTGGAGGCCCCTCGGCAGTCGAAATTTCGCCTCCCCCCTGTTAAATTTTCTCCTAATACTGAATGCACCAGATTTTTTTACAAACTGACAGCTGTCAGAAGATGAGCTTTTAAGAGACAAACTATGTACTATGGGGCAGATTTACAAGTCCCTTGCTCCACCGGTATGTCACTTTTTGTGACATACCGGTGGCGTATTTTACTGCTCCATATTTACAAGGTCAGGAAAAGCCACCCTGAGTGACTTTTCCTGTCCTTGT
Source organism: Calotriton arnoldi (assembly GCA_963921515.1). Classification (NCBI taxonomy): domain Eukaryota; kingdom Metazoa; phylum Chordata; class Amphibia; order Caudata; family Salamandridae; genus Calotriton; species Calotriton arnoldi. The sequence goes on from CAWUFW010004577.1 coordinate 1,383,874, forward strand.
AAATATGGCCCCTTTGCACGCAGCACTTTGCGTGAAAAGGGGGGTGTTCCATGGGTGTTGCTGTGGGTGTTCCCACGCAACACCCATGGAACCGGACACATTTCCAGATTTACGAGGAATCGTAAATCTGGAACTGCGTGTGGATGATACGCCAGGGGAGGCGTAGGGAGGCGCAACAAGGAGAAATGTATTCATTTCTCCTCGTTTTTCTTTCCTCTTTCTATGCGTGCTGCATTCTGCAGCACGCATAGAAAGAGGAAATCACCTCTAATGATTGTTTATGTACAGGAAGGTGTCCCTTCCTGAACAAAAAGGATCATTGAAACAATGCTGCTTTTAAACTTCTATGTGTGCTAATGCAACACACATATAAGTTGAAAAACGGCATTTCAGATTGTTTTTGTGCAGGAAGGGAACCCTTCCTGAACAAAAACAATCCCCCCACGATGTAGGCATCCTTGTACCATGGTGCAAGGGTGCCTGCGCCGGCGCATGGCAGCAGTTTGTGCGCCAGCGCAGGGGGAAGCACAGAGATGTGACATATTGTTGTAAATATGTCGCATCCCTGTGCTTTAAAGTGACCTAGTGCGGCGCAGCCAAATGGCTTGCAGCACGCACTGAGTCACTCTCTTGTAAATCTGCCCCTATGTACTTTAAGTTGTTAATGGGTACATTACATTAATAAAGTATTTTCTCTATAGAGTCTTTAATGTAAAGCTTTTGTTTCTTTGAGTTGATTCATTTTTTTTCTATCTTTTGGAAACAATATTTAAGAAAGCTTGATTGTAATTTTCTTTCAAGATCAAATCCATATTATTTTGATCCGTTGTCGCGGGGCCCCTAAAAGGAGCAGGGCCCATGGAGCAAGGCCCATAGACCGGTGCCTACTTTGCCTATTTCGTAATCCGCCATTGAGTGGCATTCTCTTGCTTCCACCAACACCAATGGGTGAGACACCGCCCACACATCAGCTGTGTATATCAAGTTATTCAGCAAGCCTTAAGTCATCCCTTTAACCCATGGGACTCTTATGTGATAGAAGAACCGGTGCTAAGATCAGATACGTATCCATAGGAATAGTATCGTTATATGACTGATGGCCTGCTGCTGTGCAACATATGTATCCATATGAAGAAGTTGTTCAAAAATTCTATATATAGATCACAAAGCCTGCACAGTTAGAGAGACCCCAAGCTCAGATTTCATTATTAATAGAAATGTGAACACATATTGTCAAAATATATAAACGTTTGTAGCTATTTCCTATGCCCCCACCATGTTCCTTGACTGCATGTAAAAACATGCAGTACTTTTGGAGATAAATGGCTATTCTCTGCCTCCCAATTCAGGTGCTAAAACTCCCTGCTTCTCTGTCTAGTTGAAAATCTGACTGTGGGCAGAGCTAATATGGGGGTTTGTTTGTCATGTGTACAGAGATCAAACACGTGGCCTCCTTCCAGTGGTCAATTTCTGAAACATAAGTGCCGGGGCTCTCGTCAGGAGGCAGCTCCAGACTAGGCCATTCCTCCTATTAATGCCACCTATAACAGAACTAGGCAAAACCGTACAAGTAGGGAGAAGATGTGGCATAAGAGCCAGAGCTGCCAAGTTTGGAGCTGGGGAACCAGGTTCGCGTCTCGGCGTAGGCTCATCATCATGTGTGTGATCCTGGGCAAATCAATTAATCTCCCCGGGCCTACAAAAATGAATGTGTCCATAAGTGGTATTCATCAAAAGCGCACCTTTGAGTCAAGGTTGCGCTGTAAGCACTTAATCAGTGCGGGTGCTGAGCATCGGAAACCACCGGCTCAAATTAGGCACTGCCTGCTTCCTGCTGCATATACACTGGTCACGTCATAAATCAGCAAAAACCTCCCAGGTTTTGCTTGTGCCTAGAGCAGCCTTTAGCAAGTATTGATCAAACTGGTCTGATTGCAGGAGTTTGCTGGAACCCACCCCATTCTCTGAACATTTCAAACAAACTTTCTTCATAAAGTAAACACCTCACCTACTATTAACAGTTTCAAAGGAATGTAAACAAGATTGATACTGTTTGGTTGTTGGCTATTTTCAAAATAAAATGTAACCCAAAATATTTGCAGCTTAAAAAAATATGAAATTGCAGATGCTTTGGTAAACTAACATGCAAGGTCTAAAGACAACTTACCAAGCTATTCCTTAAAGGCATCATTTGAAAAGTGCTCAATGCATACAAATATTTTAACTTTTGAAGAATCGATGTAAAACCATGATAGACAATTTGAAGAAATATACATTATGGTCCTATTTTTAAAGAAAAATGCAAAAGTGAACCACGGTTATATGCCTTGCAATGGGTGCAGCTTTACGAGTTTCAAGAATTCACAAAAGTTTAAAAAGTAGGCCTGGAAATCTACTGCAGTCCATGGTCGAAGGTTTCCAAGTTTACCTTGAGCAAACTTCTGTAAATTCCAGTTTTCATGTGAGCAACATTGAATGTGTATATTTGCTCATCCAAAAATCTGCCCGGTGAGTGCAAATACATTTGTTAACTTGTATTTCTTTTTTCTATATTGGAAAAATGTTTTCCTTGTGGAGAAACTCGTTCTCTTACACAACCACCTTTTAGGCGATGTTTCCTATACCCTTCCCCTTTCCATTTCTGCCCTTGTCAGGAGTTTTTCGCCACCCTTTCAAAGGTGGGAAGAGACTGGAGACAAGTTTGTTAATACCCCAAAAAGTGTAAGGCTGTGGGTGTGCAGAAATGCACAGGTCGCTTTAGCCATGGAATGGGCACTACAGCCCAATACAGAACCTGCGAGTAGATTTACTCCTATAAAAAGTTTCATGTGAGTAAAGTGCGAAACCAACTTTTATGTGTGTGTTTCAATCATACATGAGTAAATAACTTTGAAACTTGCGCCTAAGATTTTTTAACTCTGGCAAAACATTCAGAATATATCTAGTTATACTCTGTAAACATCCGATCCTAGATACAGAGGTCAGTGCATGCTCACAACTATAGCAGACAAGGGAACTGATGCGCACTAAGGTGAAATGTAAATGTAGTAGTATTTGTATAGCGCCCGAATCGACCCCCGAAGGGGTATCTCAGGCGCTTGTACGCATACCGCTGTGGAACCCTTCCTGGCCTTTCCCTGTGAGATGCCCACTCCTGGGCACCCCCAAGGTGAAGCCAGGCATCCTAGCGTTGTGGGGGCCGTTGTGGAGATTAAGCAAGCTATTGCCCAGAGTTGCAGAGTGGGACCCATGATCAGAATAGGCACCGAGGCGAGAATTATCAGGTCCGAGGAAATTGAGCCCAAGACCCGCCGAGGCGGGAATTGAACCCTGGTCCCGGGCTAGACCTCTGCATCAGGGTCTGCCGCTCTAACCATTGAGCCACACTTCTCCACTTCCACACTTGTTTGTGCAGTGGTCTGCACAAACAAAATTGCACAAGCTGGTAAAGCGGAGAAGGCCAAACTATGGGCAATCTCCTTGGTCCTCAGGTTGCTACCAAGGAGCTGGACTGCAGGTATATTCTGGGTTTGTATGCAGTAATTTTGCAATATTTTAATTTTTGCAATTTCCACTAAATACTTTACATTAAATATGCCAGAGCAATTCACAAGAAACTTCTTCAGAAACTAAAGAAAAACTGCAATGGTTCAGTTAGAACAATGGAATACCTGTAACTCTGATATAATCAGAACTCTGCTGTAATGAAGGTGCAGGCATGCTTAGAGCCCTGCCATTATCAGTAAGGTGACCTAAATAGAGCTCCACAGCCTCTGCATTCACAGAGTCTGTGAATATTCAAAGATCTGACATCAAAAGATTTTTGCTATATTCAGAAGGCCTCATTTATAGTATTTTGATGTAGGGAGGCAGCAAGGCACCCTGCTGTGCTGTGCCCTATGCAAAAGTGAAAGGGCAGGAATGAAACGTATTTAAGCAACACAGCAAATTCCTGTCCTTTCTGCGTGCACTGGCACCATTTCGGCAGCCTAGCGCCAACGTAGGCACCCTTTCACCATGGTGCAAGGGAGCCTCCATTGCAGGAAGGACTGTTTTTGTGCAGGAAGGGGCACCTTCCTACTCAAAAATAATCCTAAGAGCCATTTTTCTCTTTCTATGTGTGCTGCAGAATGCAGCATGCATGGAAAGAGGAAAAACGAGCAGAAATGAAGTTATTTCTCCTCGTTACGCCTCACCTCGGGAGGTGTATGAATTTGGCGCTTCCCCAGGTTTACATGTTTTTGTAAATATGGGGCAGCGTCAAATTTCATAGGTGTTGCATGGGAAAACCCACTGCAATGCCCATAGAACGCCTCCTGGCCACAGAATAAGGCGACACAGCGATTTGCCCTACATCACCGTGCTCATGATTTATGAGGCCACTCGCCGCCACGCAGGGTGGCTTTGCGTGGATTCATAAATCTTTATGAGAGCCCTGCGTCACACATGTCCCACTTTACATGGTGCAAAAGTGACGCAGGTGTCTCATAAATAAGCCCCAGAGTTCAGGATAAGGAAAGCTTGTTGGAATCCAAACCCTGACATAATATGAGCTCCGGCATCATCAGCAGGACATTATCAGAGCTCTGACATGATGAGAAGACTGCCTTCATTCATCACCTCTCTGCCTGCTACCAAAATAATACATGGCATTTTTACAATAAAAAAGTAGATTTGTTAAGTATCTTGCCCCTGGACAAGTAGATATTTTACAAATGTCAACACCTGTTGGCGAACACCTTGCAATAGAGGACGGAGGAAGCCGGAGCTTCTCTGTGTAAAGTTTACACACTGATCACCACCATGGGTTCCAATAACCATGCAAGATGACTGTAAAGTTTGCTTTACAATTATAATCATTAATTGCCTTATTCCTTTCAAGTGCTCACCTGGATCAGCCCCGCTGCTGGGTTCCGCCTCTTCTCAAAGTGTTTTTGACGATGCTGCTCCTGGACCTTGAGGGCAAACCCGGACCCTAGGATACCCTACAAGAAAAGGACGAGTGTCACCGACGGCCAACGATGGAAGTGAATGCCAACAGATGGGAGTGAACTTCATACCTCTGCTTCATCAACCGTCGATGAGAATTGATTGACACAAACTGAAAGAAAGTTATCCAGCTACATTCACACCACAAAAAGAACTGACTTACCTTAAGAAGGTCATAGAGATGGGAGCTTTTACTAAATCTAGTTGATTGTCTACAAGAAATGCCCTCTTGGGATTCCAGGACAATCAATGATGACATAAACCACCCTATGGAAGGCTGTTTATTGTTGTTTGTCTGTAACTGATTAGTAGTTTGCACACTGTAAACAGAATCATATACGGGACCCCCTTATTACAAAGTACATATTGCGTTGTATCATCCAATGGGACGTTAGGGGCTGGAGCAATAGGAAGGTATCAATGCATTTCATGACTCATAAATAGTAGCATGGACACCGATGTGGACTGGGAGGTTATTCCAAAGCATGGAATCGTGAACTGCGAATTGCCTTTCTTTACGATTGACGTACCAGAAACCAGACAATGTTTCGATAACCTTATGGGCCATTGATACAGGTAGAAATATTTTTTTTTTCATAGAGGCAACCAGTGTAGGTTTGGCATTATTGCTTGGACAGGGTGAAACAAGTGGGGGGTTCATTGTGATGCATGTCATATATCCCACAGGAGTCATCTCCTTACTGTTCTTTATAGTGGCTTCAGTCTGCCTACGTTTGGAGACAAACTGCTTTTAGAAATTATATAAAATTAGAGTATGCTACTGTCCTTTTCATTCTGTTTCAGTACCATGCTTTGCAGCTTGGGGCAGCAGCCACCTAATCCACCTTTTTTCTCAGTTCAGGATCAATATATTTTTGCATTTTGCTGTATTCTGAGCAATATGGTTTTACATTTTTCTGCATAGGAGTACAGTGGTAATATGTTGCTGTGGTGTTTCAAAATGAAAGCATAAGAGGCATGGAAATGATTAACTGCATCCCCCCTTTCCTCACCACATGCCGCACCCTGCAAAAGAGCGCTTGCATTGCCGTGCATCATGGCACTGTGGGCCTGCCATATTGATGCCAGTGTAGATATGGTGGGCCTGACTCACATCAAGCCGCAGCAACTCAATGGCCTAGACCCTGCCCAAGATCCAACCAAATGCTCCACATTAGTCTATGGATGTTGCTTGTCTAGTCTTGTTTTAAGTTGTCGCTAGTCTGGGGGGGGGGGACATGTTAGGATGACCCACCCGTGAGCCCAACACTCTTCCCTATTGAGATTTTCTGATATTTGCATGTTATACTGTGGTTCAGTACAACGTAAATGTTCTCCTGCAGCATCTTTATGCTGGCTGGTTAACTGGGTTCAAATAAGAGAACCCCTGCGTGAGCTGTCATTGTTTCTTTTCTTCCGGAGACCCAGGCATAGAGCTGGAAACCTCCTCCAGTTTCTAAGAAATGGAGCACTGCACCATTCTTCTTGGTTGCCAGGAGGCTGGCTCCTTCCAAAAGAAACACTAAATGTACACTCAATACATGCCACAAGAACAGGAAGAAGGAAGATAGTGAAAAAAAACTTTCTTTATTTCCCCCGTTGACTAACATTGAAACAGAGGCAATTTTAGGCAGGAGACAGCTAAAATAAAGCCATTTATAGCTCTAAACGCCAGGAGTCTTCCGCCTGAATCAGGTCTGTTGAAATGCATGACAATTGGTTGTCTCTGTGGCCACGTTAAGAATAAAAAAGAAGCTTGCTCCAGGGAGATGTGGCCATGCAGCACCACAGCCCTGAATGCCAAATGGGGTTTTCCAGAAAATGAAGGCAATTGAAAATCAAACCTGAATTGGCTTAAAATAGACCCATGTGTTATGCTTTGTCCAATGCAGCTGCCCATGCTCTACTTGTTCTTTGTGAAAGTGAAGCCTCTTATCTGCATCTGAGTGGACAGAGTAGAACCAGTTGTTGGTAAGGGAAGCTTGTTCTGCTGTTGATTGGCTGTGTCTCGTTCCCACAGAAGCATGACTGTCATTTCCAGTACTGCACTTGTTTCATGTTGGGTGTGTGAAGAAAGCATGTTCTGCAGCTGTCTCTTCTGTGTAGAGTGCGTGTGAGCATGTTGTTTGCAGCTGTCTAAGGGGGAGTGAACTTTGAATTTCTCCTGAACGTGCTATGCCCATTCTCAGTGTGAACGCTGATTTTTTACTGTTGCTGAAGCCAGTGCTTAATTTGTAAAACAAAAAAGGGGGCCCTTCTCAGGAGGCCCCTGCAGCTTGCACCAACCACTGACCCTGCTAGTGCTGCCATTGACAGTACCAACACAACTAACCATCACACTCATACAAATGTGACAATTCAGACTTAAAATATACATTAAAAATGACCAATACCTGAAGCCCAATTATAGCTTTTGGTGGCAGATATTAGTCATTTTAATGAATATTGAATTATTAAGTAACTGTTGTGCTCATCACAAAATTAGACAAAGATCGCCACCATGTGGCAGGCTGTTATAAGTGCCTGTGTTGACAATAAAGTGCTGGTGCCGAGCACCAGAAACCACTGACTCAAATTAAGGACTGAACAGGAGTGGCTCCTTCAGTAGGGCGGAGGAGCGTTGCCCCACTGCTTTCTCGCAGTGTGAGAAAGCCAAAACATAAAATGGTAATAACTTTTGGTTATTACCATTTTATGTTTCTTTGCGCATTGTGGGTGGGCGGGTGGGCGGAGCTGCCCTGCTCTCTGAGCAGGGCAGGGCAGGAGTGGTTTGCCCACTCCTGAGTGCGCAAAGACTGTTTGGTCGGCCCTCTCGGGCCGCCCAAACCAGTCATGCGCACTCTGCCCTTCTCCAAGCAGGCTGCATTGCAGCCTGCATGGAGAACATGCCATCCCCTACAGCCCCTGGCTGGGCGGCGTCCCGACCAATCACAACGCTCCACTGGAGCGTTGTCATTGGCTTAGGGGAGGGAGCCTGGCAGCCTGCTTCCTGTTCCTGTCGGAGGCAGGACAGCAGGAGCAGTTAAGATGCGGGACCCGGGCCGGCGGAAAGGTAGGTGTAAATTATTTTTTTTACTTATTATTGACCCCCCTCCCCGAGCGACACCCCTCCCCGTGCGACCCCGCGCACGCCCCCCTCACCCGCGAGCCAGGCCGGCCGCTACTGGGACTGAAGCTCTAATGTGTGAGGTAGCATTGTTCATCTACTGTCACTGCTGTTTCTGTTCTGTGCGTGAAGACCTGTACTCTTCCTGCCCATTTGTTAACGTTGTGTGTGCGTCATAAGAAGAGCTTTTCACCATAGAGAATCCAAACAATGGCTTTACCGATCTTTCCTTAAATTTAAATTTTGCAACATTAGGTCTAGAACTATTTGCCACAAAAGGAAATTCAACATTGAGGGTATTAGATACATGCATGTAAATGCTGTTTTTAAATGTTCTCTTCTAATGGACAGTAGAAAAATAACTTTCCCCTTCAAATGCCCCCATGTTTCTATAGGCCCAAACTCAAACCGGTGCTTTGGTAAGATTTCTGAAGTAGCACCCAGGGATTTTTGGACAGAGGAAGTAGCTTTCTACCGGGTCAGGTTTGTACCAGGCCAACCACTTCGGTGCATCACATAAAACCGAAGCAACATATACTGAACATTACATTCAAATTTAACTTATATGGCTCCTGATGGTGTAATCCGCAAATATTTTCAAAGTCAGAAAATTTTATATTGCAGTTTTACTTCTACTACTTGAGTTGATGTTTAACTTTATAAAAAATCAGAAGGCGGAAATGCGGCGGAAATATGCATTGACACATGAAGTTCTTTTTCTACACCAAGAACCTATTTCTCCATGAGAGGAATCCCTTTCTCTACATGTCCAAGAAATTTGCAGGCGTTTGGAGAACTCACACCCACTTGTTTGCACACCTATTTATTTATTTTTGAGGTTTTGTCCAGTACATCACTCCAGAGGACTCTCGTGGTGTTGAAAAGCAGAGAATAGGTTCTGCACAAGCAGGGATCAGGCATTAAATTATCAGAGGTTAGATCCAGGTCTTTAAAACTTTCCTGAACTTTAATAATGAGGTTTGGGTTTGAATCTCAAGGGAATCGAGTTTCAACAGGTAGCACCCTATACAGGTATGCCTTGTAACTAAAGCAGGGAACTTCGAAAGTAGATTTGTTCGATGACCTGAGGTTTGGGAAAGGAACATATTTTTTAATTTTGTTCTGCAGGAACTTGGGGGCTATGCCATGGTAGATTTTAATACATTCGGCATAAAATGTTCAAGATAATTCTCTTTCTCACTCAGTTACCAGTGAGGCTGATGAAGAAGACTGGAGTCTAAATCAAACTTTATGAGAATGAAAACTGACCTTAAAAAGGCGTTTTGGATTTTTTGGAGACAGTCAACAGATTTAGACAGCAGACCAACACTGATATTGTATAAATGTGAGTGAACAAATGCATTCACTACTACAATTTTGTGGGAGAAACAGAGGTAGGGGAGGATGTGTTGCAGTACTCTCAGTTTATAGAAACAGGTTGAGGTAACCTGATCTGACAGTCCAGGTTAAGCTCAGAATCCAGAATGAAGCCCAAATTATGGTCTGAGGAGACCGGATTTGGGAAAACACCAAGTTGGCTTGGCCGAAAGGAGTTGTCCCAGCAATTAAGCTTGTTAGTGATAGACAAGATCTCTGATTTGGAAGGGATTAGTTTCAAGTGGATACCCCAATGCAGTGGGGTCAGAAGAGAAGAGAAAGAATTTGAATTTGTTGGCTTCAATGTGTTAAAAAAGGATTCTAGCCAATTCAAGGTTTTTAAACTTAGCTGGAAAAGTTTAAGTAGTTCAAGCAGGATTTGGTGGTTGATCATATAGAATGCAGTGGATGGTTCCAGAACGATGGCAACTCTTGAACCACCACTATCTACCGGCATTCTAAGGTTGTGCATTACTAAGACGATGACTAGTTCAGTAAGATAGCCTGGATGGAACCCTGCCTGAGTAGGATGAAAAAGATCGTGCCGTTCTGAGTCTTCCTGTATCTGTTAGGTTGATTGTCTTCTCTAGTAATTTTTCTATGAAGAGTATTAAAGATATAGGACTACAATTACCAGGATCATGAGGGGATACATTTTTTTAAACTGTTCTCACTTACTCCAAACATTTTTGGGGAGTAAATGCATGGAAAAAAACTTCATTTACGATTTTGTTGGTGTATCTTCCTTAGCAATGCCTACTGTGCTCACCTTCCCATAACATCACTCATATTCTCACCCGTAGCCATAACATGATACATGATGATTGCGAAAAGTCTGCCATTCTATGGAAGGCATAAGTTCCTGCTGAGGGCATAAATATATGGAAATTCTGTTCTTTGAGTTAGGTCTTGCCATATACAACTGCAGGTGGCAAGGTAAACTTAAATTCACAAAAAGATGTTTGTGTGAATAACAACCTCTTTATTTATGGGGCACATGGAAATGAATTACTGGTGATGTTATCATTGAAGAACAGTATAGCAGGTTGTGAACTATATAGGGCAGTGATTAATTTGAGCCGGTGGTTGACGGTGGGGTGCATGGCACTTATTTTTGGGGACCGGCACTTATTTTTCCCGTATCAGATATTTACTGAGTGCAAGAGAGGAAAAAGTACACAGATCGGATAGCTGGATGAAGAAAAAAACTGCAGAACTATCAAAAACAGAAAGCATGAACATGCAAGTGCAAGAAAAAGGGGCAGGGAGTGTCTGGTAGTTTCATCAAAGACTATCAGTCTTGGGATTCGGAGCGCCGACATTTAATTGCACCAGTCGCCAGCTTTTGAGCAGAGCTTCAGGCAACGGCACTCTTTCTTTCACAATTGAAGCACTGGTAGAGGGTCAACTCTCTGAAACTGAGGTTAAAACTGGGCGGGGTTATTAATTCTCACAGGTAGAGAAGATGGCGCTAAACCTAATAACGTGATTAATCAAAACCAAATTTAAAATTCTAACGGTGCTATAGGTGGGGGAAATAACCCCATAAACCCCCAAACCAGGACAAGGGTCCAAAGCAATATATGACACCAATCCTATGCACACGAAAAACAATATGCAGGGTAGTGATAAAACACTGTCCCAAGGGTACAAAAAACAATGGAGTCCTTAGCCGGTGTAGTTCATTTTAATGTTCAGAGTATTTTTTTCCCGGATGCGGTTGATTGAAATCCCGGGAACTGTCGGGACGTGTTGGTGTACTCGCCAAAGTTCGGTATTGGGTTGGTGTAGACGGCTTAGCCTCCGTCTATTGATGTTTATAAGGCACTCGGATGAGGAGCGCCGCAATTGAGGAATATATTGGTTGCCAATGAGATGCTCGGACCATATGCGACACACTGGATCCGAGAACTTGAATGATTTGTCGTTATAAAGGATGCAACTTTGAAGACGTTACCGCCGGGTTGGAATTATCACCAGCTAAGAGGTCTGATTGGTTTTCCAGACCATAATTAAGCCCTGAAGAAGTCAAGGGTTATTACCCACTGACGAAACACGTGTTGGCTGGCTTGGGGAAAAAATACTCTGAACATTAAAATGAACTACACCGGCTAAGGACTCCTATGTTTTTTGTACCCTTGGGACAGTGTTTTATCACTACCCTGCATATTGTTTTTCGTGTGCATAGGATTGGTGTCATCTCTGAAACTGAGCACCAAGAGAGATAATTATTTTAACCATTTGCAAACTAAATTGCAAAGGGTAGTGGAAATGATAGCAGGCACCCTTTAGTCCCCTCCAGCATCAAAGGGTTGACACCTCCCCATGTCCTACCCTCAGTACCTGAACATTCTTGCGTTCACTGCTGTAGGGTGAATTGAAGGGAAAGGAAGAATGGGCACTACAGAATGTAAACATGTCTTAGAGATCCGTTCAATTTCTGACACTGCCTTTATCAATTTATTTCTCTCTGTACTTATACCACAATCCCCAGCTCCCCTGACAGAGCTACCTTTTGAGGTTCCCATGAGGACAATTTACATTCCTTTTCTGGTGTCTCACACTCTGCGCATGTCACTTGCCTTTGTACATCCTTTTCACCCAGCTTAATACCTGTTTCCCTGTTTTTAATCCTTGCTGTTTGATGTGATAATCAGCTCTGGTTTTGCGTCTCACACCCGGTCACTCCAGCCGGACACTAGCTTCTCTGCTTAGGCTGTGTGCAGATGCCATGTCCCTCTTGCTTATGTTGGCTCCACATGCCAGTCTGCTCTTACTGTTTTCATCAAGCAGCTGGGTATTTTTGTGCATTGTCATTTTCCATGCACATATCATTCCTTTCCCACTTTACACCTTTCTCCCTGTTTTCTCCAAACCCTCGCCATCTGGATGTAGCTATCCCTTTGCCTTAGTCCTTTGCCATTACTAGGTTCCCTCATAGTCCCTGCACCCTTCTGTATCTAATATCTACCCCAGGATTTAGCAGTAGAATTTTTCACCCAGGGCTTATCATCCTGATGCATTTCAAAACACTGCGGATTGTGCCCATTCTGATGTCAAAACCAGAAATAACTCCCTGAGCCAGAAGAGAAAATTCATAATCTCTCAAAGACCCCACAGTGTTGCTGTGATGCTGCTAGGAGTAATCTGGTCTCAGCTCACCTTACTGCTTTTTACCGCCAGCAAATACACAGGGTCACCAATGATTCCTCGTGAGCTGAAACCCACCCACCCGTTATGAGCTTCCTCTATGTTTTTCTCTTTTGCCCACTCCCGCCAATCACTCATGAAGAATCATCGAGTTAGAATAGCTAAGCTACACTTTCCTATACGTAAATACTTGACAATGTTTTGGAGGTCGATATTCTGGGTTCTATTAATGTGTCAGTCAATATTTCTGTACCTGATAATATGAAATACCACACATAGAGGTCACCATGCTACATGACAGGTGGCCTCCCTGTAGCAAGAAGATTACAGTGACGGTCAGTGCATCGCCGTCATCATAGTTTGACCACTAAGCCAAAAGAGCATCTGTGAAACAATAATACTCTTCTCAGTCTGATCAGTCACCCAGAAGAGGTTGGATTTCACCCTCCTGTTGTGCTCTGCCAACTATGACTACCCCTCAATGTCATCAGACCGAGCAGGAAGCTGCCTCCACTCCATCCATGGCCCCTTTGAGTAGCTCTGCCTTCGCTCAGAAAATATGTATAAAGTAAAATAGACAAATGGGCTTACCGCTGGTAGAGCGAAGAAGGACACTCCTATAAGGGTGAAGGTGGCCGCCAGAAGCCGCCCGTTCCAGGTCCGTGGGTACTTGTCTCCGTAGCCGATGGTGGTGAGCGTGATCTGGAGATAGACAAAATAAAAAAGTACTTCTGAAATCTTAATGCATACTGCTGCTGCTGCATCTGGCTTGTGTCAGTACATGTGACCACAACAGTGTTACCTGGCAAAAGAATATTATGTGTTGGTCCCATAAAACAGGATTTCGTCAAGAACACATTTACCCTTTCAAACAGTATGCTGGTTCCCCCATCGACATTCTCTGGTTTCTCAGCAGCTGTGGCACAAGCGCTCTTTACTGGATTCTTCCTGTAGACATCCCTTTAGTTTACATCCCATCGCATCAACGGTATGTCTCATTCCTTCAGGCACTAATCAAACCCCATGGTGTATACTGTAGAGATAAGAATGGGGGGCAGCAGGGGGCAACTGGCTCATTTGCTAGGGTGAAACGAGGTAGAGCTCAGGCAGGTGCATTGTGTAAATCAAGCACTACTCTTCAGATGGAGGTCTGCCATCCACACACAGGTGCTGTTCTGCTCCACAGATATCCTTGATGCAGGCACGAACATACTGATTCTTGAGTAAGTCCCCCCATTACTTATCAACTGGCGACACAAAGAGGCGCAAAGCCGTCTTAAATAATTATCAAGAGCCATAACACATGGAAGAAGCCTGCTACTTCTACTTAAAAACCCTATCGGCTCGTGCTTGATCTGCACACTCACCGTGCCCTTCTATTCCATACCTGCAGAATCCTCCTATTGTGCTAACCGAATTTTGCCAGCCGACAGCTACCCTCACATGGGTGCCCGGCCGGGTCCCAAGTGAGTATCCTTCCTTTTCACTTTACTCACGGTGCCACAAATTCCACACGAGGCTGCGCAAACCCTTCCTTCAGGTGTCCCTACTATCTTAGGTCCTGAAGAGACCCTACATTGCACACAGGGTCGAAACGCCGTTGACAGTTTTTTCAAAGCGAATCATTACAAGCCAGCACTTATCATTGTATAAAAGTGTGGTTTATATAATATATATCTTTCAATGGTCGCTTTCATGAAATATAGGAAACCTTGTATATATGTCACGAATATGTCACAAATTATTTAGGTTTATTTGTTTAGGTTCCTTTTTTCACTGGGACACCACTCACTACAACCAATTGATTGTTAAATGTCATGAATGTAATTTTGCTTCAAAGAACTATATAAACAAGAATTATGAATGAAATACTAATCTAAGGTGTGTTCGACTCCTTCTCTTTTTGAGATCACAATAACCCATTACATTGCCATAGTGCGTTATTTTATTGAGATTTTCTTGCCATTAGTCCACAGGAGCCATTGTTTTTGATAATCATTTCAGTACCCTGGTTCCAAGTGAGTAGGGTTCCCTTGTTGTTTTTCTCGACTCCACACACATGTGGCATCCAGTGTGCTGAAAGGATGAAAGGTTAACCTGGTGTGGGCATTTGAACCATGAGAGGTTTTTTCCTTTGATTCCAGATCTCCTGTATAAACATTTTAAGATTTACTATATGCTTAACAATGTCAAATGTTGTAGACAAGTCCAACAGAATTAATACAACTGTGCGACTACGATGCCTTGATGTCAAGAGATCTTCCAAATGTTCAAAAGTTTTGTTTGTGTGCCATACTGAGGTCGGAAACTCTGGCCTCTGAAAATTGAATGAAATTCTTAATTTTTTTAATCTCATTTTAGAATTGAATAAGAGGGTAGAGGGAATAAATTCCAGCGTCCAGATACAGAGTGCTATTAAGAAAGGTAAACTTGCGCTTTTCTGTAAGTTTACTACTTTTAGATATTCACAAACTACGTGCAGTTTTCCAACTCTGCTGCACTCCTTATACTCATGTGTGTGTAGTTCTCTGCACCTGGAGACTCCGCAATTGGGGTATGGAATTCTGCACACATACGTATAGGGAATGCGGAGTCGTAAAACTCCGCACACAGTTTGTGAATACCTAAAAGTAGTAAATTTTCAGAAAAGTGCAAGTTTACCTTTGTGAATCAGGCCACAGTGCCCACGTCAACAAATGACAACACCATCTCTCTTCAGGACTCATCCATAAACAATCTCGTCAATGGCCCAAAACATCTCTCTGATCAATTGCATTTTAAAACGCTTTCATGACAAGTTATAAATAAAAACGGCAATTTGCCTGCCTGCCAAGAGTGTAAGTAAGAGAAAAGTGTCTTGGATTGGGATGAGATTATTCTTGGTGGCCATTAAGAGTTCTCTGGTTGACTACCGAAAAGATGTTCCAAATTAAGTGCTCTGGAGAGGAACTGAGATGATCACAGAAGGATATGTTTTCGAGGGCATCTGGTCAGTTTTCTCTGTGGGCTTTGAGGAGCATGTTCTAGAGGGTCATTGAGTGTGCATTACAGATGCCCATGGCCAAAGAATGTTATAAATGGTCATTGAGGAGCAGTCTAGAAGGCAATCAAGAACGTCTTTTAGAGGGACACTAAAGTGTCTATTCTGAAACACCATGAAAGTTTTAGGAGAGTTAGTGAGGGCAATGATTTTTTAGTAAGAACTATGGATGGTGTTCCTGAGGGCCCCTGAGAGAAGAGTATGACGGGATTCTTGTTTTGGACAATTAAGGAGAGTTTAGTAGGAGGGAACTGAAAGAGTACTCTAGAATGAAACTGAGGTTCTAGCGACCATTAAGGAAAGTGTTTCCATAACTTTCAGGAAGAGTGCTCAAGATGACCACTGCAGAGAGGATAAATTACATTCATTTTTTGAATGACCAATACAGAGAGTGCTACGGAGGAACATTTTCGAGAGTAAGCTTAGAGGTAAGCAGAATTTGATCTGGAAAGGTAAAATCAACCATCTACTTTGATTTGGAGAAAAATATTGTGTAACTAAACTATCTTAAGTGAATTAATGACTTTCACAAGTGTGATAATAGCACAGCCACCACTTCACACTTTTCAGGAGATGTTTTCTAGTTCATCTTCCAGGCTGAGAAATTAAAGGCAACACAAGTAGTATTCTGGAAGGAGGTAATTGGTCTGGACGCACTGTCAGGACATTTGGCATAGACCAGCCCTGGCATAGAATACTTTCAGAAAGGGGTCTGCACCAGACTCTCATTTTCCACTGCTCAATGGAGTACCCTGAAAACTTGCCAACAGTGAGTCCATGTTAATGTCTTTGGGGCATACTGGGCTGACCAAGGTATAGGTGGATACATTTGGAGGGTAGCAAGGAGTTCTTTAACCAAAAAATCTGTCCTCAGCCATGTTGCATTTTCTCCTACAAAGAATTAAGCTGGGAAGTTAGTGCCACTTGGCAAACACCCACAACTGCATCCTCATCAGAATGCAATGAACTGTAAAGTGCAAGAACCTTATAGGAATTTGAAGTAGAATCTTCTAACAAGTGCATCCTAATTCAAACCCATGCTTTATCTACAGATACTTCAGAAGTAGCCTAAGAAGGGGAAATTCGACCCTTCTTGCAATTAATAAGAAGAATCAATAATCGCCTGTTAGTGGACGCCTGAAGAATAGTCTGCACCTTAACCTGAATCACCGGGATCTGATTCCAAAAGCATGACGTGAACGACAGGAATACTTGGACCAATCCTACTGGGGTCTTCCATCTGTCAGTGAGTGGATCTTGCCTATGGAAAGCCTGAAGTACAAGAGAACGGAGAAGGTCCCAGGGCAAAGGACACTGTTGTTCCGTTCACATGATCCCAGTTAATTACTATTCAGCTGAGAGGACCATTCTGCTCTCCTCCAGTTTTGGGGTTTACCTTGCAAATGATTTCAATAATCCTCAGGTCTCTATGGCCACTTGTAAAACAACAAAAATAAGAGTATTTGTTTGTGGAATTTTGGCTAAAGACTTCAAAGTTACTAATACTACTTGTTTGCCAGCATATAAATCTAAAAGCTTGAAAATTTAAGACATCTAAGCGGTTAGGGTAAAGCACCTTGAAAGGCCCAGGAGCAACAGAGAATTTAGATTTAAAGGTTGTTAACTTATCTAATAGCCATTGAATGTACATGAAATTGCGGTGTTGCAAAGAGGTCTTTCCTTTTGCCCAAATGCTAAATGTGATATGACCAATGTTGAAATTGATTTGTTTAAATTTGTACGGAAATTAAAATTAAAGAGTTTTTTCTCAACCTATGTTAAGACTAAGGGTGTGCGTATTGTTCATGAACAATCAGAGATTTCTCTTGCTCACGTTAGAGATGTTCAATTGCTATTGTCTTTAACGGAAGGGGATATACATAGCGAACAAGACATTTGCTCATTATTGCATATACCTGTAGATTATTCTTGCAATAGTGGTTTAAGACCAGCATCGAAATTTGTTCCACAGGGTTCACAGTTTGCAGCTATTGATCTATTTGCGGAAAAAGTAATGACCGATGTGTATAAATTGGAGGATCAATTACTTACTGGGAGAAAGAAGTACAGGATACCTGATAACCTATCGAAGAATGAAAGGGTGGCCATTGACAGTTTAAAAAATGACAAGAGCATAGTGATTCATGAGGCCGACAAGGGAGGAAATATAGTTATAATGAATCGTACAGATTACACAGGAGAAATTAGGCGTCAGCTAAGTGACAAAGAGTGTTATTCTAAACTTCCTAGTAATCCAATGAAAGAAGCGAGTAGAATGATTAATGAGAGATTGTACTCTTGGAAGGAACAAGGCCTAATTGATGATAATGAATTCAAGTATCTGAGAGTCACTTATCCGGTAGCAGCATTTCTTTATGTCCAGCCTAAAATTCATAAATCTTTACATCTCTCATGATAACTAAAGAACTGATACCCTCTAACTGCAGAAGGTCACTTAAATGGTCAAAAGTCGCTACAGACGAATCTAAAATGGTAGCCATCAGACATGTCTTGTGTGAAAACACTCTCAGATTAAGAGAGGCTTTTGGTGAAAAAGATGGCCTGACAAAGATCCCTGAAGAATATGATAAAATGATAGCCCAGGTAGGATCCTTTTTAGTATGACTCTTAAAGCCGGCAAATTAAATACAGGCAATAAAAAGCACCATACCTGGTTTAACGGGGATTGTAGACGGGGAAAAAAGGCCCTAGTCTTAGCACTAAGGACCAAAAATTGTCTTTTAATTAGAGAATCTAGGAAGAATTATAAAATCTCTGTCTCTCATGCGAAGCGTGAGTGGGACGAGTCCCACTGGCAGAATCTAAAAGACGCTAGCACAGCTAGAGATCCCAAACTCTTTTGGAATATGGTCAGGTGGTCCGGTCATAAAGACCCTGACCTTATCCCTAACCACATTACCTGTCAAGATTGGCATAGCCACTTTGGAAGTCTCTACTCTGGGCCCAATGTATCTCTCGAATCAGGGCCTCTCCATCAAATAAGCTTTCATCCCATAATGGACCCCATCGATCTCTTCACATTAGATGAAGTAGAGGCGGCTGTTAAGAAAATTGTTCCATCAAAAGCCCCGGGACCTGACGGTATTCCTGGGGATCTCTTTTTGGCTGACCCCCATAACTGGGCTAGTTATATTACGCTTTTAATCAATTGCCTCGCACAGGGCAGCCCAGTACCTGAGTCATGGAAGGGGGCCGAGGTGATTCCTATTTATAAGAAAGGCCCCAGAGACGACCCTGCCAACTACCGCCCAATCAGTTTGATTGACGCTATGCAGAAAGTAGTTGGCAGGGTGTTATTACAGAGAATTCACTGTTGGGTGGGTGAAGAAAATATTCTTTCCCAATACCAAGCGGGATTTAGGGCTTGTATGGGGACAGTGGACCAAGCATTTAGGTTGCTCCTTATCTATTGGAAGGTGGTCCTCATTGGCAAGGGCAGTCTTTATTTGGCATTTATTGACTTAAAGACTGCCTTTGACCTGGTCCCTCGCGAGCGGCTGTGGCTCATCTTGGGTGAAATGGGGATTCCCCCGTTGTTGCTGAACCTGTTGATCCGCCTACACGAGGGAACTTTTGCGCAAGTGAGGTGGGGGTCGCAAGGCCAGAAAACAGACAAAATCCCGGTTAACAGAGGAGTCCGCCAGGGCTGTGTCCTGGCGCCTACTCTGTTCTCCTTGTACATGAATGGGGTGGTAGATTTTCTCCAAGAGTGCCCAGCTGATGCCCCAGCTTTGCTGGGTGATAGGGTCCCCACCCTCCTCTTTGCGGATGACACTTTGCTCATCTCAAAGACGCCAGCAGGGCTACAAAAGCTTTTAGATAGATTTCATCTCTTCTGTGAATCCAGGGGCTTATTGTTAACACCTCCAAGACTAAGCTCATGGTATTTAACCCTTACAGGCCATACAGAAGCAATTTTACCCTTGACGGAGTTGGTTTGGAAAGAGTCTTAACTTTTGACTATTTAGGAATTAGGCTCGCTGAGAATATGCAGTGGAGAAATCATGTTGATAAAATGCTTTTAAATCATAAGCGCACGACAGGAGTACTAACTAGAGAACACCGCTCCTCAGCGAGTAGACCTGTAGCCCCTGCACTTACCATCTATGCAGCTAAAGCAGTAAGCTCAGCCCTTTATGGTGCTGAGCTATGGGGCTTCGAGAACGTAGATTGTATTTGTAGATCTGAACATAAGTTCCTAAGAAGCTTAGTGTCGCTCCCTTCCAACGTCCCATTGAAACCTTTGATGAGCGATATGGGTAGACGCTCTTTCAAAGACGTAGCCAGGTTGCGGCCACTATTATTCTGGGCTCGTTTGTGTAGGACTCCTGAGCTATCCAACTACGCCTCAGCATTGGCTGAAGTGATGACCCTTGATGGCTGTCAAAAAATTCATTGGGTGTGTACCATAAAGAAAATACTAACTGTGCTAGGCTTTAAGGAATCGTGGGACTCACAAATCCCGCCCTGCAGGGAGGAGCTTAAAAGACGCTATTGGGCCTGGATAGATGACCAAGAGCTTAACTATGCTGGGGTAGGTAGGCTTACAGATGAATTTTACTTTCACAAACAGGTTATCTCATTTGAACCCTACCTAGATTTCATCCAGGCACCGCGCGACAGAACACTCTATATACAGTTTAGGATAGGATCACTTCCAGTTCGAGAGTTTACTGCAAAGTGGAGTGTGCCACATCAAACATTAAAGGAGTGTCCCTGCTGTAAGGCGCCTGCTGAGAGTATAGCGCATCTTATGTTCGCTTGCCCCTTTTATAAAAATGCTAGGTCGAGATGGCTTAAACCCATCTGCAGACAATTGGGAACTCAAGAACATTGTATTGCCTTGCGCATTTTAAAATCAGACACACGGACCCTTTTTGTCTGCGGTGTGGCTAAGTATCTCGGCCGCTCCTGGATAACAAGACATAAATTTTTAAGTGGGGTTTCAAGATGAATGTTTATGTTTTGATGTTAGTTTTAACGTAAATTGTTTGTATATCTTAAATTCCATTGTCATTTTATACTATATCTTGTGAGGGTCATTTTGATGAATCTTACATTTTTATGTTATTTTTTAACTAAAACAATTTACACAAGTTGCACTGTCACTTTAGATGATGAGAGCTGGTATGGAATGGTTTTTTTTTTTTTTTTTCCCCGTTCTTCCCAGCTTTGGGCTATCATGAAACATAAGAATTGATGGATTTTTAAAGTTTTTATGTCCCGTTTTATATTCTGTATATTGTTTATGGATGGAAATAAGAATGTTGATGCTTTTAAGATACTTTGTTATCGAATAAAGCTTTAAGAAAACAAAAAAAAAGAAACATAAATCTTTACAGAACCCACCGGGGAGGCCAATAGTCTCAAGCATAGGGAGCCTAACGGAACACCTTTCGGAATTTGTTGATTTATTTTTAAAACCGTTAGTTGTGAACTTGCCTGCATATATCAAGGACACCACTGATGTTTTAAATAAATTGCAAGATTTACAATGGGAGGAAGGCTTAAGTTTTGTGACATTTGACGTGGTTGGACTGTACACGTGTATTGAAAATGTGAAAGGGGAACAAGCTCTGAATCACTACTTAGGCCAAAGAAGTGCCAGTCTGCATGAACATTCTCGAATGATCATTGAAATGAGTTCTCTAATCTTAAAAAATAATTTTTTCACTTTCCAAGGAGAGTGGTTTCAGCAAATAAGAGGTACAGCGATGGGATCCAGGTTTGCTCCCTCTTATGCCAACCTTTTTATGGGTTGGTATGAGAGGGAGCACGCCTGGAATAGGCAAGCAGGCAAATGGATAGATCAGATACTTTTTTGAGGACGTTTCATCGATGATATTCTGGTCATCTGGAAAGGTACAGATGATGAGTTGCTAAACTATTTAGAGTTCCTGAACAACAATGATTTTAATGTGACTCTAACTATGACTCATCACAAGTCCAAAATTGAGTATTTGGGTGTTGAACTTTTTGTTAAGGAAAATAAGATACACAGTAAATTATTTCGCAAAAAACGGCCACAAACTCAATTCTAAGAGCAGATAGCTTTCATCCTTCATCCGTGGTGAAGGGTATCCCGTATGGCGAAATGATTCGCATTCGGAGAAATTGTAGCTTGGATACAGATTTTGATAATGAGCTAAATGCTTTAGAAAGCAGATTGATGTCAAGAGGTTACTCGAAAATAAACTTGAGTAAGGCAAGGTCAAGAATTGGGCAGGTTAAAAGAGAGACTACATTAGTTCACAAAGTTAGGAAACTGACCCAGGAACAAGTGGCCTTTATTACCACATACAATGAGCATTATAACAGGATTTATAAAATTTTGAATAAGAATTGGAATTTATTACAAGGGGTACCCGGTTTGACTGGGGTTATCACTGAAAGACCAAAAGTGGTATACCGAAGAAGTCCAACAATAGGGGGACTAATTATAAGAAATTGCCTGGAAACAGAAAATAGACATGGTACCGAGTGGCTTCAAAACCAACCCAAAGGTTTTTTCATATGTGCTAACTGTAATGTGTGCGACCTTGGCATCAATCGCACTAAAAATTTTAGGTTTAACAATGTACACACTTACAATGTAAAGGAATTTATTAATTGCAACAGTACTGGAGTAGTTTATGCAATTGTGTGCGAATGCTCGCAAATTTATATTGGGAGTACAAAAAGAGTCTTGAAACTTAGGATTCAAGAACACAGACGGGCAGTGATTAAAAGGGATGAAAATTCTCCCTTATTTCAGCATATGCAAAGGAATCATGCGCATCAGACTAATTTCAGATTCCATGGAATACAGAAAGTAGTGCCCCATAGGAGAGGGGGTGACTGGGAATTATTACTGAGACAGCAAGAGGCTAAATGGATAAGTCGATGTAGGACAGTGTCTTATGGCCTCAATAGTGATAATGAACTGCATTATTTCTTATAATAGCATAATGGGATATCATATATTTTTAAGTTGTAGAAGTTAATGAAGTAACTTAGATTTTACATTGTAGGTTGGCTTTTTATTGATATATCAACATATTGGAATAGCTTACAGAACTAGCCATTACAGGTATAATTACGACAATCATACGTTTATTGTATATACATTTTCCTCATAGTAGAGGATTAATGGGAACACAGTGGACCGGTTTATAAATTTTGAAGCACAGGACAGGGGTTTTGCTTACACGGTGCATAATTATAACCAACTCAGGTCCCGTAAGCAGTTCATAGATATTATACAGCATCAAGTATCATGTTGAACACTATATTATGATGACCAGTATACAATAAGGAAAGTTTGGCCTTAATTAGGGCACAATACGATGATGTTTAAAATGAGCACCGCTTCACGCAGTAATGTAATTATAATAATCAACATAGATAAAACCTAGACGCTGGGGTTGCGGTGGTTAACTAGAACCTTTGGGGTCCACAGTATCTATCATAACATGACCACCAGGAGGATTAGAGCAAGGAAAGTCTTGCAGTAATTCAAGCACTTTATGATAGCGGGATCATCAAGCACTGTTTCTTTTGGTAATATATCTTTATATTCTCAAAAATAATACGAATATATAAATTTGGTAGAGCCAGGGCTGTAAGCGCTTTAATTATAGTTACATTTATTTAAACGTTATGGCATCAAACCGCGTAATAATACTCAATTGAACTTTCATTACAGACCGGGGGAACTGAGACGCTTTTGTCCCGGCTTTAGAAAATAGCCATCATTGGCTCTGACCCGAGATAAGGGATTAGGATTGGTCCATATAGCAGGATCTGTATTGGTCTATGGTAAAAGGTGGACCAGAAAGAGAACTGAAGGTAGGTTAGAGAAACTGTTTCTCATTGGCTGAAAAGAAAATCAACTAAGGTTTAGGATTGGCTAAATGTGTACTTTAAAATAAAGGCTTAGGATTGGTTGAAATAGTAGGATCAGGATTGGTCCATGGTAATAGGTGGACCAGAGAGGGAACTAGAGGCAAGTAAGAGAAACTGTTTCTCATTGGCTGAAATGAAAATCAGCCAAGGATTAGAATTGGCTAATGTGCACTTTAAAACTAGAGTAGGCAATTCTCTCTTCGTCGACAGGATTTATCGGGCCATGTCGAACGAGGGAACACCATACTCCATTGGAAACACTGGTGAGTTCTTATTAGAAGAGAGGGATATGATTAAGGTCAGCAAGGGAGATTATGAGCTATTAATAGGTTGTTCACTTTTTCTCCTAGTAAAATTACATGAACAATAGGCGCTAAAAGATTGTAGATTTAAATGAACAAGATTATAGAGCCAGTGATGTGAATGGGTGAGTCAAATATATTTTCTAGAGAATTAAGAGTAATACACATATAGTGTGGACTCTATATGGTAATAGATGTTGTTTCTCTCCTTTCATTCAGGATGTTTCTCCTTGTTTTTTATTTAATAGCTATGCGCTAGAATACAGTCAAATTTCTATAAGATCCTTTGAAGGCAGATACATAAACAACAGTTCAATATACAAGGTGAGGACCGATTCGATTATACTTATTATCACAAGTGTTAATTTGTTCGATACTCAGCTGGGCATTCTGAATGAGAAAAGGATACTATGAGGGGTACCTCATTATGAGCTCTTAGGAATATATCCTTGATACAGTATTAAAACAAACTTTGAATGGGTTTTATTTGATTGACATTAGTATATGATCTTCTCCTTCATTAATATTTATTATTCACATATTTTTGTATGTGATAGAATGGATATAGGCAGGGTGATATTTTGACTTGTATATAGGATTTGTCTCTTGGGTAAAAGATGAACCATGTAAACCTGTAGAAACCCATAAATATGAGCTTTGTGTTGATTTATTTTTATTTTATTGTTTTATTTCAGCCCTGATGATGTCCTTTTAAGGACGAAACGCGTTGGCTGATGTATTGTTTGGAATTTGCTTGGAATACGAATTATAACAATAGAGAAGAAGATTGTGACTGCTTTTGTTATATGGATTTTGAACTGTGATCATTGGAAAGAAAAAGAAAAAGAAAAAAGAAAGAATCTTCTTGAATTCAATATACTGCCTAAGAACCCATCATTGAAAAACTCTCAAAAATTATTGATGAAAAACTTTTTGAAATTGTTTGGCGCTCCTCTGATTTGTATTCTAAATCTAAAAGCTATATAACACCAGCCAAGAGTGAAAGGTACAAGTTGGAAGGTCACTATATTGTATCCACTACATTGACTACATCATCAGTGTAAGTACAACTCCACATCTACTTATGCTGATGATGTAGTGATCTCTGATAGAGAATCCCCTGAGATCCTTAAGGGAAAAATGAATGAAGAGATCATCAAAAAGCTAATTCAGCATGAAATGTGAAGCTCTGTGCCGGAGACCATTGATAAGGTCATCCAAAAAAGAAAGAGTAAGAGGGCATCTGATAATGAATATTGGACATTATAAGAGGGCGACTCTGATAATGGAGATAAGAAAGGAAAAAAAAAAAGGAAGATAAAGCGCATTGAGAAAGGGCACATTCCCTTATAGAGAGTGGGAGGTCCTCGAAGGGAGCGGTGCCCTAGGCTGCATATTGCCTAAGAGGAGAGGTGCCCTATGCGGTATGCAAGAGATGGGTGCCCTGAGAGGCACACAAGTGATGGATACTCAAATATTGAATCTGTAGAGGATGAATATCAGAGAGTTGATGAGGAACCATATGATGAAATATGTCCTTGACCTCCAACAAAAGGACGAAGACGGTTGAGGACCTCTTTGTTGAGAATGTTATTCCTTCCATTCCAAGGATAGTGTTAGGAACCCCCAGGGGAAAAGATTTTCTCATCCAACAATATTAAACACCCTGGAAGTGTCGATTGGTGGCCCTTAGAACACGTGGGTAATTTTATTAAGAGGTTGATCAGGAATCCACTTGAGAAGGAAGTGAGAAATGTGCTTAAAGATGAATTCTCTAGACCCGTCATCCACGATAAAATCTTATATATATATATATATTCACTGAAAAAACCATAGGTTTCAGGCACGTTATAGTTAGAAATTAGCATTTAAAAAACCTTACAAATTCACTGAAAAAACCATAGGTTTTAGGGACAGTTATAGTTAGTTGGATATTTCACTCGTACAAAACCCGTGAAATTCCCCCGTTATAGTTAGTTCAGCTAACTATAACTCGCGCCCCCGCAATGCACTGCTGATGACGTCACATATTACATCACTCATGACATGGTCAGTGACATCACTGATGACATCACTGATGACGCCTCTATTGGCTACCGAGGAACAAGATGGCTGCCAACACTTCCCGGTTTGGAGTGTTGACAGCCAATTAGCATGCAGCTCGTGATCGGGAGGGTGCGCGGACCCTACGCGGCCATAGATATATATGTGATTTTCCTTTTGATTTTCTCAGGAACTACTGAACGGATTTACACCATTTAACAAAAAGGGTTCTTTCTGAACCAAGAACTACCTCTTTGCCAAATTTGGTGTAATTCCGTTCAGCAGTTCGGGCTGTAGCCGTGGCTAAATTTTCCTATGGGAAAATGAATGGGGAAAACACGTTTTGGGACCCCCCTTTTATCTCAGCCCCTGCTTGACGAATCAAACCGAGACTTTCAGGATAGGAGCCGACCGGAGAGGGCCATAAAGTTTGAAAATTTCGCGAAGATTCGTCAACCGACGCAAGAGTTATTTCAAATAGAATGTTGCGGATTTCCTATGGAAAATAGGTCCTAACTATAACTATCTACTGGCGACCGCCAGTAGATTATATATATATATATATATATATATATATATATATATATATATATATATATATATATATATATATATATATATATATATAATATATATATATATATATTATTATTTTTAAACAAATGACGTGGCACTCACAGCTTGGATTATACTTGATTTAATCTCAAGTTAGCACTAAACCAACGCGTTTCAGCCCTCTCACGGCTTTGCTCACGTTATATATATTGAAGCTCCAGTCCGCCGGAATGCGCATTCAGCACTCGGGAACGGGTGCGGCTTTGGTGTGGCGGCGGGTCCACGGATCAATGTCAGCTCACGCTCCTTATTTCAAAGAAAAAGAAGATGCCGCACTCACGGGTGACTTTCATCCATTTATTTCAACACTAAAGCGGGACGCGTTTCGGCTCACGTCTTCCTCGACCATATATATATAAATAAAATCAAAAGCCCAAAAAAGTATTCATATATAGAGGTTATCTTATTTGTTCTGCCTTAACATATTCTTGAATTGACTCTTTAACAAAATATCTTAGTTTTGTCAGAAAACACTCCATAAGTCTTTGGATGGTGCATGTCAGATTCTGTAAGGAAGTAGGAAGTTGATGTTTTAAGAGCACTTTCACCCAGAGGGAAGAAGGAGCAATTTTCACATTTAAAGAGGAAGATGATTCTGTGCATTATATGTTGTGAAAGTTCTATTTTGGAATGCTTATGACTATGATGTAATGTTCTTTATGTGCTGTGTGGAGTAGCATTAAAAGGATTAATGCATAATTCTAGCCTCTGCGTCCTTATTGAAATTCAGATTTTCTTGCCACTATATTTGGAGAATCGCTATTCTCATCTTTTACACAATTGACATGCGATGGTATCTACATTGGCGGGGCATCTAGTTTTTCTACACTTGATCTAACCAGCACATATCATAGGGTTGCGCTGAGTGATGAGTCCAAATACCTCACCACGTTTATTACTCCATAAGGGACGTTTCGTTATTGTAGAATGCCCTTTGCGTTAGCTAGTGCAGCTTCTGTCTTTCAAAGACTGATGAAAGACGCACTGGAAAATGTCACAGGAGCAATTGCCTTTCAAATGATATTTTGGTTTTTGGCAAAGATATGACAGATCATGATGAGAATCTTAAGAATGTTTTAAGATCTTTTCAAGACAAAGTTTTGACTTTGAAAGTATCAATATTTATCATTCATCTAAATTTAAATTCTGCAAAAATGAAGTTGAATACCTGGGTCATATTATTTCTGATGTGCGTATTAAATCTGAAATCTGTCATGCTTCTGTTATTGTAAATGCTCCTGTTCTTGGGTTCAAGGAGCAGCTTGTGACTTTTCTAGGTTTAACTGAGTTATACTCTAAATGTATTCAAAATTATGCCACTAAAATTAACTTTCTAAGATCTATAGTTAAGAAGATTGCCAAACTTGTTTGAGGATCTTTGAAAGTAAAAGCGTTTCAATCTTTAAAAAAAGAAATTGTAGATGCCTTAAACCATTTGAGGTAGTTAAAGAGTGTGTGATTGGTGTGGATGCTAGTGATTGTGGTCTTAGTGCTGTTCTTATGCAGCTAGACAGGAAAAGGGAATGTTTTCTGTCATATGGTTCCAGGGCATTGAAGAATGCTGAGAGGCATTATTCTGTCATTGAAAGAGGATTATTGGCAAGTGTCTGGGGAGCTGAACACTATAGAATGTTTTTATGGGGTATGAAGTTTACCATAAGAACGGATCATAAGTAGGGATCCCAGTTTTATGGTATTTATTTTTTGACATTTCCGTTTGTATTTATCCATATTTATTTTTTGCTAATTTTAACTGTATTTATCCATATTTATCTTTTGCTAATTTTAACTGTATTTATCCATATTTATTTTGGGCTTTGTGAAAAATAAAGCTGAAACTAGTGCATTTCCACATTTCTGTAACCAAATAATGTGCATTCATGCTTGAACGCCTGATAGGTTTCAATGATATGAACACCCACAGATGATAAATCAATCCACTTATATGAAAACATGAACATTTTAGTATCAGCATTGTGGATATCTACTGCTGTTTAAGCCTCTTTACTAAAATACCTTTCTTTTTTAACCCCTTACCTGTCAATCCTCACAGCTTTTGGCTTGATAGTCACGAATGACAGCATTTAGAATCACTCAAAAAGAATCCAATTTCTATTTTCATCCACATTTAAAAATAAATACAGACAGGATAATAAATGGTTTTGTGTCTGCATTTATCTGTAAAAATCAGTAAAAATGGAAACAGAGAGCCTTAATCATAAGCCACTGATTAATAGGCTGTTGTCTGAAGGTGGAAGATCCATGACTGCAAGGCTGGCAAGATTAGCTTCCAAATTACAGGCTTTTCAATACAGAATGAAATATGAACTTGGGAAGAAGAATGGGCATGCGGATTGCATGTCAATGTCACCCTTTGTTGAGGAGATGGATGATGTGCAAGATGATGCTGAGTGTGAGGACTCTTACACTTTTGCTGATATTAGTAATTTTGAAAACAAATTATGTTGGTTGTCCCGTTATTTTGGAAAAAAAGTAGTTTGAGATAGCCAGTGGAGACAAACCTTTACTTGAGGTACAAAGATATGTGCTTGAGGGATGGCCTGATGAACAGGATGTTGTTAGAGAACCTAGGAGTTTTATAAAATTTGAGATGAGTTGGGGGTTGAGAAAAGTTTGGTTCTCAAGGCAGAAAAAGTGGTTCCTTCTTTTAGATTAAGATTTACATTGATCCAATGTACCTATGAAGGACATTTACAAATTTCTTGCACAAGGAGGCATTTGCGAGAACAGTATTGGTGGCCTGGCATCAATTTGATGGTGAGATTGTGTAGGTTCTGTTCATGCAGTGATAAGTCAGCTGAGGCAATTGTGTCAGAATCCATGCCTGTTGAGTTGCCTAGAGGTCCCTGGCAGAAGTAACCCTGGGCATAATACTTTGCTACGCTCACGAAGCATGCAAAGTTTGTGCTACTACGCAAATTGCACGTAGCAGAGTGAATAACTGTGCTAATAAACGTAGCGTAGCAGGAGTATAATAAACTCCTTCAAATGCTTTGATAAAGCAATTTTTTATGCTAAAAAGCATATAACCAATTCACAAAAATGAATTTTGACAATAAAATATCAAGCAATGAGAGAGGTGATGATTTTGGAGTTCCCCTAACCTAGGGGAGGACCAAGCAGATGCCTTGAACACAAAAAGCATATCATGTGAACGATTCAATGGTGGTCCCTTCCTCCTAGGACCACCCCAAGCACAGTTATGGGCAAAAATACAATCCCAACCAAAGGCCCTGCAAAGCATTATGGGACGAGATTAGCAGTGGGCAGTGAATATTATAGTGTCCAATATCAAAATAATTCTACAAAGAGCTGCAGTTCAACTAGTCGTTACTAGGTGTCGTCCCTCACGAGTCAAATGCAAAAGCTTCATGAAAGGTTTTCAATACTTTTGCATTTCACTCTTGAGGGACGACACCTAGTAACGACTAGTTGAACTGCAGCTCTTTGTAGAATTATTTTGATATTGGACACTATAATATTCACTGCCCACTGCTAATCTCGTCCCATAATGCTTTGCAGGGCCTTTGGTTGGGATTGTATTTTTGCCAATAACTGTGCTTGGGGTGGTCCTAAGAGGATGGGACCACCACCTAATCATTCAATAAGATGTGCTTTTTGTTTTCAAGACATCTGCTTGGTTCTCTCCCTAAGTTAGCGAGGATACCAAAATCATCACCTCTCTCACTGCTTGTTAACTTTTGTTTTCACTTTAGTGAAATGACTATATGCAATTTTAGTATATAAAGACAGAGATATTTATTTTATCTTAACTTGCACTGTACAAGTTTGATTTTGGTAATTATTGTACAGTGCAGTCAAGCACACAGCTACGCACTAAGCAATTTGCATAGCTACGCCCAGGCTTAATAATAAACTCCTTCAAATGCTTTGATAAAGCAATTTTTTATGCTAAAAAGCATATAACCAATTCACAAAAATGAATTTTGACAATAAAATATCAAGCAATGAGAGAGGTGATGATTTTTGAGTCCCCCTAACCTAGGGGAGGACCAAGCAGATGCCTTGAACACAAAAAGCATATCATGTGAACGATTCAATGGTGGTCCCTTCCTCCTAGGACCACCCCAAGCACAGTTATGGGCAAAAATACAATCCCAACCAAAGGCCCTGCAAAGCATTATGGGACGAGATTAGCAGTGGGCAGTGAATATTATAGTGTCCAATATCAAAATAATTCTACAAAGAGCTGCAGTTCAACTAGTCGTTACTAGGTGTCGTCCCTCACGAGTCAAATGCAAAAGCTTCATGAAAGGTTTTCAATACTTTTGCATTTCACTCTTGAGGGACGACACCTAGTAACGACTAGTTGAACTGCAGCTCTTTGTAGAATTATTTTGATATTGGACACTATAATATTCACTGCCCACTGCTAATCTCGTCCCATAATGCTTTGCAGGGCCTTTGGTTGGGATTGTATTTTTGCCCATAACTGTGCTTGGGGTGGTCCTAGGAGGAATTGTTCAATAAGATGTGCTTTTTGTTTTCAAGACATCTGCTTGGTTGTTGGTTCTCTCCCTAAGTTAGTGAGGATACCAAAATCATCACCTCTCTCACTGCTTGTTAACTTTTTGTTTTCACTTTAGTGAAATGACTATATGCAATTTTAGCATATAAAGACCTGATCCCTGAAGGGCTGGGCCTGCGTTACTCTGGCTTGACCGGAGCCAGGCTGCGTCATTAAGGGTGAAGGAGACTTGGAGACAGAGCCTCTCCTGTTTTGCCTATCCTAAGGGGTTGGGCCTTCGTTCCCTGGCTTGCCCGGGGCAAGGCTGACATCTCTGGGTGTGGTAGACAGGTCAGAGGGTTCTACCTGGGGGCCACTGGGTTTTCCTAAGGCGGAGGGGCTGGGCCTGCGACTCCTGGCTTGCCCGGGACCTGGCTGATGCTCTGAAGCTGGTGGGGTCCCAGCAAGGCTTTCCCTGCTGCTCGGACTGCGTGGAGTCAGCTAGAGCAGGCTTCGTGCATACATTATTGCAGCTGAGGATCCATCCTGCTGGAGAGCAGACCTGTGGATACATCATTGCTGCTGAGAGGTCTTCCGTCTGGGAGCAGACTGCAAAGATACACTGTTGCAGTGGAGAAACCTTTCCTGCTGGAGAGCTGACTTCGTCGATACTTTGTTGCAAGCTGAGCACCTGCAAGCCCAGGCCGGGCTTTCTCTTCATTCCTGTTCGTGTGAGGCTGCTTTCTGTGCTGCTGGGAGAGAATACATCGTATCGGAGGCAGGGGGCCAGTCCCCCTGTCGGTGCCTGCTCCAGCGCAGGTGGGGGCTACAGGACAAGGTGCACACGTGCGGCTGCCTTTTGCGAGCGTGTCTGGCTTGCATTGTGACACCTGGCGGCTGCCTTAGTGTGTGAACACTTTTTCCTGCCCACGGAGGTAAGGCAGAGGCTTTTTCGTTTTTCTTGTGACTACATTACATTAACAGACTTGAAGTGGCAGCTGCCTCTTCATTAGAACAAAACGCCGAGACTTGGCTCTCTTTTCTTTTTGACTCACGCAGATGTACCTTTAGCTAGGAGCCATGACAACCTCTTCCAGGATGTCAGAGGCCTCTAGGGCATTTGATTTTATACCTAACTCAGTTCGAGTTGAGGTTGCACAAGCGCATAGGAAGGAAAAAAATGTGCTCTTTATTGTTGAGGATGTCATCAAGAGAGAATGTGATATTGCAGAGCGTGCTATAGAATGTGTGCAAGACTTTTCGAATAGAGGTATTTTTGACATTACATTTGCGAGTGATTCCATTTGCCAAAGTTTCTTGCATAATGCACAGGCACGTCATGATTGTGGGATTTTGCAGGGGCTCACATTTACGCCTATGTTTGCACCCAAGGAGGTTACGTTAGTAGTGCACATGTACAATCCCTACACTGATCCTCGCCTCATTGAAGTATTTTTGCAGCGATATTGTGCTACTATCAGAGGGGGTCAGAAAATTAAGAATATCTGTGGCATTTGGAATGGCAAGCGAAAATATGTTGTGACTTTTAAAGAAGACTCTAGTGGAGTGCGAGGCTTGGCTCACCCTCCACAGACTTTTGCACTTGGCGCTAACAAGGGCTTCCTAGTTTATTCTGGCCAACCCTTATTTTGCAGATTGTGTCAGCAATTTGGGCATGCAAAAGAACAGTGCTCAGGCTTGGTTTGTAGGAACTGTGGGGGTATGGATCACAAGGCACAGGAGTGTCGTGCCCCCAAAAAATGTAATCTGTGTGGAAGCGAAGATCATCTCTTTAAAGCATGTCCCAAAAGTAAGTTCTCATATGCGTCAGCTGCTGGTTCGCATGGCCACCCTTCCCATACCACCCCTCCCGCTGCCTCTGCTCCTGCTCCATCATCTGCTGAGCCATCTACATCAGCGCAGGCGGACGTCACTGATTCAGACATTTTGGGTATATTTGAAGGTATGGAGATCCGCAAGTGTAGAGTGTCTGAGAGGGAGGAAGTGGAGGAGGAAGAGGGGGAATCTGAGACTGCGGTTGCCCCTTCTTCCCAACCTGAAGAGCCTGACCCCGAGCAAATCCAGCAAGAATTAGAACAAGCAGACAAAGATAGACTTGAGGCAGAGCAAATGAAGCAAGCTATCCTGGAAAAACGTGCACGCCGTGAGGGGGCAAAGCAAAGTGCCTCATCTACTCCTTGTGCTAATGTCCCAAACCTCAGCCTATCTGCTGAGCCCTCCTCTAGTGATCCTATGAATTTATCTAACTCCTTTATTCCCCCTACAGGTCATGAATCCGATGTGGCTGGCGCAGTCAGGGATCTGCGCAAAGTAGCGGAAGACACAGCTGCCTCTTTAGCCTCAGCTGTAGTGGTCTCTAGTGCAGACGCTGACATGGATCATAGTGGGTGGACCACTTATAATACAAAAAACGTAAAGTTTTTAAACAAGCGGTGGGCCCAGTTTCAAAAGTGAATACAAGACGGCGCGCATCCTCCTTGGACCGCCCACCAAGAAGGGGGAGGTTTGACCCCTACTTAACCTCTCGGACTCCGAGGAGGGTATCGGGAATGTTGCTCAAGTTATAGAAGTGCACGATAGTCAGATTATTGATTTGGAGGCTTCACCTAATCTCGAGGCTTTGCTTTCACAGGCTTCATTTGAAGGTCAAGACCAAGACGCAGCTTCACAGTTTGCATGTGTTAATTCTGTTGTGGTACCTGAATCACAAGATTTGTAACATGGCTGTTGTTTTACTTATTATACTCATGGCAGTAACAATTGCCACTTGTAACGTTAGAGGCATGAGTGGGGAATTACGGCAACATATGATCCTTCATTATTGTAAAAATGTACAAGCGGATATCATCTGCTTACAAGAATGTCACTTAGGTTTTAAACCCAATTATTTTTCTTACCAATCCTTATGGCAAAAAGGACCCTCTGCATGGTCGGGAGGGGCCAATAAGAATGGCGGCGTTGTTATTCTTTTTCAGAATAAGCATTGGCAGATACTAGACGAGAAAATAATATCTCCAGGGAGAGCAGTTCTTCTGTCTGTACATATGGACGGAATCCCTTTAAAGATATGTGTGGTTTATGCTCCAGCCAAAAAACAGAACGTAAGAATTTGTTTTCACTAATCAAGCCTTTTTAACAGGTTCCACGCCATTACTGTTAGTTGGCGACTTTAATTGCATCACACATGGTAAAGACAGGCAAGGGGTGCACACTGAGTACACTATGGATGTAACCTCTAAACTTTTAAAAGCACTCATCTATGACCTAGGCCTTTATGATACCCACAGGAAATTTTGTCCACCAGGGACAGGTTTTACATGGGAAGCAGACCATGGAGGAGTCAAATCGCGTATTGATTATATATTTGCATCCAAGCTGCTGTGTGCACAACATGGCGCCATCACACCTGTTTCCTTTTCAGATCATCACTTGGTGTCCACGTCACTCTCCGTTCCTGCCAGACCTCAAAGGAGTCCAGGCAAGTGGAAACTTAATTGTGCATTATTGGAAAACGAAGAGATTTGTGTTAAATATACCAAGTGTTACTGTAAATGGGCGGCTCGCAAAAGTACCTTCCCTACACTCTATCAATGGTGGCGCTGGGTTAAACACCAAACGCGGATTTTCTTCCAAACACAGGGAAGGGTATTGCACAAGTTGGAGTGGCAGGATTTTCTTAAGTTACAAAAAAGACGGGTTTTATTGCAACAATTAGGTGATGCAGGGAAAGATGTAAAGGAAGACATCAGATCACTTGAAACAGAAATGAATACATGGCTTAAAAGGAAAAGCAAAACTACCATTTTTCATTCCAGGGTGAAACATTATCAAGAAGATGAAAAATGTACAGCATTTTTTTTCGCAAGGCAGCTGTCTCTCATAAACTACTAACCACGCTTTTAAATGACAAAGGTGATAGAGTGAATGGGGTAGAACACTGCCAAAAAGTGGCCTATGCATTCTACTCAGCATTGTATGCCTCTCCAAGCACTCCTCCTCCCAAAGAAGACCTAGAGTCATACTGTGAAGCCCTCCCAGAAAGTCTTACTGATGAACAAAGAAAGTTTTTGGGGGAACCTTTTGATGGTGAAGACTTTCTCGCAGCTTTGGGAGCAGCACCCAGGGGCTCTAGTCCTGGTTTGGATGGGTTACCGTGGGAGTTTTATAAAAAGTTTTGGGGTTTGCTTTGTAAAGATTTTATGGACATGATTGTACATAGTTTTGAACAGGATGCATTTACCACGGATTTTTCCGCAGGACTCATCACCCTCCTCTATAAGAAAGGGGATGAAACATCTCTTCAGAACTGGCGCCCAATTTCTTTGCTTAACGTGGATTACAAACTGGTATCCAAAGTGTTAGCTCGTAGATTCCGCTCTGTCCTGCGCACTAGTATTCACCAAGACCAAACATGTGCAATAAAGGGACGCACTCTTGTTGACAGTCTCACCATCATTCGAGATGTTCTCCATTACAACCAGGACAGAAACATCCCTTTGGGAATACTGAGTTTGGATTTTCGAAAAGCATTCGATAGTGTTTCACATGATTTTCTTTTTGCAGTGTTGTCCCATTTGCGGGTACCCCCCAATATCATGCGAATGTTACAAATATTATACAAACAAGCAAGCAGCAAAGTCAGTATCAATGGTTTTCATACTGAGGCTTTTCAGATACATACAGGAGTACGACAAGGCTGCCCTTTGTCTCCAGCACTTTTGTGTGTGCTTTGGAACCTTTCTTGTGTAAATTGCGAAGTGACAAGGTAATTAGAGGGGCGTTTGTACCCGGTGGTTCAGCCTCACAGGCCAAAGTCGTAGCATACATGGACGATGTTACCGTCCTATGCACCACTGCAGCATCAGCACGCAGAGCTCTTTTGCATGCTTCATTATTTTCGCCTGTTTCAGGTCTTGCACTGAATATGGAAAAAAGTGTGTGTGTCACAGCTGGCCCCTGGGACAGGTTGGCAAATCTGCCTGTGAATACCACCACTGAACCTACAAAGATTTTGGGGCTTTATTTTGCATCTCAAGGGCATATTCAAAAGAACTGGGCAATACTGCATGACAAAATAGTACAGAAAATATCTATGTGGTCTACACGTAAACTCACATTGGAAGGCAAAGCATTGGTTATTAAGGCTGTCTTATTTCCGTTATTGCTTTACACTGCAATGATTTTTCCTCCCTCCCCTCAGGTGTTACAGAAATGTGCAAAAGTGCTTTTTACCTTTTTATGGGGGTCAAAAATGGAAAAATTAAGTAGGGACAAAACCTGCAAGCATTGGAGAAATGGAGGGAAAGGTCTTCCGGATCTCAAAACCTTTTTGTATTCTAAATTATTTAGTCATATTATTTCCAGAACAGAGGAAGATATGTCAACCACTGCTAGCTGTTTTACTTGTTATTTTACGGGTTCCATGTTGAGAAAGTTTGGACTTTTTACCTCTTCCAATTTGCGGCCATTGGCTCAAACTGTTCCTCCTTTCTATATGGCCTTGCAGACATTTTTGCACACAATGGACTTAACTGATCTTACCAGAGACATTTGTAAAGACTCTAAACGCTTGAAAAATGCTTTATCTTGTAGAGAACAACCAGTCATTATAGGGTCTCTTTCAGAAAAGCAGTCACGTGCAGTTTGGCGTATGGTGGGACACAGAGATCTTGGTCACAGCCAAAAGGACATCGCCTGGATGAGCGCCCATGGATGCCTCCCGGTGAAGACATTTCAACATCGTAGAGGCCTCGCTCCCTCTGCACAGTGCCCAAGACCAACCTGTGCCAACGAAGAGACTGTGTATCATCTGCTTTGGGGTTGCCAGTATGCACAGGATTTCTGGACATTGCTTCAGCCTTTCTTGCTTCATATTGCGAACATTACCACTTTGACATTTGAGACTATCCTATATGGCTGGACCTTGCCTACTTCCCGCTATCCAGCCGCCTGGAGACTTATTAACTGTGGGAAAGAATCCCTTTGGGAAGCAAGGAACCTTATGTTATATCTGCATAAGACTTTTGATTCAAAAACATGCAGAAACCTTTGCCTAGCGAAAATGAACACTTATGTGGCTGCAGACAGAGAACTTTTGGGGGATGATCAGGCTTTGGCCACATGGCAAGTACCTAAATGGAAAGAATGGGTTACTTGAATTTCTTGTTTTTCTTCTGTTGTGCATGACCCCTGCCACCGGGGCATAAGGATTGGCACTTATATAGGTTTTTTATGACAACATAATCTATATCTAGGAAAAATGTAATTATGGACTTTGTTCTGTAACTCATGATCATATTATAAAAAATGTCTTTTTCCTGTATGTGTGCCTTTAAACAATAAAGGTTTTCAAAACAGCATATAAAGACAGAGATATTTATTTTATCTTAACTTGCACTGTACAAGTTTGCTTTTGGTAATTATTGTACAGTGCAGTCAAGCACACAGCTACGCACTACGCAATTTGCATAGCTACGTGTAGTTGAAGCTGTACTTCACGTAGCTACGTGAAGTGCTACTACGCAAACTACGCCCGGGCTTAGGCAGAAGTCAAGAATTGACATTATTGGTCCATTTTCACTTATAGCTAAGCAAGAGTGTTATGGAATTGTGGTGGTTGATTATTTTTCTAAATGGCCGGAGGTTAGGATGGTTGGCAATGTCACATCAGATGCTATTGTGGGATTTGTGGATGAACTATTTGGCAGAGAAGGTATTCCGAAGGTTGTGGTGCCAGATAATGGTCCCCAGTTTATAGGTACAAATATTTAGGATTTCTTTTCAAGTGTGGTATTTAGCATAAAACAATTTCAGTGTTTCATCCTGAAGCCAATGGTCAAGCTGAAAGACTCAATAGAATAATAAAAGAATCCATTTAGTTGGCTACTAAGGGGGGGCTCTAAATTGCAAAAAAGCATTACAGGCGAATTTATTTACCTATAGAACTACACCAAATGTATTCTCATTAAAATCTCCTTTTGAGTTAAGAGGGCGAAAAGCTGGTTCTAGGATGGGGCTGTGGTAGTTAAAAAACAAATGCGGAAATGACTTTGAGATTGACTATGAGAATATTAGAAAAGCTGTTGATGTATACAACGGCAAGTTAAAGAGAAAGATGGATCAAAGAAAGGGGAGATTTAACAAAAGTGTAGAGGATTGGGTTAGATTGAAACGTCCTTCTGGTTCTGGCAAGGGCACATCAAGGTGATCAAATCCTGTAAGAGTCATTGAATGTCTTACTAATGCTGTGAAGGTACAGGATGCTTCAGTGTGGAATCTTGGCAGAGTTTCAAGATGTAATGAGTATGTGCAAAAACAGGCTGAGCAAAGTGGAGAAAGCAGAGTAGTTACATTTGTTAAAAAAGATGACTGCAGCAATGTGTTCTTGGATGTTTATGCAAAAGGTGTTTCTGGCAGTGAGTCTAGTTTAAAAACATCTGACTGTGTTGATCACAGGTTTGATAATGGATGTGATTTGAGCAGCATTTCTAAGGATACAGTCCAAAACTTAAGGAACAGTTGTCAATCGCACAAAATGCCTTTAAGATTTAAAGATTACATTGCATAGTATCCAACAATGTCGATCTAAAAAGTCTTTCAAGATTTAAAAATGACATTGTATTGTACGTAAGAATTTTGGCTATGCTTTTAGTTCATATTGTTTATTTTTGTTGTTAATTCTTAGTTTGCTTTAAAAAGGGGAAGGTGTGAGGCAATTTTACTGTGCGCTTCCCTGTTCATGTTGGATTTTATAACGGGAGAGTGTGCGGTAAGTATGAAGGTTCGGGTAAGGCGTTGATGGAGACAGAGGTTTCTGTAGCAGTGCTGCATGGATCCTAATGTTGTACCCACTTACTTCTATGAAAATAAAGAGGACTTGCATTTTATTCTCATGTACCCAAGTGGAGTATCTCTGTGAATGTTATCTCCCATGAAACAATTAGCAAGACAGTCCCAAGGAAGGACCATTGAGGAGGATGTTCTCATTAATAACACAGAGTATGTTCTTTCAGGTTATTGGGAATTGTGTTCTAGAGGCCCATGGATGGGAGTTTTCCAGGTCATTACAGAATGTGCTGTACAGGGACTGAGAAAAGAGTTTAAGATCATAAATGGAGAGAATGTGTTAAGGACATAGATCGAGACAGCCATCCTTCAACTGTACCACACCAGAACTTTTAGCTTTTTTCCTTAAGTAACTTTGTGTTACATACATATCTCTGAACCACCGAGGTGCCAACTCTTAAATGCCATCATGCACCACTATTTCTGTTTGAGGAGTGCTCAAAGTGTTCCTGCTTTCTTCCTTAGGCCATAACCTTCCTTTAAGTAAGGGGTTCTAGATTTCAATGGAAGATAGTGTTATGGGAGACTATTTTGGTGAGTGTTCTGAATGGTCTAGAGACGAATGTATGACAACAGGACCTTCAGGCAAATGGTAATCCACTGAGGGGAGTGTGGCTCTAGTAGAAGCTGTGAGAGAGTTCCAGTAAAGTTCATGATTGACGGCTCGAGCATGGAAGCCTACTCACCAGGCCCCACCAAAGGGCATCTGCATAGGTGTCGAAGTGATCGTTCTCTCCCTTCTCAGCAAGGTATACCAGGAAAGAAGCCAGGATAAGGCACAGAAAGCCAATGTACCAAGCGGTGATCAGCTCCTGCAAGAGAATAGGAGGTCATGAGAGAGAAAACAGTAAATACCATCCAAACCATTTCTCCATTAATGCTCACCCCCTAAATACTCAAAAACAAGCACTAAATAAACCATGCATGAGTGTCAGTAACCTCCACTTACTCTCCAGAGGCACATTTTTTGCATTTTGCATTTTTGTATTTTTAGTCTCAATTTCTGCAACCTCTGCAGCTCGTGTATCTGTTTTCATAAAATCATGATCAGATCTTCAAGAGAAGCTATCTCATTTTTGTTTTTCAGCAAGACTTAGGGATTCATTTAGAGTTTGCCAGCGGAGGAGCAACGCTGTAAATTGGTGGTGGCCTGCCCGTTCAAACTTACAGTCCCTCTGCTCTACTTAGAGTTGGGTGAAGCGCTGTGTTTACCCCAGAGAAGAATCTACTGGCTCTGTCAGTATAAGCCTCAGACCAGGCTGTCCATCTGCCAAGGGACTGCCAGGTCACAATGATGGTTGTCTCATTCTATTGAGGCCGGAGAGATAGTAACTCAATTTTCCAGCCATGTTGGTCACAGGCAAGGAAAATGTAGAATGGACCACTCGCTCTCAGAGATAAACCTCCTGCCGCGCTGGGTACATTTGTTTTTTGTGTTGAGAAAACAATCTCACTCTTTGAAAGTTTATTTTCTCAATAAAAAAAGTTTCTCATACAGGCAAGTTAAACATGGCCCCACTCCGTGAAATTGCAACGCTGTGAATGCATCCTCTACCTTCAAAGCACTATTCCCAGCGCGGATATTAAATATGGTGGAAGCATCGCCGCTAAGATGGTGAGGACATTGCCTCCATGCCCCTGCCAGGCTCGCCACGGTATAAATGATCACCTCAGTCTGTTGATGCCACCAATGGCATACCTGAAAGGAGCATTGTCTGGCAGACACTAGGAGGCAGCTGGGAACTAAATGGCAAACACAATACATGAGATCTGTCAATTCTCTAAAGCATATCAGTAATGCAGATATCAGTCATGCAGACATGCGATTATAACAAGGTTTCCTATGGAGCTGCCTCACTTGTTATGAATGCAAGATAAGGAGTG
This sequence comes from Calotriton arnoldi, assembly GCA_963921515.1. Classification (NCBI taxonomy): domain Eukaryota; kingdom Metazoa; phylum Chordata; class Amphibia; order Caudata; family Salamandridae; genus Calotriton; species Calotriton arnoldi. Next base: position 1,424,640 of record CAWUFW010004577.1, read on the forward strand.
ACTGATTCAGGGAGTAGAAAGGAACAAGGGGGACAATAAATGCCTTTGATGAGCTTTGTTCCTGGTGTTGGATGTGTGTAGAATAAGTGTACCCCGCCTCAATGACCAAAACCTCTGAGGGGAAGGAGGCGGGATGTGGACCAAACCTGAAAGCATTACTGAAAATATATAATACCATAAATGGTTCACTTTATGAAAATAAACACAATGCAACATGAATTTTGAACAAGCACTCCTGTGTTCACAGTCTTTAGAAGAAACATAGGGGTTAGTGAAATGAAGAAGCAATGAATGTTCATGGGGTGCTTAATTAACTCAGTCCTGTCCCTGAGTACAACCTGTCCTTTGCAATGGTCTATGTCTGATGGCATACACGTAAGGATGCCCTTGGAGGAGGCACAAATTGTAGGGCTTAGGGCCCATGCAGTATCAATATTCATGTTAAGGAAAGCGGCATAATAGTTTATATTATAATTGCAATTGTAAATGGTATTTATACAGCGCTTACTACCCCTGATGAGGTGTTGATGGTTTTGCTGTCTCAGTCTAGTGAGAGGTAGGGGCCTGTAGGAGCTTAACCCTGAATCCTTATGTAATACTATAACATATAACTCCTGCTTTGGTAATACTGGGTGCAGTATTACCACCCTGCTATTAATGCAACACTCATAATAGAGACCACATAGAAAATGGAAGGCTACATGCAGGGACAGGGCAGTAGTTGAGAACCCAATCCGCACAAATGATGCATAATGCTTTAAAAGTGGGCCATCCTTTAATTACCATGGCAACGTCCAACAGATCAGTTGTGTCTGGGTCTGGAGACCTATTGGGAGAGAGGACTACATTCCTCCCAATGGGTGGGAAGAACGGAGCCCCCCCTGAGCCCTCCTAATTGTAGGATAGGGAATTCTAAAAATTCTTGCAGTTTCTTGATAATCTGTACTGCATGCAGGACTGTTTGCATGGAAGCAAGCACACGGGCACACACTGAAGAGTATTCAAGACATAGGGCCTCATTTACAAGATTTTGCCGTAGGGCAGTACCGCAGGCCTTCCTGCTGTGCTGCCCTACAGCAAAAGATAAGGGCAGGAATGAGTGCATTTTTGTCCTTTTCCCCTGCGCTGGCACACTATGGGCTTCCGTGCTCCAAAGCAGGCACCTTTGCACCATGGTGCAAGGGTGCCTGCATTGCGGGGATGATTGTCTTTGATTAAGGATTCCTTTCCTGCACAAAATCAACCACAAGAGGCTTTTTCCTTTTACTATGTATGCTGCAGAATGGTGCACACATAGAAAAAGAAAAAACAAGGAGAAATAAAGGTATTTCTCCTCGTTGTGCCTCCCTTATGCCTCCCCTGGGGAGGCGTAGGTTATTGACCCTGCCTCAGAGTTATGATTCCTTTTAAATCTGGGACAGTGTCATAAAGCCATGGGTGTTGCTGGGAACGCCCCCAGCAACACCCATTACACACCCCTTTAATGCAGAAAACTGTGTTAAAGGTAACGATATTTACAAGGCCGCATTAAGCTACGCAAAGTGACCTAGTGTTGCCTGGTAAATATAGGGCAGTCCCCTGCGCCACCGATGCATCGCAAAAAGTGACGCTCCGGTGGTGCAGCCTAATTGTAAATGAGGCCCATATGGAGTATCAGCACAGGACACAGCCTCCTCTCTGTGCGGATCCCTCAATACACAGCAACAGTATGAGGGACCTCCCCGGCTACACACCCGTTCCTTTCCATAGGGTATCTCTCAACAGTGACTGCCTTTCAGGAAGAAGGCCCAGCAGTCCTGTCTAATGAGGTTGTCGTATTCCTCAAGGAGCTCCCTCCGCAGGTGGAGTGATCTAGATTGTCCTGGCAATGAGGAAATGAGGAGTTATTTAGGGCAAGGCACCCAGTCTCCTTTCCATGTTTTTCATGTCCATAATTCTTTCCAGTGAGGCATACCCTGGCATCTTGGCCTCTCCCAGTCTATGGCCTTAGCTAGTTATTCAGCCTGCACTATCCCTGTTTTTTGTTTACACGGAAGCTACACTTGTGCTCAAGTGCTCCCCCAGTTCTTTGCACGATGGAAACTTGCACTGCTGTTGCTCACGCCTGTGAATGTGTTAGCCAAGCTTTAGAAAATCATTTCGTTGTAAAAAAGCTACAAAGATTGCCATGGACAATGCTTGTTTTAGATAGTAAATTCTATGATTTTCTGAATTTTCCCCCAGTAGAGTGCCTTACCCTAAAACAAGCTGAAAGGAGAACAATGTACCCAACTGTGGATCCTCGAAAGACTCGCGCTCAATGTTCTCCTCTATTGAATGCCTTGGAGATACCATCAAAATGGCCTTGGTCCGCCAGAGCGTAAGATTGTTTCGAAAACTCTGCTTAGGTTGTCTACGTGAGGATTTGATTGGCGCACTAGACTTCAGGAAGAGTAAATTTCTGAATCTAGTATCCATCATAACAACATTTTTGAGTGTACATTACTCTTTTAATAAATTTCATGAGATGTTTGTTTGGTGGGTCGGCTACCTTGAACAGTGATTTGTGAGAGCTGTCAATCATGTGTGGCAAGTACCTGTTTTTAGTTTTCTAAATTTGGACACCTTGGCCCTATTGAGCACAGAATCTACAGAGGAGTGTGCAGGGTAATGGGAGGTGGGACAACAACAGTTTCACAGAACGAGTTGGATGTGATTTTGGGCTAGGGCACAGTGGGGTTGCACCACATTGGCATGGGGGACATTTGTGGGAGAATGACCTAATTCATCACACGCAGAATGATGAGAAATCTAATGAGTTTAGAAAGCACTAGTTCTAATGTGTGCAAGGAGAACTTTACCAAAGAAATCTTACCCACTTTTTGAAAAAACAAGTTAACCCTGTGATTTGGCAGTAATTCTAATAGAAAACATTTTTTATTTTATATTTTTAACTGCATATTTTTTTTTTTTTTAAATATTTTAGTAAAAAAATGTATTGGGGTTGTACCAAGTTTTTATTTTGTAAGCGAAGTCATACTTGTGTCCAGATAATTGACTTTGTCATAGCTCATGGAGTTTCACAATTGTCTTTTGTATATATCCAAGCACAGTTTTTCTCTTGCATGTTTTAGATTGCATGGGCAAAGAATGTGCTTTTTTCTTGTGAGAGTGGTGAAACTAAGCGTGCCGGCAAATCACAAGCATTTTTTGTATGCAAGTGCATATCTTGCTTAGCTTTTCTTTCCACGTGACTCAACACTTGGGTTGGAAAAGGACATCACATTAGGTTATCATGCAAAATGATGCAAAAGTTACGATCTTCAAACAAAAGCGAATTTTGTATAGCACTCTGCAACCTATGTGAATTTGTTTGTACTATTTTCGTTAGATTTGTGAAGGTCACAATAAAACACACTCACACACCCTAATTAATCAGACATTTCATTTTTATGTAGAAAGGAGAAAATGTGAGAAAAATGATGAGGACTTTTTGTGCCTCACAAAGGCGGGTGAGAGTGCCTACCCATGTCTTAGAGTAACAGCGCTATCTTGCGATTTCCTTACAGCGTTGACCACACCAGCTACACCAAAACCTTGACATTTCATTTATTCTTCTTATCAAATGTTGCACATACCTTGCTGTGGGCATAGACCACAGAGCCCAGAAGCTTCCAGGTACCACCTCGACGGTCCATGCGGATCATGCGTAAAATCTGAAGGAAGCGCAAACTTCGGAGGGCAGAGGTGGCAAAGACATTGCCCTGCGATCCAGCCGCCAGCACTGCAACGGAGGCGATGAGCACCATGATGTCTGCAGTGGGAGGAGGGATGGATACCAGGTTAGTCAACTTTATGTTCATCTTTCTTACTTGTTGTGGCTTTGTGGTGGAACTACTTGTTCAATATAGAGGACTCCACAGCTTGACCAAAGACATGCATTGGACATAGCCAAAGGTCCACCCTGGCACCAAGGACCTCTACTTACAAGGGAAGAACAAGAAAGCCTACAAACCAAGATAACAGCCACTAGGTTTGGTCATATATTAATGCTGAAAATCTTTCCTTCCTTTGTATCCCTTCGAAAAACACATTTTACTCAATGCATTTCAATGAGGAGCTGGACAGAAACCTTCCTGATCTAAAACGTTGTGTTTCACTAAAGAAATACTGGAAGCGTGAAGCAGGAGCAGGTGGCTAGGAGCCACCCAGCCTTTACTTCTAGCTACGCTCACCACCCTAGGAACAGGATGTTTGTGAAATGGGAAACATCCTTTACCCTACAGTGAGAACCACGACCTGCCTTTACAACGCAGCCACTACCCCGACTGCGACGTTACCACGCATTCCTTTACCCCGCAAGTCATTACAACGACTTGCTTTAGGGGGGCACGTCGCAGTAATAGCTTGCGTGGTAAAGTAACTCATGGTAACGTCACAGTCGGGGTAGTGACTGTGTTGTAAAGGCATGCGGGGTACATTTATGAGGGGTTCCGTCATACAACCTTGTGAAACATGATCTGCTGACTTGCAATAGGATCACTGTGAGCAATGCATGCTTTAATGACAGCATATAAGTGTGAGAGGGGGTGTGAGTTAGGATGAGAATTCAATGAGGTCTAAATAAGTATGCCAGTGTGATTGCGAAAGTAGGATAAGGTCTTAAGGTGTGAGGGACTGTGTAATCTTTTAAGAAGTGAAAATGAGGTATGAATGGGTGAGGTGCGAGTGTGTGATGTGTGTGAGTGTGTGATGAGGTGAGTGAGTGTGATGAAGTGCAAGATAAGGTAGAGTGACCAGACGTCCCGGATTTCCCCAGAAAGTCGTAGTTTTCAGTGGACTGTCCCAGTGTCCTGACGATTTTGTTCATTTTAAATAAATTTCTCGGTTTTTGGGAGAAAGGTCAAGCCATCATGCAAGCAGAATGGTCAGCCGCGGTCCGTGCAGGTAACAGCGGTGGGGCCAGGTAAGGGGGTATTTCGAGGGACGATGCCGAGGGAAAATTAAATAAATAATTCATTTTCCCTCGGCATCGTCCCTCGAAATACCCCCTTACCTGGCCCCACCGCTGTTACCTGCACGGACCGCAGCTGCGAATGGTATGCTCTGCTCTCCATAAGAGCCGCTAAAGACTGAAATAATTTAAGTAATGTATCTGTTTCTGCCAGGCAGCAAAGGAGGAGCCTCCTTCAACCTGAGACACAAAGTGGGCAGGGGGGCGCAGAGTGAAGGTCCTTCCATTTCTAATGTTATGTGAATATAGTCTTGTAAATGTGTGGATATCTATGCACTTGTAATTGTGTGTGTGTGTGTGTGTGTGTGTATGCTTCCTTGGCAAAGAAAAGAAGAGCGAACTCATAGATTAGCTTGTATGTGTACGATTTATTCCATAGATACCAAGGATATGCAGGAATTACAACTCCCAGCATGTTTCTGTGTACAAGTGCTTTCATAAAACATATTTTAGAAATACGATATCAGACTACCTACCTAGTGCAATTTTTTTAATACCTGTTGACTAAAAGAACAGACACTAGAACTCAGCTAGTAATATCATTACATTACCTCTCAAAATGAATATATCTCTGTCGCTATTAAGCCTCAGATGACTCATCGATTAAAGCCAATACTGGCTCCTAAGCAGTCTTTACGTTTGCTGATTAACCAATTGCACAAATTTACATTTCTTTTAGATAGCAGGCACACTGGCAAGAAGATTTACTTCTTCTTTAGCTGTCCCTTCCTCAGCTTCACAGAGCAGGAGACCCCCTCCCTTCACTTTCGGCCTGCATTAACAGTTTGGAAACAATTGTTTTTCAATAACAGGGATGAGAACAGGAACCATCATTTACCACGAAGTTTTGTAAACCACGCACTACCTTTATAACGTGGTCTGTACAACGACCCATCTTTACCACTGCATTCTTTACCACGCAAGTCTTTACAACTAATTGCCATACGGGAAGCGGCGTTGGACTTCGAAATCCAACGCTTTCCCTACTGTTGCGCAGACTGGAGTTGGAATATATATATATATATATATATATATATATATATATATATATATATATATATATATATATATATATATATATATATATATATATCCAAGAAAGAAGTGACTCAAACAGATAGATTCACCAAAGAACAAAAATATATTTCAACTACAACGTTTCAGCTTCCGCCTTCCTCAGGTAGTACAAGATGGTTTGCTCAGTGGCTGCACAGATGACACAGCTGAATTTTCAAAAGCATCATGAGTGAAGATTCTATTTGGAATGTGGAATCAATGCAGTCCTGAGAGCTCTTGAGTTATGCAGTAATCAGGTTGTATTATCAGTAATGTTCAGTCCATCTGGATGCAGTGATTTTAAACGGTACATCCAGAAGTTTTCTCTGGAGTCCAGTAGTTCTTCCTTTGAGACATGTTCCACGGGGAAAATCTTCAAATCTGATAGTAAATGATCCACAAGGTTAAAATGATTGGCTACAGGCTGGTCAATTTTCTTATTAATTATTGCCGATTTGTGGTTCCTGAATCGTGTACGGAGGTCATTCACTGTTTGGCCTACATATTGTTTTTTACAGCTTTGCCGTTGGCACTGAATCACATAAATAATGCATGTTGAGCGACATGTAAGATGCTGTCTTATTCCATAGGTCCTTCTTGTAACAGAACTAGTTACTGATGATGTTTGTAAAAGGTATTCACACGTGATGCACCTTTTAGAGTCACAGCAATGAACCCCTGCATTTGTTACAACTTGCTTGAGTTCAGCTCTCACAATAAGAGATCGTAAATTTGGAGCTCTGCGGTAAGCAATGACTGGCGGTTTTGGAAAAACCTTTTGCAATTTTTCACAAGTAGACAGTAAGGGAAATGTTTTTGCATTATATTTCTGTAGTTGGGAGCTGATGGATGATAGTCAACCACAAATGGAGTTCTGTCACTTTTGTTTCTGCCGTTGGTATTCCAAATAAGTGCTTCTCTGGGTAACTGCAAAGACTTGTCAATTTGTTGCTGTATGATATGCAGAGGATAGCCTCGTCTTTTAAATAATGTAGCAAGCTCCTGTAGATGGTCTTTACAGGTTTCCTCATTGCTGCAGATGCGTCTTATTCTGAGTGCTTGGCTGTAGATGATGCTCAGTTTAGTGTGGTGTGGGTGACATGAAGTCCAGTTTAGATACAAATGAGCATCTGTAGGCTTGTGGTACAGATCAGTTGTAATTTTTTGTTCTTGAATGGTGAGTAGCACATCCAGAAAAGGGAGATGATGCTTCTGTTTAGTATTGCTGCTGGTAAATTTGATGGTAGGATGGATATTGTTGATATAAGCTGTAAATTGTTCCAATGCTCTACTTCCTGCATTCCATATTATAAATATGTCATCAATGTATCTTAGCCATACCAGTGGTTTGATGCTATAAGTAGCAAGTATACAGTTCTCTAGTTTGCCCATGAAGATATTTGCATAGGATGGAGCCATCCGAGTGCCCATGGAAGTCCCTTGTATCTGCAGATAGTGTTTACCATTGAATGTAAAATTGTTGGATTTAAGGATAACTCTTGCAAAGTTGGTAAGCACATTTGTTGATGGCTTTTTCACAGTTCTTTTATTAAGAGCTTCAGATAATGCCATAAGCCCATCCTCATGTGGTATATTGGTGTATAATGATGTAACATCAAATGTAGCCAGAAGAGTATCATCATCAAATGTGTAGGTTTGGTTTAATTTTTCAATAATCTGAAGGAAGTGACTGGTATCTTTAACAAATGATGGAAGTTCCTGTACAATGGGCTGGAGGTGCAGGTCGACAAATAAAGATAGTCTCTCAGTAGCTGTGTCATTGCCAGAGATGATGGGACGGCCAGGATTGTTCATTTTGGGAATTTTGGGAATTTTGCCCTGGCTGGCTGTTGTTTTCTTGTGATCCTCCATCTTCAAGTATATATATATATATATATATATATATATATATATATATATATATAGGTAAATAGTAATGTTTACCTCTCCAAAGTCCAGCGCTTTCCCCTAAGGCAAAGTGCTTGTGCGTTGTATAAAGACTTGCATGGTAAAGGAATGGACCAGCCAAAGACTGGCCATTGTAAAGACCGCATTGTAAAGCAATGCATTGTAATGGCTTTCGTGGTTCCATCATACATCCAATGAGAACTGGTTTTGTGAATTCAAAAAGCATGAACAAGTGATTCCCTATGCCCACTTCGACCTCTGCTGCCACACAGAAAAGCTTAATGCCTTTCTTCAAAGAGCTAGACCTCATTATGCTACTGGCATGTATTCAAAGAAGGAAATGGAATTCTACAAAATGGCTGCAAACAGTAGAATGTCTGCTCAAGGCAAGAGATGGAAACAAGACTGAGTGGCCTACATAGACTTGAGATGCTATTAATTAAGGTATAATATGGTTACCAGGTCACACGCATATAAAGAAGGAACTCACTCCAATATCACAGAAAAGCATTGGACCCAGCGAAGTTCCAATAAGCTCTTATAATCCAATGCAAAGAAAGACAAATAAGACAGGCTGCAATTAATAGGATTAGGAACGTGTGCCTGAATCTTACCCCCGGGGTCCCCCCATTTCCCTTTGTCCAGTCATGGGGCAGTCTCAGATTTTTTTTTAGAAAACCTTACCGATGACACAGAATGGTTTACGGGCAAACTTAAGACGACCCCTCCAGCCTCGGTACCGACAGCAGCATCCGGCAGCCCAGATCCTCACAAAGTACTCCACACCGAACACCACAATGGTCACGATTTCCTACGAGTAAGAAGAGGAGACAGGTCAACACATGCCACTGTGTAGCAACATCCTATGCAGGGGAGTGTCAAAATGATAGAACGATGCAAGAGAAGCCGCCAAGTCTATAAAGCTATTGGGAAAATGTATGGCATACAGACATCCAATGCCTTCATTAAGCCCTTCTAGGCATTTTTAAATCCCTAATAGAAACTTATTTTTAATTTTGTACTTTAACCTCTTTCTACACTCTCTTTCTTAATATAAGTTGCTAGAACTAAATTAAGTAGTAATCATTTTACCAACCAACCTCTTAACAATGGAGGGTTGAATTGACCTTGCTGGGATTTGAAATTACAACTCGCAGATCACATCCGATTTCAGAAGCGAGCATTACCTAACTGAGGGCTTCATGTACTAAAAATGCATTTGGTAAATTAGTCGCAGTTTGTGCACCAGCTTTTACTGAATGCATTTGTATTTTGTGAACCAACCTGTGCACTAATATGTCAGTTTACAAAAAATGGAATGGCAGTAGGTCGCTATTCAACCTACCTTATTAATATTAATGAGATAGGTCGCCAATTGAGACCCACTACGATTGGCTACAATTACAGGGATGCCTTTTGGGGTCAGCAGACCATCATGTCTGTCATTGCTTTAAAAAAATGAAAAGTTTTAGCAAATTTAGTCCTTTGTCTTCAAAAGCCTTTTGTTTACAGGGGGCGTGGTTTGACGCGCAACCAAGATGGCCGCGTCCTTCTAAGCTCCGTCGGATCGCGGGTGCGACCGCTCGTCGGAACATGCTGTATCGGTGATTTTTTGATCACCATACGGCGGATTTGAGTGGCGGAACACCTGGGGAAGGCTGCTTATCATTTTCGGGCTGTTTGGAGTCCTTTTGGAGTGCTTTCCGTTTCGGCGATTTTCTCCTCAAGTTCGAGCTTCAAAATGGCGGCGGAAGTGAAAGTCCTTGCTGCTTCACGGATCACTTCAGTAGGTCATTGAACTGCATCACGGCTTTTCCTGACCTTACTCCCTTCATGTATGAGGTATTGCGTGGATAGCCTTTCTGCTTCACTATGTCATGCTCTGTTTTTTTTTTTTAAAAAGACGCTATGCTGAGGAGGCATTATTTTTTTACAAAATGGCAGCAATTATTGAGTGCTGAGTGAATTACTTGCGACCTGTTTTCAGTTGGTTTTACTCTCATTGGGGGGTCTACACTTGTCAAATTGCGAACTTTAAACTTTGCGACGCTTGAAGATCATATTTGCTCTGTCTGAGAGAGCAGTTTGTACCTCACTCTATTTCCTGATACCAGTGGTTGCTTGTTTGTCTGTTGGCGATTCATTTGGCTGTGTGGGAATTTTAATTCTCCCCAAGTCTTCCTCTGTGCTTGCTCTTCCTTGCTGTGCTCTACAGTGGCGTGTTCTTCAATATACTTCACAGCACCTTCGTCTGCTCTACGTCTTCTCTACATTGATACAGTCATTCTGTGAGGTGTTTTTGGTGTTGAGCACGGCAATGGCGGAGGGCATGGGTGTGACCCCCAAGGACAGAGATTCGAAAGGGAATCTGAAGCGGTCTAAACAGATCTCACCCACGCCCGATACTTCAGCGAGAAGCAATATGGATTCTGCTGCAGCATTAGATACTATTCTAACTAAACTTAATGCAGTTCATGACATAGCACAAAGCACCAAAACAAATACAGACTTACTTCAGGTTGAGGTGGCGGCTATCCGAAATGACCTCAAGAATCTCTCATTACGTGTCTCCAATGCGGAAACACGAATAAGCTCTGTGGAAGACTTCACGAATAAGCAAGCTAAACAGGCGCAAAGTTTGGAGCGTTCCTTGGCCTCATTGAGAAGAGACCTGACTGAGCAGGAAGATAGGAACCGCAGAAGTAATCTTCGAATTTTTGGCCTACCGGAGGACTGTGAGAACTCTGCTCCGTCAATGTTGGATTTCTTGCTTACATGGATCCCTACGGTCTTGAACATTTCATTTGTTAAAGACTTTGAAATAGAACGTGCTCATAGGGTCCCCACCTTTAAGCCTAAAACGTTAGCTTATCCAAGACCAGTGATTCTGAAACCTCTGCGCCACCAACACTCTGAGCAAATCCTAGCTCACATGAGGAAGATTAAATCATTACAGTGGGAGGGGCACAGAATATCAATATCACAGGATTTTGCTAGAGATACTGTTATTCGCCGTAAAGGTTTCTTGAATTTACGAAGAAGGCTAATTGATATGAGCATTCCATTTTCCTTTGCAGGTCCTTCGCGTTTTAAAATAACTTTTAGAGGTCACGCTCAGATTTTTTATGAACCTGCAGAGCTTTCCACTTTTTTGGATAACCAGTCTGAATCACAGATGGATCAGTTGGCTTCTGGAACACTTCCTAGCACGTCTCATGGTTAATGTATCTCAATGTTGTTAACCTGGTTTCATTTGCCCTGTGTTCTTGCCATGATATATGGCCTTATCGTGCCTATGTGTTCCTTGCGGATATAATAAGAGTCAGTAGCGGTGTTGTTAGTTCATTGTGGTTACTCTCTCTTGACTGACTTTTTCTTCACAGGTATTTTATCTGTTTTTTTCTTCACAGGTCCTAAAATTGCTCATACCTCTAGGTAGGTTTCTTAGAAGTTATTGTTGTCTTGTGGACAAGGTTTAGGTATTGTCCTATTACATAATGAGGGTTATTATGTTTCTATTTTCTTCTCCGTAGTCTCTTTCTCATCTCTTGTCATTTCTGGTCTACTCCAACTTTGTCTATTTTTCTATTTTCGGTCATCCTCCTCTGCTGTTCTGATGATTTATTGTTGATTTGTACCTCTAAATAGTTGTTTTTTGGGTTCTCTTTCTCCCTATCAACAGGTTATTGGGGTTCTGTCTTTTCCACCTACTTCAATATCTTGTATATGCTTTTTATCCGTTTGGCTTGCACTTTCTCTTTTCTTCTTTTTCTGACTGTGCTGATAGCTAATCTTTTTTCGTGTGGTTAGTATTCATTTGTATCTTCCTCTGTTTCCCATTCTTCCTATATTCATTTATTTGGTGTTTGTATAATTTTTATAATGTGAATATATTCTCTTATTAGCTACATATTTAGCTCATGAATTATTTTTCTTTTTATTGATATTTCTAACTCCTCACTTTATTAATTATTACATTATTTATGACTGTTTACAAGGCCTTAGGCTCTTATCTATAATAGCTAGTTCTGTTATTTAGGATGCCTTAATTTATTCATTATTACATCATTTATGAATATTTACCATGTCTTAGGCTCTTATCTATAATATCTAGTACTGTTATTTAGGATATTTTAATTTGATATTGTCTTAGTCTGACATTCATACTATTTATTAGTTATTTATAATGTCTTATTGCTGTTTATGAGGCCTGAATTGATTATTGAACCGAATACTGCCTTAAATTGTTATTTATAATATCTATTACTGTTATTTATGATGCATTATCTATTGTTGCCTTAGCTTGATATTCATAATATTCATTATGGTTATTTATGATGCCTAAATTTAATATTGCCTTACTTTAGTGTTCTCAATATTTATGATTGTTATTTATGACTGGAATATTTATTTCTGCATTAATGTTCTGTTGCTCAATGATATATCAATTTTATTACTGAGCGGTCCACAACATCGGTGTGCGCCTCTGTGGTTGCTCCTCTACGTTTTTCCCCCATGCAAATTGTCTGTTACGGACATCCCCTGGTGGGGTTTTGCTTGTTTTTATGCTCCTTCTCTTTTCTTTGGAGCATTTTTTCTCTCTCCTTTCTTTTTTCTAGCCTTTTCCTCTTCTATTTCTATCTTTTTTTCCCTGGGGACTCCTGCTTCGGCTCCTGTTTGTTATGTTGTCCTTGTAGTCCATCTATTCATGTGCATGTCGATATGTTGTATAGTGTTCCCTTTCTCTTTTATCAGATACTATTATTTGTTTGCTGGCGTGTCTCCTCATGTCTGGTCTAAATGTAGTATCTCTTAATGTCCGTGGATTGAATCATCCTGTTAAGAGGGCCAAGATACTAGACTACTGCAAAAGCCTATCTGGTGATGTTGTTCTTCTCCAAGAGACTAAGATAGCCTTTAAGGAAGCTTTGCTTCTAAGGAAACAGTGGGTTCTTGATGTTGCTTGCTCGGAAGCCTCCGGTAAGAGGAATGGGGTTGTAACCTTGATTTCTAAAAATTCTGGTCTGTCCATTGTCACGACGGAACATGATACGGATGGCAGATGGTTGCTTTCTCGTTTGTCCAATGGCTCAGACGAATTATATGTTATGAATATTTATGCTCCCAACATTGATGATCAACTCTTTTGGCGTTCAATAACCAAAAAGCTCTCTGACATCCCTCAAAGTGCTAGAACCATTGTTGGAGGTGACTTTAACTTGCCTTTAGATCCTATTTTAGATAGACATTCTGCTTTTAAATTTCGCCCTCCTAGGTCACATAAACAAATGCTCAATATGTGCTCCGCTCATCAACTTGCTGATGTTTGGAGGTTACATAACCCGAAGGGTAGTGATTTCACGTTTTTTTCCTCGCCACATTCTAGTTTCTCACGTATTGACTATCTTTTAGTTGATGCTGCTCTTCTAAAACACACTAGTAATGCTATAATTCACCCAATAGTTGTTTCCGATCATGCAGCCGTATCTTTTACTCTTCTTAACTTGACGGATAAACAAGGCCCTCGTACTTGGCGTCTCAATACAGAGATTTTGGAAGATAAGGATGAAGTTAAAGAATTATCTGTGGAGATTGACAATTTCTTCAATGAAAATGAGTCTTCGGTTAACTCCCCAGTTGTGTTATGGGATGCATTTAAATGCACTATTAGGGGTCACATTATCAAAAAATGTCAAAAAGGAATAGTGATATCAGAAAATCATTACAATCTTTAGGAGATGAGATCAAATGTAAAGAGATTTTATACAGAGGTTCTAATGATAAGTCTCTCTTGCAAGACATCAAGAATTTGAAATATACTTTTAACTCCATTGTTACTAAAAGAGCTTACCTTGGTGTACATGCTCAAAAGTCTAGACGCTTACTCTTACAGAATAGAGCTGGTAAGATGTTGGCTACCACTTTAAAATACCAAACTGATAATGTCAAAACTACTCAGATTTCTTATATTAATGACACTAAGGGCTCTAGGAAATTCCACACTCAAGAAATCCTACACGTTTTTTCGTGATTTTTACGAAAAACTGTACACTCCTAAGGATCAATGTGACATATCCGGGTGTCAGAAATTCTTGTCATCGATTCCTACACATACTATTTCACAGTCGGAGATGACTGCTCTGGGGCAACCGATTGACTCTGAAGAGATAATTCAGGCCATTAGGCCGACTCGATCTGGGAAGGCTCCAGGGCCTGATGGTTATCCTATTGCTTTCTACAAGACTTTTTCATCATCAATAATAAAATATCTTAAGAACGCTCTCGATAACTTTGTAGTGTCGGGTAAAGTCTCGGGTTCAGCTGCTGAGGCTACTATTGTTGTGATTCCAAAAGAAGGGAAAGATCATTCTGACCCGAAAATTTTTCGTCCAATCTCGCTTCTGAATATGGAGGCTAAGATTTTTGCCAAAATCCTGGCTAAGAGATTAGAGCGCCATATCCCTAGCCTTATTCATAACTCCCAAACTGGCTTTGTAAAAGGAAGACTTGCTAGGGATAATATCCGAACCTTTTGCCATATATTGGAGAAAGCGAAACTTTCTGCATTGCCATCAGCCGCGATTGCTCTTGATGCCGAAAAGGCTTTTGATAAAGTTTCTTGGCCTTTTTTACACGCAGTACTCCAGGCTCATAATTTAGGAGATTCCTTTATAAACATGGTAATGTCCCTATATTCCCAGCCTAAAGCTAACATCAGAGTTAATGGGGCTACGTCTTCCTTTTTCAACCTACGTCAGGGAACTAGACAAGGTTGCCCGTTATCACCCCTTCTTTTTCTATTGACCATTGACCCACTCCTTCGGTTACTCAACTCAAATGACAACATCAAAGGCTTCCAATTTGGTACGCATACACTTAAAACGGCTGCGTATGCAGACGATGTTCTCATATTCTCTGAAGATATCGCTACTGCCATCCCTGCCATCTCTAATACCATTAAAGAATTTTCAATCGTTTCAGGGTACACTTTAAACAGAGACAAAACGGAGATGTTCCCTCTTAATGCGTTGTGCTTCCCTTCTCATATGGGTGAGGCTGGCTTTAAATGGCAATCGACTCGAATTAAATACTTAGGAATTTGGTTTTGCAATAACCTTGTAGATACTATTTCTTATAATGAATCTCACATTCTAACTAAGATTAAAAATCTTTTGTCCTCTTGGTCTCCGAAATATATTTCCTGGTGGGGAAGGCTCCAAACTCTCAAGATGATGATAACGCCGATTATTAACTTCTTATCCTCAATGTTACCTGTGAGGCTGTCCTCATCCTTTTTCCGTGAGATTGATTTAATTACCTCAAAGTTTCTATGGGGTGACAAACGTGCTAGAATTGCATACAAACATCTTAGGAAGCCATTGGTCTTGGGTGGTTGTAATCTTCCAGATTGGAATTTGTATCAAATTGCTTTCTTATCGTCTCAGGGGGCTCTCTGGTTTTTATCGAATTCACACCATACTCCTCCGTGGATTTATATTGAACAAATGTTGTGTTCTCCTCTCTCTACCCCCTCTTTTCTCACTGCCTCTAAACTTGTGTTACCTCATTCAAGCCGTATTATTTCTGACACAATTAATGCTCTGAAACACATAGATAAAAAGGTCTCCAACCCTATTCATAAATCAAGATGGTCCTCACTATGGTATAATCCTAAAATTGTTACTGATATCGATCCTGCCACAATGTCTTCCTGGGCTAATAGAGGTCTTACATTGGTCAAACATCTTTATGATTCCAGTCATGATCCTCTTCCCTTTTCTTCTTTGGCCAGTAAATATAATCTTAACAATATGGATTTCTACTATTTTTTGAAATTAAAGGTTGCCCTCTCTAAAGTGACCCTCTGTACAGACTCGGTTACTATTTCACTTCTGTCTATGTGGTCTCGTTCAGGTCATACTGCCTCGAAAATATACAAATTTTTATCTGCGCCACTGCCTTCACAGGCTACTATTACACAAGATAAATGGTCACATCATTTTGATAGTGATATTTTTAAACATGTTACACAAGAGACATGGCAGTTAATTGGGAAAGTTTCATTACGAAATAAGATTGCTCCTTCCCTTATGCAATCTAAATTTTTTTCGATGAATCTTCTGCATTGGACCCCTGCTCGCTTACATAAACTGAGGCTGAGGGATGGGGATCTTTGTTGGAATTGCAATTTGGTCCCAGGCACTTACCAGCATATGTTTTTTGAATGCTCGTTATTACAACCCTTTTGGGATTTAGTTCAGAAACACTTATCACTAATTTTTGACACTACAGTGGAACTATCATTCCCTATGATCTTATTGGGTCCATGGGCCGCATGTTCCCCTCTTCCTCTGGACGATACGGATATGCAGCTATTAGATCTTCTTATTTCAATTGCTGTCAAAATTATTCTAACTGAGTGGAAATCTTTTAATCTACTGTCCTACCATACTTGGTGGGCTTGGGTATCATTTCTCCGTGGGGCCCATACTTCGGTTGAAGAGAGACACTGTACTCCTTCCATTTCCAATATTATCTGGAGGTCACTGGATAATTATATGAAATTGTCATCTCAGGGGTTGGTGGCCCAATATCCCTTTGTCTCTATTGCTTAATTTATTTTTCATACTGTAGCAGGTGTCCCCAGCTACCCATCTATCCATTTATCCATCTGTACTATTTAATTATCTGTCTATCTACCCATTTATCTATCTATCTATCATCCCCTTTCTCTTTCTTTTCTTCCTTTCCTTGTTCCTGCCTTTTATTCTCTCTCTCTATTCTTTCCTTGTTTCTTTCGCTTATCCTGACACTTTTTTGGTATCTATGCGATACAACTAATTTTTTGCTATTAATCCAGTATAAGATACTCTCTTTATATGACATATTGAACCGGTACTATGTGTGACTTCATTATTTTCTGTCATAAATTTTAACTTTGTGTATATTTTTTGTTAAACGTCTTAAGTATCTATTGACTATGTTGTTCTGTTGTATTGCATCTTATTACAATTATATGAACTCTTACTTTTTAAAAAACAATAAAGATATTGAACAAAAAAACAAAAAAAAAAAAAAAAGCCTTTTGTTTACAAACTGCCCCATGGGGAGCAGAAATTAAAGAAAACATTTAATGGCCCTACTGCATATTTGTGTAGGGCCTAAATGCCTTGACCACTGTCATGTGGTCTGCACCCCCCCCCCCCACCTTATCAATACAAAACTTTCTCCACACCATTCACTGCTGGTGATTTCTGACAACAGTGGGGCAGGGAAGTAATAGGAAAAAGCTTCCAATCAGCACACCCCAGGGGCCGGCCAAGCTGTTTGCCAGGGCCGGTTTCGGTTCCCAGTCCGGCCGTGTGTGCGAGAAAATAAAAACGGGGAAGAAGGATGACATTTCCTCTATCAATCCAGTAATTTCATTCAGCAGTTCCGGAAGGTTTACAAAATTTAAAGCATTTTACCTTTCTCCTAATTGGCGGAGTAGTGTGCCTTTCTTTTTTAAATCCCTGCTGCAGGGACCGTAAGACCCCTAAAGGTGTGGCGCAGAGGCCAGAGTGGATGACTCCAGAGCAAAGCCCACCGTTCGATCCCCGGCAGCAACTTCAGCTCAGCATCATGTGACTCTGGGTACTAGCTCACTTAATCTCCCGGACATCCCCCAGCGCCTTGAAACCCTTGAGGGGTGATATGTTTGTGCTTTACAAATACAAATTATTATGCCTCTCTTGAGAGCTCTGTATTCGTGCTGTTCCAAGGCATTTTCGCGGTTATCAACACTGAAAGTGAAATAAGAGAGCTGCGCCCATTCACAATACCGCCTGTCCTGGAGAAATTCTGGGGCATTGCCAGAAGGTTCACATCACGCACACTTAACGTGTGCTTATCTAATGTGAATAGGAAAGGGTAGGCTCTGCCTGCTGCCTTTCCTCAGACTGAGCTATGCAGACAACATCCCGGGATTGCATTGTATCGGTGAAACAAGGTCAATAGTTACCCGATGCTACTTTGATTGGAACATGGGGGCTGTTCAGAGGTGAGCCTTGCATCCTGATGTTATTCAGAGAATGAATACATGAACACTGGCATTTGAGCTATCGGAAAGTGGCTGGCTGCCTTACCTCTCAGAGTCTGGCAAGGCACTGACTATAATGTCTTATACATCGATTATTTCTTCAGCTACAAGTTTATTTGGGAGATTGAAAATTGGGAGGGGGCAGATCCCTAGTGCCCCAAAGGACCACCCATCACCACTACCCATCACCACTAAAGAGCAGGACACTTAGGGCCTGATCACGATGGCGGTGAACCCGCCACCGGCAGGCTGCTGGTGGCGGGTTTACCGCCATCTTAAAGCCTTTTTCTGCCCGCCAGATCAGGATGGCGGGCGGTGTGCCTGGCAGGCGGAAAGCCTGTCCGCCACGGGTCCGACAGAGGCAATCGTTACCATTGCCGGTCGGACCCACCTCTCATCCACAAAATGGTGGAGGTGCCTAGCAGGCACCGCCCGCCAGATTTGGATCCTGCATCCCCGCCAGCCTGTCCATGGCGGTTCAACCGCCATTGAAAGGCTGGCAGGGATGTACTTTGGGTGCAGGGGCATGTGGAAAGTGTACTTTGAGGGGAACCTATGGTGCCCCCCTACAGTTCCCTGCACCAGGTGGCAGGCACCAGGTGGTGCCTGCCACGTAGTGCAGGGAAATGCACAACATGCATTTTTACCATTGCGGCGGGTGCTGCAGCCAGCAGCACCCGCCGCTATGGTAAACATGCACAATGCGACCGCCACAGTGGCAGTCGCATTGTAATATCTTATGCGGGACCCCCGGCATATAGGCGGCGGGTCCCAATCCCCAGGACGATGGCGGACTGACTTAAGTCCATCCGCCATCGTAATCAGGCCCTAAGTAATTATTTATGGATAAAGAACAAAACCCACAAGTTGCAGTATGGTGCTGCCATGTTTAAGGTTATGTACAAGTCCTGAACTAAATGACTAGATAGAAATGTTATTTGACTATATTTGACTATCACGTGAGAGGCCACACATGAAAGGAGTGAAGTAAAGTATTTGGCTGCACACCTTCAGTGGTTAGCAGACTTCTCAAGCCAAGTAATTTTAGCACTCTAGGATGCTGTACAGAACTTTAAAGTAAAGTTAAGTCATTCGCGCTCTAATAAAAAGTATTGAAGAAATATGCAAACTTATTTTCTTTAAAAATCAATAAGACGTGCAACATCTTTTACAATTTCTTCATTCGTCTCATTAGAATTTCTCAAAAGCAGACAACACATTGGGTACTAAAGATTCTTTCTCATTGGTCTGTGACGAAATGACTCAAGCAATCTGAAATATGAAAGAGCATCCTCTCTATTCTGAAATGGGTAAGGGTTTTTTAACAACCAAAGAAAGCAAACCATTATTGACCTCACCCCCACCCCCTTAACTTAGGAAAGCTAATATCTTAATAATAAATGTCAAATGCCAAAGTGCTGTGTCATCAAACGTGATAAAATGTTATCACAAATTTTTATAATTCCTGAAAAATTTTAATTCTATGTTATATTTGGAAAATTATGACAATATATAAAATTTAATGTATTTACTAATTCACAATTTCAATGTCCTAATTTATAAGCATTTATATATAAATTCACCAAACTCAAACTCTCACAAGCACATAGCACGTATCGTCACTTCTCACTCAGACCTATTTTTAAATATAACATGAGTATATCTTACCAAGATATAAAGTGCCCCTTCAGAACTCTTCTCGTACTCCTTAATAGTAGAAAAGACAGACAGCACCAAACAAGAAAACACCAGGAGGAAACTGCAAAATAAGAACAAGAAAAACAAATGTTAAATGTATATGAATTTGAATTCTGTGAATTAAGTCAGATGGAATTGTCAAGAGCCAATTCAGAGAATACTTTGCCTGCTGATTTAGTATTCTCCAAACTTTTGAAGAAAGTTGGGGTTGTCCAAACGCAGCCGCGGTCCGTGCAGGTAACAGCGGTGGGGCGGTGGGGCCGGGTAAGGGGGGATTTCGAGGGACAATGCCGAGGGAAAATTAATTATTTATTTAATTTTCCCTCTGCATCGTCCCTCGAAATGCCCCCTTACCCGGCCCCACCGCCCACTGCTGTTACCTGCACGGACAGCGGCTGTCCAAAGGTGGCCCTGGCAATGGTCATAATCACACCAGATTTATAGATCAATAGAGATGAAACACTGGCCAACCATCATGCGTTGAATCTAACACTACCATTGCAAGGCCAGTAGATAAATAGGTGCCCTTTCATAAAAGCATTTATGAGTAGGGGGTAATAATATAGGAATACTCTTTGTACATTTACAATCCTTTGTGAATCAGCCCCAAAATAACTAACCCCCTATAAGTAAAAGTGGAAAAAAGGGTACTATACTTTCTATTTGTACTAATTATATACAAATATTCCCTGAATAGTCCCATTTTATTCCCATTTCAGATGCTTTGGGACCAATTCACAGAGGCATGTAAGAGTACTCAAAGGATTATTACTTGGATACTACGTAATCCTTGCTATGACGCAGCCACATCACACCCCACCTGAGAGACCTGCACTGGCTCCCTGTCAACAAGAGGATAACCTTCAAGCTCCTCACCCACGCACACAAAGCACTCCACAACTCCGGACCAGCCTACCTCAACAGACGACTCAGCTTCTACACCCCCACCCGCCAGCTCCGCTCGACCAGCCTCGCCCTCGCCACAGTCCCCCGCATCCGGAAAACGACCGCCGGCGGCAGATCCTTCTCCCACCTCGCCGCCAAGACCTGGAACACCCTCCCCACCAACCTCCGACAGACCCAAGACCTACTGGCCTTCAGAAGACTCCTCAAGACCTGGCTCTTCGATCAGTAGCAGCACCACCCCCCTCTTCCCCCAGCGCCTTGAGACCCTCGCGGGTATGTAGTGCGCTTTATAAGTGACATGATTGATTGATTGATTGATCCTGTAACAGAGATGAAATCATTTACTATGAATACATTGGAATTCGATCCAATATTAAGTAGTTGATCATTGTCTATAGAAAGATGAGACCGAGGCTAGTACATGAACAGGCGCAGTCATTTCTCTGAAAAACCAAGACATTAGGGCCATAAACAGATACATATTCTAGAAATTGAAGAATAACTCTTAAATTATTTGACTATTAAGTACAATTGATTTAGGAAAATGCAATATGAAGAGAAGTGGAAAGAAAATATTTTCAGTGTAGTTCACTACAGAACCATGCTTTGTGAATAAGGAGGCATTTATTAGGAATGCTTATCATGTATTTATATTCAGGCGCAAACAGAATGTTTGTTTTATTCTTAATGTACCAAGTTTATCAGCCTTTGTTAAAAATATTATACTTTCTACGATAATGAAGAAATTGCAGATATTAGACTCTGTAAGAGGTAACGCCTGTGGTGTCTTATTAAACTTGTCTTAGAAATAAAGCAGGAACCTTTAAATCATACCTCAGTAATATGAAAGCCTGGATAGTTTAAACATTAATTGATATTTAATCTAATTTAGGCATTTGTTTTTCATACCATATAAATCCCAAATCTGCACTGGTTACTGCATCAATTCCCAGTGCTCCTAATCGCTGCTCTGGGAATCTATACCTCCCAGCTACGGTATGGCACCATCACTATTACAAATCCATCTTCCATTGTAACACTGTTCATCACGTGAATACCAAAAAAACAAAAACACCCCCTCCACAAAATAAACTACAGACCACAGCCTAACCAAAAAACATGCTACATTGATAAACGTACTCGGCCCTTTACTTTTGGTAAAAGCCTAAGCCAGCAAAGAAAGCTCTAAACTCTAAAGGGCAGGGAGACAGCAGCACACACTCAAAACTGAAACCACAGAAACAACTGAATGTAAATATCGGCCTCTCTCTCCTCCATGCCCCATATCCACCAAAATAATACTCCACCACAAACAGAAATTCAGCATAGTAAAATCAGAAACAGGCACACTTCCGATAGTTTTCAGCGAACTATATATCAGTAAGTGATCACCAATCTATTAGATAGCATTTTTTTAAACAGAGACAGTAATATGGAAATTAACCATTGACTTTATACACACTGCTGGTGTGTTGCAAGTTTTCCGTAACCGCAATAGGTAACAGTTTGACTCAATTGTGAAAAGGAATTTGTAAAGAGAGGTACCTCTAATGTAAGGATTTTGAAACTTCAGATAAAATTATATATATTTTTTTCACTTCAGGCACGCCCTTTCCAGTAGCAACCAAGCAAATTGTAGCAATCTGACACCTTCTTCTAGTTATCTGTGGTGGTACTGTAAGACAGCTGTGCTCTATGGTCTTTGAGTAGTGTCAGCAAAGGTTGCAACTTCACTTCCCACAACATTGAGTGGATGGTGGCCAATTCAAAATGTTATATTTAGCGCAGGGCTTTTCACTCACAAATCATTGTTATCACATGTGTTGCTCTAATTAGTTCAATGGAATCCAATAATATTGCAGCCAGAGTGCATTAGATTGTCAAACAAAAGTCCAGAAGTGGAAACACAGTGTCTTCGATGATACGGAGTGAGGTGTCACCCTTCCTGAGTCACCATTTCATACAAGAGACTAAAGTGGTCATTTGGAACCCAGTGCACCGCCTGCTAGGACGTCCGAGTGGCGGGAGCACCCACCGACCTGGGGTCTGAACACACCCTATTGAGAGTGGTGATTTTGGAAGAAAATCTTCCAACTGGCAGACAGGGCGCCATGGCATGAAAGTGCTGAGCAATCTTTTTGTTTCTCAGAAACAAACACCTAAAGCGTGAGAAGATTGCGCCCTATGCGTTACGGCCCTTATTCCTGCTGTTTCCTGCAAGCATGGTGCCATAAGCAGGAAAGATGAGATGGGGACGTCATCCGATGTTCTTTACCCGGCAGCTCTGTGGCAGATAGTGCTGGATGAAGGTTTCTGACACAAAAACCAGCTGAGGCTTCACGGTCACAAATCAGGTGGTTACTCACAAAACATGGTGATGTAAGCCTTGGACTTGATGAAGTGCGAGAGCCTCCAACGTACATGCCAACATTTTAGAACAGGTAAGCGGGAAATTAGAAAAATAAATCGATAGAATAGATTTTCCCCATTGATTAGCATTGAAGCATAGGCAATTTCTTGCGGGAGATGGCTAAAACAAAGCCATTTTGGGCTTCAAAAGTCAGGAGTCTCCCACCTGACTTGGGTCTACTGGCATGTATGCCAAAATTTACAGTAGTTCTCCTGCTCAGAGAAACCCTAAATGATGCCTTAGTGATGCAGTCACACCCGAATGGGAGAGAAGCTATATTAATTTTCTGCAGCATGAGAAATGTTTGTAAGGAAATCAAATAATTCATATATTTTACATGTTTTAATCAGAAGTTCAAATTAAATTAAAAAGTCTTTATCGTACGTTTTGTGTTAATTATCTGGGATAAATGTTTGCAAATTCGAACATTGTGTTCTTATAAAAGGTGCCCTGGAGAGATTGGACTTGGGTGTAAGTATGTCCTCTCTTTCTATCACGGTAGTGTACAGATAGCGAACAACCATTTTGTTACCAGCTCAATGGCGGCTGTGACCTCGTATTGATCAGCAGGCCTCAGGTCAGCGACCTTCACTCTGCTAACGATAGCACTTCACATCAGAAGAAGTGCTGAGCTCAGAGCTCTCGGCGCCCTTACACCTATCGATCGAAGACTCCATAAGAGGCTGGAAGGCTGTTTGTTCCCTGACAGTTAATGGATTCAGCTAGAAACACAAGTGTTTCCTGTACCTCGTCAGCGCCATTTTCCATAATGAAAGGCAGACGGTGATTGGACTATGCTTACACACCTCCTGAACTTCTCGTAAGCAATTTTTCTAGATTACTAGCGCTTGGGGGCTTAATGGGAAGCATCCCTGAAGCCACCCACTGAAGTTTCTAATGTTTTCATGTTGGAGCAGAAACAATATTTGCATTTTTGAAATGTAAAGAGATAAATGGCTCAGTAGCCCTGTTACATGAGCAGGCAGCCCAAATGTTTAACTCTGGAGTCTGCAGTTATTCCTTTATAAAATCAGGACCACAAGTCCCAGAATGCAAGAAAATACTTGGACTCCATAAACTGTTCATGCATAGACTTGGGAAGCTGGAGGCTGAGACGGAGGCACAGGCCCTGTGTAACCTACAGATGCATACATGCAAAACACTCCAGATTTAGGTTGAAGACTTCACATTTTTTAGCTTAAAATAATTTTATCTGTGCTTCCTTGTGCTTAAAAGTACCTCCATTACTGATGCAAGTTAATGCAGAAATGGCTCTCCATGATTTCTTTCTCAGAGCCTCTCTCTCACTTGTTCCCGACTGTTGACAAGTAGGAGGTAGTGAAAAAGCAGAAGCCGCTAGAGCACATTACCTCTCAAGTCACCTTCATTTGGAGAGTGTCACCTGCCTTGGAATCACTTTGGCATTCCCAGAATGCCTACGTTTCAACCTATTATTTCTCCAAGGAGGATGAAGTCCGGTATTTGTGATGGGTGATCCAGTCAGTGCTTAATTTGTGAAAGAAAGAGTGCTGGTGCCCGAAGGTCTGCTCCGAAGCCCACGTCCAGGGCAATTAAACATCAGCACACCGAATACCAATGCTGGTAGTCTTAAATCCACTTTGTGCCTCTTTAATCCACTACCAGACACTCCTGCCCATCTACCTCACTCTTGCAGGTTCCTGCTTTCTACCTTTGTGACTGTTTTGCCCTCGTTCTCTTCCTCCATCTTTTCGATCTCTGTGTTTTTCCCCCTCGAGTTTAGTAAATATCTAATGAGGAAAAATAAGTGCAGGTCCCCAAAAATAAGTCCTGGTCACCCCCACCGGCAACCACCGGCTCAAATTAAGCATTAGTGATCATATTGAAATCAGTGGGGTAAAACAGTTTTTTTGTTTGGAGGGTGGGATATGTTTGCAGGGCGGGTGACCCCACTGAAGATCTATCGGAAGCATTCGGGACATTCATACTACTCAACTCACCCGTATTTGGACGGTGTTACCCACATTAGAATTATTTTCACTCTTCCAATATACCAACTTCCTCCCCTTGAAGAACCCCCAACCTCCCCAAATCCACCTTTAAACAAATGTACTCTAGCGGATGAGAGGAGCTAATTTGCAAGTGTTTTCAAGATAGAAAATAAACTGCAAATTGTTGATGAATACCCTTAAACATGTGAGTTTGTAGATGTTCATCAACTTTCATAGAATGACCAAAGCAAGTATAATCAAAATCCCTCCTCTGCAGCTAGATTTGCTCACACAGAAATTCCAGAATACTGGCACAATATTTATTTGATGAAATCGCATTTGAAGGTGTTAAATTCCACCATTCCTAATTCTGTTGACCTGTAATGGTATTTTGCCTTTTGTGAATGATGAATTTTGACAACCTTGAACCTAGGTATGTAACAACATTTACAACTTTAGGGCTCTAACAGGTGCAAGGAAAGATACCAGATATGCAAACAGTTACCATGCTACAGTTTTAACAGTTGCAGTACCAAAGTCACACATGCAGCAAATAAAAGTTTGCATGACTGCCAGAATATAGTATACACAAATATTGTTTGACATAAATATTGTGTTCTAAATATATTTTCCAAATATATCGACCGAATGGTGTAGATTTTCTATTACTTACTTCAATGGGGTGATATTTTTGTGGATGACATGGTGCCACCAGATTTGTACACCAGAGGAGACTGTATACACAGGCCATAGGAAAGAACACAAACAGTGTGTGACAACCTTTAGACCTTTTTGAAGATGGCTTTTGGAATGTTATCAGGGTATTCACATCACTCGTATTCAGTTCTGATACTTCATAATACACAGCATTGCCTCCAGATGTGACTCATCTCCTAGTTAGGTCACATGAAGCAAACAAAGACTACAAGTCCCAGAATGCACGTTGGTCAAAGAATAGATATTTTGGCCCTAATTTACTAAACCTCATGCAGCGCTGCATGAAAATCTGTGGCGCTAGGCTCAGTTGCGGCTGCTCCCGCGAAGCAGTGGTGGGGGGGGGAGAAAAAATAAATGAAAAAAGATTACCTACCTGCCGGCCGGCTGGCCGGCTGCTGCCTCTCTTCTGTCCTCTCCGTCCTCTTCCTGACTTCTGTTCGTACCGGAAGCAGGAAGCACCCAGGCTCCCCTAAGCCAATCACAATGGTGCAATGCAGCGTTGTGATTGGTCTGAGCACCGTGGTTCTGTGCTCAGATGGGGAATAAGAGCCTGGACATGTTCTCCACCCAGGCTGTAATGCAATGAAAATAAAATGATGATAACATCGCATTATTATCATTTTATTTTTCCTTTTTTGCCATGCTGAAAGGCAGTGGGGCGACGCTCCTCCGCCTTAGCGGAGGAGCCGCCCCTGGCTAGTTTGCGCACAAGGAAACGAGTCACGTGACAATGATGACATCAGCCCCGCACACACACAGCTGTTTAAGAGCGATAATAAGCGCTGCCCTGGGTCATACTAGCATGCCAGCTGTGACTTGTGTGACGTTTGTACTTGAGGTACAGTCTCCCGTACAAATTTCAATGCCATAAAGAGTTCGCCACGAAAAATTAGTAATTATTATTTGTGCCTGGTTTCATTTGGACCTAGAATTTCATACAGAGTCGGTTCATGCTATTTTAGAACATCTGGTTTTGTTTGGAATTCAAGAGTTTTAGTGAATTTGGCACTGCACTCGCATCACCTTTCAGCAGAAAATACCTTCTGCGTGCGAATGCTGATTGGCGCTACCATTTGCACTGCTTTGCAAAGCAATACAATGCTTTGAGTCATCAGAATGCCCGTGCAAATGTATGGTACATGGCAAGCCAACACTTTGCTTTCGTATACTTTAGATGTGTTAACAGTGTTTCACCCACATACAATGCATGTGGTGAAAATGTTGCTCAGGGAATGAACATTTTATGACGGCTGTGGAGTCTGGTGGCAATTAAGAGCCCTTAGCACATGCTCCATTTTGCTAAGTGCCACTTCCTCTCACCCAAAAATAGGTCAGCTGCTAAATGGATAATTTAAGGCAATTGAGATCTCCAGTGATTCACATGACTTATTACCTAAGAGGCCAAATGTCAAGTAGCTTCCAAATCTGAACATAAAATTGAATGATGTTAATCCTTTTGACTGACAGGCTGTGATAAGGACAGTAGCTGATTGTCAATGCAGTTCACCGCAGTGATAGTGCACGGCCTTACAATAGCCTCTTATATATCACCAATGCCATAACATATTTACAAATTGGGATCACAATTAAAATTTCTTAGGTCTTGCAAAGAAATAGCTAAGCTCCAGAGGACCGCATTAACAGGAATGTCATCCTTTTTAGATCTCGCCTGCCAGACAGCACAAGATGTCTGGTTGAAAACAACTATTGTGGGCTTACCAAAAACTTATACTTGGCTTACCATTGCTTACCATTGTTTGGCTTGATTGTCACTTTCAATTGCTTGCTTCTTATTCAATGGCTTTGCCTATCCATCTAGTTCTATCTTGTTTTTGTCCCTCCTCTGGCACATGGCCTCTTAACCATCCTTTGGCTTGGCTGACTTGTATACTTCCACTGCTCACTTTTAGGGAACTACTTTTTTTTGCTTTTGGCTTAAGCACTCCATGAGAATGCATGTTTTCCAACTCTCTCACTCGTGTGATTCCACTCCACCACCAAATATTCACCCCACACTCGGAGTTGCTGTCTCCTTCATGTTGCGAACTCTCTCTCTTGTGTGCTTCTACCCCCACCAAACTATCCCCTCCTGGTGCTATGTGTTTCTTTCTCGCTTGTATGCTGCTTCAACCCTATGTTGCTCTCCTTTTTGGGCTGCTGCTTACCTGCCGCCTCCAGTCCTTGTTGCTTCCTCACACCACTCCTCCATTGCCCCACACCCCCACCGTCTTTCGTTTAATGTTTATCCTTTTTTAAATGTTGGTTAGGTCTCGCCTACGCAGCGCGCATGCGCTGCTTAGGCAAAAAGACCTTTTGCCATCGATTCGGCTTTTCAGCCTAAAACATGCACACGTTCCATTGCCTTCAATGACAACGCGTGCACGTTTGGCGATTCACTTGCGGGAGCGAGCAGCTGGCGCCATATGGTAGCAATTATTGCTCCTGGCGCCGCTCGCTCCCGCAAGTGAATCGCGCAGGCTCCCTCCTCTCCCCCCTCCCCCTGCTGGCGTGCGCGCTTGTTTTATTAGTAATGAGCACTGAACAAGAAAGCAAGCACCTGGACTTGGGTGTTTCGAGTGAACAATGGCGGCTGTTTTCTGGAGCATGTCTGTGTGGCTTGATCTGGGTGTCCTGTTAACAGCTTTGTCTGTCTGGCTCTCAGTGTTTGCAGAGTCTGGTTCATCTAGTGCTTTGGTGTTCGAAGGCTCTGGTGTGACTGGTGTCAGTAACTCCGAACCTGATTCATATAGCGCTTTCGCGCGCTTGTTTTCTCTTCCTTTAGGCATGCACAGATAAAGTCACCCGTTAGTAAGTCTTCTGTTGGAAATGCAGCTGTATCAACACCTTCTTTTATTTTTACCGCAATATGATTTGCCTTAAACTCTGACCTGTTTATCAGCCGGATTATACAGTATTTCGTTTCATGTCGACCGGCGCGCTGTCTAATTGACTGATTGCAGAGCTTTTCTCCTTTTACCCTTGGCCGAATCCCGCCCCCTGCCTGTCCGCCATTGCACGAGCAGATACTGCAGCTCCAGCACCGGTAGCAAAGATGGTGGCATTCTGGAGACAGGCCGGACTCAGGTACAGAGGGTGGGGTGTTCCTGGACCACAGATTGTTCTGAAATATTTGGGGCTTTTAAATTGTGGGGTGCTCTGAGTATTTGCCTTTTAGCCCTGGTGCGGGGGTCGTTGTAGGTTCTGTGGTAGCTTTTGGATTGAGAGCAATCGCAGTGTTCACTGCAGACATGCTGCTCTGGGATACCTACTAAATTGGATCAGTTGGCGTTCGATTTCCGGTGGACGTTTACTCAAATTCCCGGATTGAATTACCCGGAGTGTGGCAGTTCGGGATTCAGATCGCGAGTGGTGGTAAGGAGATCTAGTATAGTTGCCGCAGAAAGCTGTCTGGTTTCCGAGTAATATACGTTCTCAGCGGTGCACTTTTTATTGGCATTGCGTGACACTGCTAGCCAGTCGCCTGCTACATCGTTTTACCGATTTGAGTTGGCTTTGACTCCCCTAAACGTTTTTCCTCTCACCTCATGGTGTTGGCTGTTTGGTGTATCATTCGTCCTCTTGTGCGGTGCTTTTATTGCTAAAGTTTAAGGGCTTCTCGATATCTCAGCGATGCACTGAATTCTCACACTTTTAATTCAGTATCTCTCTGGCGGCCCTCTACATTTTAAACAGGCTGGGATCGTACAGAGTCTGATGCACCCCACTCAAAACCTTTTTGAAGAGGTTGGCACCTTGTTGCCGGTCTACAGCATAGGTAATTGGGCTGTGGGAGGCTGCTCCATATAACACAGACCCACTAGGTTACTGCAATTTTTCAATATGTTGAAAAGTAAAGAATCAACACAAACAGGTTTCTTGGTGACTGCAGCAGGATTTTCAGAGTGCTGCGTGAAATATCATCTAAGAGAGAATAGTGTCAGAACTCACATTTTCACTCATTCGTCCTCCTAAATGTTCCTGTCAGTGAGTTAAGCATTTGCTCTAGAGATCTGCCTGTAAGCTACTTGTCACTCTTTAAGTGTACATGTCCTGTAAATGATGAAAGCTTGTACAACTCTGCCCTGCTGGATCTGTGTTGCTGGGAAATGAAAGATTGCACTTACTGTCTTCTGAGACAGAGGGAAGCTTTCTTTGCTACTTCCATGCTGTCCCTATCCTGTAACGTAGTGAAGCTTGCACTGCTACTGCCCAATTTGTAACTGCCCAGTAAATGGAAAAGCTTGTGCTGACGCTACCGTAGCTGTATTTGTCCTCTGGAGGAGGGCAACTTGCAGTGTTTCTGCCCAATGGTGTAGCTGTTCTATGAATAGGGGTATTTCCACAGCTGTTGCCTCATCACACAGAAAAACAAATAGACTTGCATTACCTACCCAGGCCAGTCGGAAGCTTTTATTGGACACAGGGCAAGCAAGACAAGTAGCGGTGTCCTGACACAGAAGCTTGTTTCAATCACAGCTTTGCAACTTGACCAAACTCTGACTCTGGGCAATTATTTTTCTTTCCTGTGCTTCTTTTTCAGAGTTATCACATTTGACAGCACATTAAAATCATTAAGTTCAAGATGTGCATTTTACAGAAACCTCTTGTGTGTGTATATAGTTTGATATACTATAATGTTGCTCCTTCTGTTACAGTAAAGGCCTTGTATAGAAGGCACAAGATATCCGACTTGTCTCTTGGGTCACTAATAAAATTGTCATCAGGGCTGAAGGGGAAAGGATGTGGTATCCATCCAGGATCTCAATTGCGCAATCTAATCAGGAAACCTGGTTTCCATTACAGCTTCAAATCTTGAGCAAGCAGCCTGACACTAGAAAATTACTTTCCAGCACTGCGCCCTCTTTTCAGTGTTCTTCACATTTGAGAGCACCTTGAAATATTTCAGGATGTATTCTGTACAACAACCTCTCGTTTTAGAGCGCCTAGCATTTCTAGCGTTGATACATATGCAGAGGGTGAGTTGTTGGACGTGAGCGCGAGCTCAGCTCGTCATGGTTTTGAGGGGGTGTGGTCCATTTTTCATCTGTATAGACGGAGCATACAGCATTCGATCAGACGCATTACTTCTGTCAGCTCATCAAGAACGTCTGTCCAATAATCTGTTACGGGGGCCAATGCTACAGCATGTGTTTTAATCCCACTTAAGGTGAAGGACAGCCAGTGTATAAATAAGGGAATATTTTGTTAATTTTACCGGGTGTGAGGTAGGTTCTATGCAATATGTTAAACTGAATATATTTAAGCTTTGCATTACGTGATACTTTTTGATGATATGCTATGACCTTATCCCACTCTGTCGTTTAATACTCGGTGGCGGCTACAGTAAATAAACAAGCATTGGCACAGCCAATAGGTCTCGCCTTTGGGACCTTATAAGTGTTTAGCCATGCAACAGTTGATGTTGTTGCACCAAGGATATTGTGCTGCATAACTAAATACTTATAAAATCCCAAAAGCGAGACCTATTGGCTATGCCAATGCTTGTTTTTCTTGGGTGGGTGAAGGTCCAGGCAGCAAATTGCCGCCGGCCCCTCTGCCTTAAGAAATAGCATTTATTTTTATTTTTTATTTACCAATTCTACTCAGATCCATAAATAAAAAAGTGGTGCCACTTCATATTGTAGGTGACTGCAAGCATCATCAAGCAACTATCATCAAGCAACCATCAAGCGTCATAGCTCACGTGTGAAATTTGTTTCTTTTGGCCATGCTGGACGGCATCTGCTGATGCTGTACTGCACCATCGAAAGACATTGGCAAAGCCAGTAGATCCCAAGGAAGAGGCCTATTTGCTTTGCCAATGATTTTAGTTCTGGTGTTAGCCAAGACCTTTTGTTTTTAATAAAAAAATAAATATACTATACATACTTACAAGGGCTTTATGTTTATCCATCGGTCTACCATAGTATCATTCACATTTTGCTTCTGCCAACCACAGCATACACGATGGGGCACCAGGTTAGCCCACTTCAGCCTTCAGGCACTTTATTGGCTTGCCTGACTGTGAGCGAAGGCATTCTGCTTTTGCAAAACATAGACATGCTCACATCAAGTAGTCGCCTTCTGTTCCAAGGACTACTGTTCCAATGTGTGCTTTTTACATAAATATATTTATGACCGAACTGCACACAGAGGCCAAAGTGGTGGATGCGTTCTAAAAATGCTCTGGGACCTCCTCCGCCATCTTGCTTGCTTGGGGGCCAGACACCCCTATAAACCAGATGCCACTACACCTCTGTGATCCTTCCACCCGCTAGATATCTCTAGTGGCACACAGAGCCACTGTGCAAATGACGACTCTGCACTGACACCATAGCCGCGCTGGGACCAAAATGGTGCCTGGGCAATGAAGGACTCAGCACCCCAGATGAAAGAGAGTGCTGGCTGAAGCTGTGGATGCACATGGTGTCCCTCAGGTTAGAGCTTCCCAGGACGTGGCCGCTTGGGGCCCTGGAGACACATGCTGCTTTTGAGGATACATGCGCCACCACCGTGGGTGGGCTCTAGTGGCTCCCGGCACTCCTGACAAATAAAGTTCTTTCCCGCCGGCAGTTTACAATCTGAAGTGGAGACGTGGGGGTCGATACCGTATGAGCGAGGCCTGCATGTTCTCCCTCATCTCTGGGGCCGATTCCGATCTCGGCCGGTAGGGCACCGAATCGGATTCGGCTTAACCGGATCCGATTTCGGAGCCCTCTTTCCCGACCGATTCGTACATGCGTCCGGGCGAGCGAGTACGATGCGAGCGCACGCGAAATCGCCGACCGACTCGTACGTGGGTCCGACCCGCTCCGACCGACTCGCACGGACACGACTCGCACCGGCAAATGGAGACGTTCCCCGGCCGGTCAAGTACGATGCGCGCCTCAAGCAGTCCGACCGACTCGCGCCGTCCGGCTCCAAAGGGCAGTCGGAGCCGGACTTTGGGGGTCCGTGTCGGACCCCCCTGTACGCGTAGCCACACGAGTCGCACAAAGGGGGGACCCATGGGTCCCCCCTACCTGTGTATGTACAGCGCAATTTGCATCGATGCGTACCCGCTGTAGGGGGCGCCCTTGTTCGCCTCGCACCCATTGAGTCAATAGGAGCCCGCGTACGCGTTGTACGACCGGCTCCCATTGACTTCAATGGGAGTCCGACCGAATCGAGTCCGATTGCATGCGTACGCATCGTACTCGTTCGGTCGGGCTGCTAGAGTCCGATTCGGTCGGAAATCTCTCCGGGTCCGGCTCGGTCGGAGTGATTTCCGGCCTGAATCGGAATCGGCCCCCATGTATAGCTGGAGTTTCCACTCTACACCTTTGGTGCCCTGTCAGCCTGGGGCAGCCACCAACAGGGACCAGCAGGGACCCTGAAGGTGGGCCACATCTGATATACCCCGGCGGATGGAACAGGGAGATCACCACACAACCTCATTGCCCCTCAGGAGGCGCAGCAAAAGTCCTCCCCTCTGGCCAGAGACCGGACCAACTGCCCTGGCAGCTCCTGAACGATGACCTGGATGCTCGTGCTGCCTTCCCTTCCTTTCATCTTGAAGGCAAGCGGGCCAGGCCCGAATCACATACCAAGGAGCTCAACAATAGTGGATCCATCTAAACCAGCAGGTGGCGGGACTGGCTGCTAGTGTAGCCCTCCGCTGGATTCCTAAGGTGGACGGGCCAGTCTGGATCTGTTGGGCCTTGCTGGCTGGTGCCATCAAGGAATCAAGGAGGACCAGGGCAACTGGAGTATCATTCATCAGACCCTAACGGCGGAACCAACGGGAGAGGAGCCCCCCCGACACTCACTACTGGCTGGCCTGGGCGAAACTTACTACAACTTTACTCCTAACTCCTAAACACACTTAACTCTTTCACAGAACACCCTAAAATGGGAAAAGATAAAGGGCCCAACGCCCACGCCCAAACCAAGATGGACAGATTTAAATTCCAGCAACCAAATGGGGCCGGACTTCCAACAGATGCCCCAAGCAGAGGATGCAAAAAATAGGTCCAGACAAAATAACCTATGATTCATCGGATTTCCAGAGGATGTTGAAACCCCGCAGCTGGAGAAATTCTTAGAGACATGACTCACACCGTGGAAACCAGAGGGGAAACTCTCCCCCTGGTTCGTGGTTAAACAGGCGCATTGCTCCCTGGCTCAGCGCCCTCCCCCAGGGGCACCTCCTCGTCCTCTAATAGCATGAATGCTCAAATACAGGGACAGAAATGTGATCCTTCGGAAGGCCTGCCAGGCTGGGGCCCTGGCCTTTGAGTCCAGCCTCATAATGATTTTCCTCGACTACACCATACACTCGTCCAACAGTGGAGAAAATTCTTTGATGAGATCAAACAGAAGCTTTGTGCTGTGTACGTACAGTATGTGCTCAAACTTAAAGTGATTCACGATTCAAAAACATACTTTTTCTAAACTCCTGAGGAAGCTTAAAAATGAGCAACTAAATGACCAAATCTCCAGAAAATGGCACCACCGGATCGTGGCAATCAAGACCAGCTCACTCGACAAATGCCGAGCAGACCTCGATGGAGAACAAGATCACAGAAAGAGCGGAGATATAACCACAGCCCTTCTGAATCCTCTGACCTTGGCGAAGCCCACTCTCAAAGTGGAGAGAGGCCTCCAGTAAATCAGGTCTTGCTATTCCCAGACCTCGGGCCAAGACCCAGTAGTGATCTCGCAGCCCAGGAACGGTCCTGAGGTCTTACGATTATGACTGGGGTGCTGCTCAGTGCTCTGGCAGCCTGAACCACTGCCAGACAAGTCACAGTAGCCACAAGTAACAGAACTGACAATGGACACTAAAGAAGTATCCTGTACAGGGGAAAGTCCCACTCTAATGTTTTGCTCGAGTTTGTCATTATGCTTTGTGTTTTAGGGTATTTCAGGGTGACAGATGCTTTGGCAGGAGAAGTATGGGGAGGAGGGAAGTTGGGGCAAGGGGAGGTTTTGTGTGGTTTTATTTTTGTTTCAGTTTCCCTCCGATCAACACTCACACACAGTATGTTGTACATCAACAAATTCTAACCCAACCTTCCACATCCACAACACAGGTACCTGTATGTCCTCCTCTTTCTGGCAACCCACATCTCTCTGGACCTTGCTCCCTGGAGATACTAACCCTAGACAAGTATGCCTGTGGGATCTGGGTGAACGGAAACAAATCTCTCCTGGTCCCCGTCAAGGGTAATCAGAAAACCACGGCTTACCAAACATGCATCCCTACTAAGAAAATGAGCTTCCACTACCTGAGCTTCTATGTTTCCCAAAACCATGACTTGGCCTGGTGACTCTATCTTTCACCTCTCATAACTAAGATGAAACAAGACCTGCAGAAATGTGAGCGGCTCCCACTCAACCTACGTGGGAGAGTGGCATAATTAAAAAATGATGATGCTCCCCAGATTTTTATACACTCTCCAACACTTTCCATATCACTGGTTTCAGAAACTTAACAGCTTGATTTGCAACTTCCTGTGGGCGGGTCGGCCAATCTGCATATAACTAGATAAATGTTGACAGTCGGTATACAACGGAGGGTTGGGGATGGCAGATACGAACAGTACTACTGGACGTCCCAGCTGCTGGTTATTAATGATTGGCTGACTGGGGGGGTGGGATGATCCAACGAACCAACTAGAGATCTCCCGCTTAGGTCTGGACACCATATTGGGGCTACTTTATGGCAACCCCATCCCCCTTCACCTTCCTGATGTGACTGCGGTGGTCATCAAAATGAGGTGGTCGACTCTATGCTTAATTGGATGTGACAAGACACTTACTCAACTCACCCCACTATGGGAGGGAAGATGGCTACTCCACACTACTCAACTTGATGGCTTCAAGACAGGGGTTAGAACTGGCATCACAACTATAGGGGATATTTGCGAAGAGGGGCATATGTGCTCCTTTCAAGGCTCAAGACCTTTAAAATCAGTTCTCTCTGTCATGTACACAATTCCACAAATAGCTGCAGCTACACCACACCCTGTCCTGTCACCTGAGTGAAATTACTGAGCTGCCTACAACCCTCTCAAAGCCAAAATCCTCATGGGCCAGCTGGGAAATAGAGCAATATCCAGTATCTATCACGCATTAGTAATTAAAGCCCTTGAAGTGTTTCTAACCCTCAGACAGAAATAGGAGGAATGGATAGGCCCCCTTGATGACGTAGACTGGCGCAACGCCCAGCTGGCTCCCCGACAAATAGCCATCTCCACCAAATTGCAACTGATCCAACTGCGTTATTTGCACATTACTAACTTCACACCCCGGTGCCTGTCACATTCCGGGGAGATTCCCCAACCCACCTGCTTCCGATGCGCTCATGCAGATGGGAATTTCTTTCATATGTTTTGGACCTGTCCCCAGATAATTGACTTCTGGCGAGGGATAGGAAAGACCCTATCCCCGTCCTTGAAAGGCCAATGGAACTGACCCCTAGGGTGGGACAACTTGGCATACTGGAAGACCACAGCAAACGAATTATGGTAGGAGTGGCCACAGTGGTTAAGATATTTGCAGATGGAGATCACCTCACCTCCCTACCCTGGCATAATGGGGTGGACTGGATTGCTAAGATGGAATGGACGATTTAGGAAGCCAGGGGTTGTCCACAGAAACACACTAGGGGGGTCATTACGATGACTTGCGGATCGCCACCGCCCGTATGGCGGTGGCGATCCGCCCGCCATTCCCCTCTGCCCGCATGCCATTTCCCCCCTGCCACATTACGATGGCGGGGGGAGCCCGGCGGATGGAAAGACAGGTGACCGGGCACAAAAGGGCACTAATATGGTGGCGGTGTCTGCAAGACACCGCCATCCATATTCGGATGGTTGCGGAGAGCAGCCTTTCCATGGTGGCAACGCCGCCATGGAAAGGCATACGGTCTTCGCTATTGGGGGCCCGTTGCAGGCCCCCAGAGTGTTGGGGGGTGCACATGGGGGGTACCTATGGTGCCCCCCTGCATTGGCATGGACAAGGTGGCAGGCACCGCGCAGTGCCTGTCACCTTGTGCATGCCAATGCACGGCGTGCATTCTCAGCATTGTAGCGGGCGGTGCTGTGAACACCGCCCGCCACAATGGGTCTGGAGTGGGCAGGGTTAAGTATCCACCAAGGCTACATAGGGAAATGGTATAGTCCAAAGCTCTGTTTTTAATGCCACCGCCACCGTGGCGGTGGCATTCTAATACTCGCGGCGGGACCGCCGCTCCTATGGCGGACGGTCCCATTCACCGCTACGGTGGCGGGCGGACAAAGTCCGCCCGTCATCGTAATGTGCCCCTTAGGGGCAAGAGGTGGTCAAATTATGAGCTAGAAGATGAATGACAACAGGCTCGTGGACAAGAGTGAAATGTAACAATGTATTGTCATTTACTGTGTACTGAATAATGAACTAATTGTACTGAGTGTTATGATGAAACTAATAAAATTGGTTTATCGTATTATATATATACGTTAATATGTGGGACCATATCTAAATTCATCACACTAAATTTGTATAGTAGATTTATATATTTTTGCAATCTTACATTGGGGGACTTTGACATTTGCAAGAGAAAATTAACTTACAGTATTCTGTCTGTATATCCCCCTCCTTGTGACAATTTATCCCACTCACCGAGCTACTAATAACTATTGGTGCAACTCAGGATTTGTATTGTGATTACTTCTTCGTGTCTTTTTACATTTTACAAGATGGCCGCCGTTGTTTTCTAATGAATGTAGATTAATTCATGGCCATCTTCACTGTTGATGAATTTACGTTATTCACTGTTTGGTGAATTTAGACCATGCTTGTTTTCATACAAAGCGTTCCTTTATACAAAAACTATCCACAAACAAAGTAAGCTTTGTCAAAGCCAAAAGATAGCTGCCAATGTCAGGCACTCTGGCTTTACTAACATCTGCTCTGTGATGTGTTGCCACTCACCCCCTTACGCAGTTTGTAAAAATATATGTAGATAGATAGATAGATAGATAGACAGATAGATACTAAACAAAACCAAAAATCCCCAGCAAATGGCTGCTTATGGATTGCTCAGCAAACACTCTCCCCAGTCAAGCAAATTATAACTTGCACCACCAATGTAATACTCACTATCTGGCGCAAGAGGTGATAGAGGCATCACAAACAACATTGATGACATCACTGGAAACATTACCTATCACCTTAACAATGGCATTATCGATGGCATCACAATAGATACAGTATAGTGTTTGGATACGTCTTCGGATTTAATGTGTAGATAAGTTCTATTATTTATTTGTATAAATATTGTGAGGTCATGAGCACTGCATTTGGGGTGCGACTTTCGGTTTGCATGGTAAGGCGAGTTATGGTCTGCTCATCTAACATAACTGGACAATTTCAGGAATTTTCTATTTCAGCAAGTAACCATAACTTCATTTTAACTCTGTTTTTTTAATGGAATATCTACTTATCATGGCCCAAGACCGAGATTCGGTACTTCTACATCTCTCTTGGTCGATTTAAGTTCTCCAGGACTTAGGCATATTCCTGGGTCCTCTACATTATTGAGCTCTACAGCGGCACAAAATTCTTCAGCTCCTGAAAGGATAGTCCTATTTGTAACAAATAATTTTGTCGGAGGGAGCCCAGAGGGAGATTTACTGATGGCTGGATCATATGGACGCCTGGAAAAGCAAAGCCATATTCGCCAATGTTCCAGAGGTGATCATTGAGTCCGATGCCAGCAGTTGGGGCTGGGGTGCGAGTTGTGGCCCGGTTGCCTTGGTCTCCAGAAGAACTTTGCCTCCAAAGTCAACTGTCTCAAGCTTCTGGCAGGATCCTTTCTGGTCAAGACGCTGTCCCCTCACAAGATGAAATGTTGCATCCTTCTTCGGATAGACAATATTTTGGCGGTGAGGTACATCAACAAGTTGAGGGGGTACATGCTTGCGTCTCCTACCGGAGATTGCCAAAAGACTTCTGGCATTATTTTCTGAAACGTCAAATAGCAGTAATGGCGGAATATATCCCAGGTCAGATAAACAGTGTGGCGGACTGGGACTCTTGGTTTTTTGCATTTGCAAAGACTGTCCAGTGCAAAAATGAAATTATTTTTAACCAGTCACTCAAAGTAACTATTTTAAAATACCCCAGCACAAGTGCAAAACAGCTCTCTACTAGGGGCAATTAATGGGTATTTTTAGTTGCTGAATTTCTAAGGGAGGAAAACACAAATTTCATATATGTGATTGCAATGAGAAATGGAATGTGAGCTACTCTTTCCTGGAAATGGGCATCTTAAGATATAAGTAGCGTTATTTCCCTCTCCTAGTTTTCCCTTTAATTTGTGCTCTCTCCCTTAAAACTTGTTAAAAGTCTCATAGCAGGAATGACAGCAAAGATACTCTAGTATGGATCATGCAATGTCATTTTTAGGGCTCGCCTAGGCAGTACATATTCTGTTTCTTCAAGACATGCTGTATCTACTCTGTGGGTTTTCAGCACGCCCATCGCTTTTCATTTGTTTTTTTGTGTGCATGTCGAATTTCCTTTATTTGTTTGGTGAATCTTTCTCAATTGTCTCTCTATTTGCTGTTTTGTTGACGGCCTGGAGACTGGCCCTGTTACATGTATTATTTATTCCTTGCCTATTTGGTTTGTTTCGTTGCACTCTTTTCAAGTTTGCTTTAGCTTGTGTTTACAGATTGTTGAGTTCGCTTAATCAGCTTGCTATTTGCAGTGGCATTTTTAGTTGTTAAACACACAGTTCACACGCTTATCTGATGGCTTCCCTCATGTGTAAATGATTTGTTTGACTTACTTATAAGCGTTCCTTATTTTGTTTGTCTGTATTTACATTCTATTTTTTTTGGCAGGCACAGTTTTACCAATGCAGAGATTCAAACCCGGTTCTCTAGTTCCAAAGTCGGCAGCTCTGGAGGTTACAACACAGCCTCTCTCCTCTGCATAGGCGTCAGTGTGTTTGGTTGCGACTTCCGTAATTTATTTTTTACTCGCTTGAAGAGAGCTGCCGGTGGCAAAGCCTGCTTCCCTGGGGCTGTTCTCCTCGTCTCCATTGTGACGCTCTCGCCCTCCCTCCCACTCTCTGGTGACGGACTATAAAGGCTTACAACTTCTGTGTCTAATCTCCTTTGTTTTACATTTAGTCAATATCTTGCTTCCCTTCCTACTAATCCTTTGGAGCTGATGGTGCAGTGCACGCTGCTCCTCCTTATCTGGGCATCTTTCACTAAAGACTAAGGGGCTGATTAGGATGGCGGGCGGACTTTAGTCCGCCCGCCATCCTAGCGGTAACGAGACCGCCCGCCTGCCATGCGGCGGTCCCGCCACCCTGATTATGATGTGACCGCCACCGCGGAGGTCGCATCTGGCGATTTAACATTGCGGCGGGTGCTGCTGGCTGCAGCACCCGCCACAATGTGAAATGACCATGTTGTGCATTTCCCTGCACAACGTGGCAGGCACCGCGCGGTGCCTGCCACCTTGTGCATGGAAATGGAGGGGGGTACCCCCCAGTGCACAGCTGACCCCCCCTGAGGGGGCCCGCAACGGGCCCCCAAAGCCAGTGTCCGCATGCCATTTTGCGGCAGAGAATCCGTCGCAAAAAGACAGGCGGAGAGGGCCATTGTAATCACTACCGCGGTGCCTGCACGGCACTGCCGCAATGATTGCCTGGTTCCGGGTTCCGCAAGACGGGCGGAAAAGGACCGCCTTGCGGAACCGTGGCGGTCGGTGTTTCCGACCGCCGCGGAACAATAGTGATTCCCACCGCCATTCTAATATGGCGGTGGGTGAATCACTTTTTGATGGCGGGCGGATCGCCACCGCCGGGCTGGCGGTGGCGATCCGCCCGCCATCGTAATAAGCCCCTAAATGTGGCGTTCAGCTGCTACCCTCTGCTCTAT
This sequence comes from Calotriton arnoldi, assembly GCA_963921515.1. Lineage (NCBI taxonomy): Eukaryota > Metazoa > Chordata > Amphibia > Caudata > Salamandridae > Calotriton > Calotriton arnoldi. Next base: position 1,465,300 of record CAWUFW010004577.1, read on the forward strand.
CTGGCTGGCTGTCCTCGCTGCTAACATTTCTGGTATGTAAACCACCACCATGCAAATAGCAGATGACTTTCTAAAAAATTTGTATGACTTTTTCTGGGGTACCCGGGCCTATGTTTGATCCCAATCAGACCCGTCACTCAGCGTTTCATCCCTCACATTTTATTGACTCTCCCACATAGCAGGAAGCACGACAAAACAAGTGTTAAGTGAAGAACAGCCATTAATTCACAAACCAGGGCATTCTCAGTAAGGCCGTGAAACTTTAGAATTGGACCAATAGAACTGTAAGTATTTGTTAATAAAAAATAAGACAGGACCTGTGGTACCAAACGACATGGAGCCATTTGGGCTTCTTACAATAGTAGCATATCAGTAACTGTGTGAAATTCGCCCCTCAACGGCCTCTGGGCAACACCGTCCTGTCAAAAACACCATAACTGAATAATAATGGAAGTAATACCATAATGCATCCCTCTGTGGAGACTTAGCCCAGACCTGTGGTCGCTGAAAGATTCTGTTCAGCTACCATGCCCCTCCTCAACCCAAACTCCCCCACCTCTGTGGAACTCAATACTAGTTCTCCACTGTGATCGTTTCTGCTTAACTGTCTTCCGAGAGCTAAATCTCGTACACACACATTGATTAAAACATGCCTGTCGTTGCTCTCAATAGTCCAAAAGATATAATTCAAGCACTGCAGAAAACTTCATTTATATGTTCTATGACTGGACCATCTTCAATTAACAAACAGAGCTTGAGACTAAAGAACACATCAGCGAGACAAGACAGTCAAAGAAGGTAATTCGTGAGAGATGTCAGTTTCAGTTGTTTGTTTAAATAGTTATTTATTCATGTTTCCCAAAAGTGACATGCAGCCATATCAGACAGCGTCCCAGGCAAAGCTAAATTTGGTGCCCAACCTCATTCTACTCCTCCCATTGGTGACCTTATTGGGGGGCCCTATTGAGCTCGTAGGTCACGCCCTGCTGAGTATCTCAATTCAGTGACAGACCTGTGAAGTGGCAGGTTCAAAATGTGTGTATTTTTAGAACATTGGAATGTTGAGCACTCCACCGGGCTTCTAATGGCTGGTAGAAGCCCAGAGCATCAACATTCCAATGTTTTCCTTTCACAGCAACAGCTTTGAACAAAGGCCTCACAAAGCCCGGGTGGAATTCAGACCCCTATGGCTCCGTGATGCCTTTGTTTTACAAATTTGAACATTCTGCCTTCTAGGGGCGGAATGTTCTAATAGCCTTAGATCCCTCCGTAGTGGGCTGTTCCGACCATTAAAGACCAGCTCCCTTGTTAGCGCTGGAGCAGGCCTTTAATGGCCGGTAGAGCCCGCTACGGCGGGTTCTAAGGCTATATTATGATGCTTTTGTATTGGTTTTAGGTGTCTTTTCTAGGTTGTTACTGGGGGTTCAGCCCGCCTTACTCTGTGTATACTTGTTATTTAGAGAGCCTCCAGGTCCTTCCCTACCCCCCAGTGAGTTTTTCAAGTCCTGTCTGGAGTGTGCTTCTGAGTCCCCGCTAGAATCCTTATTTCTGCATTTGTACACCAGCCCTAATGGCTGCTACTTCTGGCAAAGACTTGCAAAACTGCAAGTGTGTTCCCCGTCCAGTTTCAGGCATCCAAGAAAGGGAGACGGCACCTCGCCTCCTCACTTGAAACATTTACAAAAAACCGTTTGTTATTGGTCTTTACAGGCAGCTCCATGAATGCATCTCTAGCGGTCCAAGGTCACTGTGAACCATCATTTTACATTCTTTTTTCTCTTTCACGTTGTAGAGTGTTCAAGCCATTATCTAGTCCCTTTGCTCTCTCAGGTGAGTTAACAATATAAGCTACACAGACTGCTTTATTCTGTTACCTTCGAAGAACAATTGAATGTGGAAAGGTTTTTTTTATATTTACCCCACTGTTTATTCTGACGGGCAATAATATCCTTTTCGTATCACCGGAGATTATTTAGAGTAAAAATTAATACAGGAATCTCCGGTTTCTCAAGTCTATGCTTGACTAGCTCGATTTGTAGGCCTGATTAACTCATTATTCAATCAATGATACCAATTATAATATATTTTTATCAACTTTTTCTGCTCCTAATCTCTGTAAATAACGGTTTAATGTGACTCGCTTTACTTACCTCAGAAGAGGGAATTTGCCTTGCCAAACTCTATCAATGCAGATGAGTGAGGTGATTGTAAGATCATTGAGCCATCTTTCTCCTCCAACGTTGCCAAAATGTAAAGAAAAAAAAATCCTGGCCTACATAAACCACCCATGCATGGGATCCGGGAAACATAGGAGCTCTGTAATAAGATGTGTTTGCTTCTCTTTTTATTAACACCCAAAGACACAGATCTGGAGCTTAGCTCTTACCTATTTGTTTTTCTTTGTCACCAAAAAGGCAAAGCTATCCACACAGTTCCACGCGACACAATTCAACTCCACACATTTCAAAACCGCACCACATAATTAGACACCAAACCACATAATTCAACTCAACAACACAATTATACAACAGACCACATACATCCAATCCACACAACAGAATTTACATCATGTCACAAAATCAGGAGCGGTCGGTGCAGGTAAGCGCAGAAGGGCGGGGGCAGGGTGTGGGCACTCGACAGATGACGAGGGAAAATAAAATTAAGAAAAAAGAACACCACTTACCTTGCACTTGCACAAGGTAAGTGGTAAAAAAAAAATTATTTTCCCTCGTCGTCGTCTGTCGACTCCCTCCACCCCTCACCCCACCTCGCTTATCTGCACCGGCTGCTTCCGCTTAAAATTCAACAGCACACACATAATTAAACTCCACTACATTCCACTCCACAACACAAAATACCATACCACATAAGTATTGTCCATAACACACAATCCCACTCCACATAATTCCAATACGCTCAATACCACATAATTACTATCCACATCATTCCACTGCACACCACGCCACATAATTCCACTACACATACATCCACTCCACTGCATAACACATTAAGTAAAAAACATTTACAATGCCAATAGCTCCAGCTCTCGCAAATGCGAGACCTATTGCATTTACAATGCTTGTTTTAAAATATGCTCCATCTATGCCGATCTCCGTGCCGCATCTAGCCAAATCCTAAGAATTGTAAAAGTGTCATGTCGCACCATGTTTTGCACACCTATGTTCTTTCTAACGCCACAGCCTTTCTTCCCTGCTTTACATATGGCTTCAGATACATAGGCTCTGGCACCGTGAGCAGCTCGCTTTATGATGCACATATCAGTGTAGCCCACATCATACACACAGATACTCACAGGCCGTGATAGAGTATCCTTACACTTCCATGCGTGCATCACTGCACCAAAGTTTTAAAGTTTGTAAAGTGTTGCCAAACCAGTAGCCCTGTCAGCCACAGCAGCAACCTGCACCACAAACCCAATCTGATACAACCAGCATAAATAGAGCACACCTCGAACACAACACTTTGCGTGGTAATTACGTAGGTGGATTATGTTGCATAACTGAAGAATGCTTTACCCCGGCCCACCAAAGGAGAGCTGAGCACCCAGTGCAGAAACATCATGACGGCCCTTCAGCACACCCACCCATACAAAGATGTGCCACACCAAGCACCATTTACCTTCACAGTAATATACACAACCCACTTCAAAATCAAAGCTGAACACATTCTCTACTAATCCATAACAATCACATCCCAACTAACACAGACACATCTACAGGTGCCCTCTGCTGCCAGAGTAATCTTCATTCTGGAGCCCACTGTTTACTGTTCTTCAAATTAAAATTTGGGGACATATTTATGGGGATTTGGCGCAGGGCAGCAAGTCATCTTGCTGCACTGCCCTGCGTCACAGGGAAAGGGCATGAATGCACCTTATTTATCCAATACGGTGCATTCCTGTCCTTTCCCCCTGCGTTTGCCCCATTTCGGCAGCCTAGAGCCAATGCAGGCACCCTTACACCATGGTGCAACAGTGCCTGTGTCACAAGCAGGATTGTTTTTGTGCAGGAAGGGGCACCTTCCTGCACAAAAATAATCCTGAGAGGCTTTTTCCTCTTTCTATGTGTGCTGCACATAGGTTTTTAACCTTCGCATGTTATAAGGAATGCAAGTAAACGTATTTTGTTTTTAATGAAAAGACTGAGAGTGGTGCATTAGCTTAAACCACTCCGTTTCCTTAGAATGGCGGGCACAAGACGTAAAGTGTGTAACTTAAGGATCTGAAACCAAATGAAAGAAGTGCAAATTACATTTAATTCAGTGCAACACTTTACCAGATTTCTACAAAGCCATTCTCAATGTTCTACTCCCTCTAATGACACGAAGTGATTAGTAGTGACAAGCACAACTACCTGTCAAAAGAAGCCCAACATACAACTAGAACATCCAATCAAAATCATAATATTAAGCACTGAAATAGCACACCCTACAAACTAAATTATGTTTGGTGTTACCATTGTTCAACTCATTAGTATTCATTTTTTTGGGCTCGGTAAGAAGAAAGGCTGAATCACCCCTATCTGGATGTAAATTCATTAAAGATGCAGGTTAAACGCAGATGTGTGCATTAGAAACTCAAGCTGCAATCTTACTGGCTTTGTCGACTAAGTGAAAGTGAGTACAATAGCAAAACCAGAGTGATACCAGCCCTAGTCCGTTTCCCGTCAGGCTGGAGGCAGTGCCGGATTAAACCCTGTGGAGGCCCATAGGCAGTTGAAATTTCATGGGCACCCGTCACAAATTATCTCTAAATACGTTTTTAATTTTACCAACCAACAATTTTAAGAAACCAATTTTATTACACAAAACTAAACATTAACAATTATCATTGTTATTAAACAAAAATTAATTGGAAACAATTTAAGAGAGCTTGATTGTAATTTTCTTCTAAGATCAAATCAATATTATTTTGATCCGTTGTCGCGGACCCACTAAAAGAAGTGGTACCCATAGGTCGGTGCCTACTTTGCCTATTTGGTAATCTGGAACTGTCTGGAGGCAATGCCGAGATTAGATCTAAGCACTGAGTACTGGTTCTATCTTTTCAATACCATGTGAAGTTGGGCAGCTACCTCTTACTTGTAGTATCTGGTTGCAGTGCTGGTTGACACGGTTCTGGCTGTTGCCAACCCAACTAAACCATTCACCTGAGCAAACATGAATACCTGTCTCCAGAACTCCAAATGTCTGGTAGAAACAGAATCTTAAGAATCCAAGGGGTATATTAGCAACGATTTGCGATAATTATCGCAAAGCGCGCTTAGCGCTGTTTTTTTTATCGCCGGCTATCGCTGGATTTCATCGCCGAGATAGCGCGTTATTAGCAACGCTTATCTCCAAGGCGATAAAAAAATCCAGCGATGGCGGCGATATGCGAGAATATCGCAGGAAATCCTGCGTTAAAACACCAGCGATAGGGGAATCCTTGATGATAGGCCATGGTGGACTCAGCCTCACAATCCACCTCCCATTGAGAAAATAGGTAAGTCAAGTTTCTAGCAGGTGTTAAATTCCAGCGATAATCGCGGTTAGCGCGACTTTTTTTATCGCTTTGCGGGCATTGATAATAGGGGGAAGTTGTGTTTGCGACTGTTTGCAGTTGCTTTTAGTTGGGAACGCCTACTTTGCATGTCATTAGCGATAATTATCGCTGACATGCAAGGCGGCAACAAAACGGCCGCTATCGCCATTAAGCTGTCGCTAACAGCTGTTAGCGACAGCTTGCTAATAGAAGACTAGAGCTAGGGTTTTTAGCGTAGTCAGGAAGTGTGGCGCTCAGACTAGTATGCGTGGAGTGAAACTGAACTAGAGTAGGTATGGTGCTGCCAGGTCGGGGGATTTACCCAATAACCCCGGAGGTGTGTGAGTAACAGGACCCACACTGGGAAGATAAGCACAGTCCCGGGCACACGTCGTAAGGGTATAGCGGTAGTGTAACCGTATAGTTCGAATAACAGTTGTAGTGGTCGACACCTGTTTGAGTTGAAAAGTTATTTAATGAAAACCACTGAAATCACAATGTACAAGCCAGCCGACACGTGTTTCGTCACTCAGAATAATCAGGTGACTCTTCAGGGCAATGGACCGGTGAAAATTCCAACCCGGCCGGGGTGAAAGCAAAGAACTATGTATAACGGAGACGGGGCTCACGTAGAGACCAGGCACGGGGTGCGTGCCACGGAGTAGCCGGGAAGCCTGTGGGCGGTGAGGGCAGTAATGCCGGAGGAGAGGTAAACAGCGCAATGTAGCAGGCGGAGTATTGAGACGAAGGTGGAAGTGTCAGAACAAGCCAAGCAAATCCAGAAACTGCGGGAGGACAGGGTTCTAAAGCCAGGTGGCGGCGGAAGCAGTGAAGCAGGAAGGAGAGTAACGGCACTCCATAAGTTTGAAGCGTGCCGGGAGGCGGATAAGCCTGTGAGGTAGCTCCGTCAAGACCGGAGGTGCTTGTGCCCAGCTATCCCTCGGCACAAGCACCTCCGGTCTCGACGGAGCTACCTCACAGGCTTATCCGCCTCCCGGCACGCTTCAAACTTATGGAGCGCCGTTACTCTCCTTCCTGCTTCACTGCTTCCGCCGCCACCTGGCTTTAGAACCCTGTCCTCCCGCAGTTTCTGGATTTGCTTGGCTTGTTCTGACACTTCCACCTTCGTCTCAATACTTCCGCCTGCCACATTGCGCTGTTTACCTCTCCTCCGGCATTACTGCCCTCACCGCCCACAGGCTTCCCGGCTACTCCGTGGCACGCACCCCGTGCCTGGTCTCTACGTGGAGCCCGTCTCCCGTTATACATAGTTCTTTGCTTTCACCCGGCCGGGTTGGAATTTTCACCGGTCCATTGCCCTGAAGAGTCACCTGATTATTCTGAGTGACGAAACACGTGTCGGCTGGTTGTACATTGTGATTTCAGTGGTTTTCATTAAATAACTTTTCAACTCAAACAGGTGTCGACCACTACAACTGTTATTCGAACTATACGGTTACACTACCGCTATACCCTTACGACGTGTGCCCGGGACTGTGCTTAGCTTGCTAATAGGGCGATAAAAATTTCGCCGCTTTATCGGCAAAAAGTGGCGCTAAAGTGGCGATACTGCCCTTGATAATATGCCCCCAAGTTTTGCTCAAGTGGCACTTTAACAGATTTTGAGAGACCTCCACCTTCAAGCAATATTTCTCAAAAAATGCACCAAAGTTGGGAATGTTCTGACAGTGCTCGTCAGATTGGCCATGTCAATTCCCAGCTTTAAGAGGGACTTCAAAACACACTTCCATGGGAACTTCACCTGACCTGCGTTCATAGCCTAAACTAGATTCCACTTGGCTGCAGCTCCCACACACATCACTGTACTGTAAATCCTGCTGATAATCTAAAGTGCCTCATTTTCTCCTGGTCTTAGTAGCACTATATCCTGTAAAGTGCTCTGCCACTCCGCCCTGGTTCTTGGCAGCTGTATCAAAAACTAACGCAAATAAATAAATAAACCCCTGTGAAAGGAAAGCGGCATGCCCATCGCTTGCATGTGGAAATGGGCAGTGTCCGCCACTGGGCATGTGAAATTGTTAATGTCTGCCACTGGGCATGTCAAACTGGCTAAAATAAGACGCGTTGATGGGGAGATAGACATATCCATTGCCTGTTTCTGGGAACGTGAAACTGGCAAGAGCTGATCTGGAAAAAACAAAACTTAACAATATCTGATTAAAGCTAGAAAAAGACCTGTGGAATTGTCTTTAAATATTGACTTACCCTGGACAATATTAAAGACCCCGAATGCTTCCAAATACACTCTCTAGAATGCTTGTTCTAGACATTTGGTTGCTGGAGAGCTCAGAGCCCCAATCGCCGGAGGGGTTTGCTAAGCCCCAGCTCTGTTTATTTTCTAAGTGCTCTGCACACAGCATGTACTCGCTAATTGTTGTCATTATAATCGTCATGCTCTATTTGAAACCAATAAAGAAAAGGCTGCAAAACTCCTTTTTTGATCAGGCCCTCTCAGCTAAGAAGTGCATTAGAACAAACAATGTGACACAACTTTCCCCAAAGTTTCCAAGCAGTTCCTCATTCACTTTCTACCATCACAGTCTCTTCTCTCCATAAAATGACCATCAGGATTTCATCGAAATGACATTATTTTCTTTAAAAAATTCTTACACCTTCGCAGTTTTCATGTGACCTAAATAAGTAATTTGTTGTGATGGTCACGATCAGTAAAACTGAGGTTTTTATTTTGGGCTGGGGGCTGCGTGTCTAAGGGTGGGCAGCTAGACCACGAATGACAGAACCCCCAGGTTGACACAAATCCCACATTTGTAGGGGGCCTGAGTCACTTGGCGTTACTCCACTGCCGGAAAACACATCCTTCCAGCATTGTGGATGTTCTCACAATGCTGGACTGTGTGACGTGGAGGACACAATAATCACAGCCGTGAACCCCTCGAATGGGCTGTTGGGTTTATTGGTAGCGCCAGAGACCCCAAATGGAGTAGTTTGTTCTGAATAAATTCTGCAAGTTAATGAAAGAATAGAGGCAATGGGCGGAGAACTGTGAAAACAATATTACTGAAAAAAAAGGTGAAAAATATAAAACTATAAAAATATAAGCAAGTGAAAAAGAATGCCAAAGAGAGAGAACGTATGAAGTAAACTAACAAAAAAACTCTAAGAAGCTAAAAAGTCTTGTAAAGTGAAAATAGGAATAACAAAATAGCAATAATTGACAAAGCCAATGGGTCTCGGTTCTAAAAGACCCAGCTGTTGGTGTTGCCAGAGCTTTTTTAACTGACATTTATTTGCATGCATCACTTTGCATGCGCGCCAGAACAATGATGGGGGTGCCATTTTCTTTGGGTTTTTTTATTTACCGAACTAAGGGGCTCATTATGATGGCGGGCGGACTTGGTCCGCCCGCCACCATAGCGGTGTTTGGGACCGCCCACCAGACATGCGGCGGTTCCACCACTGCTATTAGGATGCGCTCGCCATACTGGCGGGTGCATCCTGGGCCTTTATCATTGCGGGCGGTGCTGCTGGTTGCAGCACCGTCCACAATGATAAAGGTGCATGCACCGCATTTCCCTGCACCACGTGGCAGGCACCACGCGGTGCCTGCCACTTGGTGCATGGAACTGCAGGGGGGTACCATGGGTACCCCCCCCACACACAGAGGGGGCCCGCAACAGGCCCCCAAAGCCAGTCTCCGCCTGTCTTTTTGCGGCGGGATATCTGCCGCAAAAAGACAGGCGGAAAGGGATACCGTAATCCCTACGGCGGTGCCTGCACGGCACCGCCGCAATGTTGCCCTGGTTCCGGGTTCCGCAAGGTGGCCGGAAAAGGACCGCCTTGCGAAACCATGGCGGACGGACTTTCCGTCCGCCGCGGAACCCTTGTGATTCCCACCGCCATCCTAATTTGGCCCTAAAATGGCCTACGTCACTTGAATTGGTAAATAAAAAATAACTTTTTTTTGTAGCGAGAAAGTGCTTTCTGCACTGTAGAGCAGCCTGGCAGCAAAAATATACATATAATAGATGGATGGATAGATAGATAGATAGATAGATAGATAGATAGATAGATAGATAGATAGACAGATAGATAGATACGGACCGCAAGGAGTTTGGGAAGCACTGGAGAGGCGGTTGGAGGAGAGCGATGGGGTGGAGTAATAGCAAGTGGGCAGAGAGTGTAGGAGCAACAAATGCACTTGAGGCTGGATTTGGTGAGCCCAAAAGAAAAAGAAGCAAAAAAGCCAAAGAGGGTTGGGGAAAGCAATGGATAAGCTTGGTGAAATGATGAGGGAACAACATACAGCATGGGGGGCAGAAGAACACAAGGGAGAGAGCTATAAAACACATGCACTCTCATGGAGCACTGAACGAAAGAAGTTCACTAAATGTGAGCAGTGGAAGGAATGGAGTCAGCTAATCAAAGAGGCTAAGTGCCAGATAAGGAATAAAAATTAGCTGATGAATGCAAGCCATCAAATAGGAAGCAAGCAAATGAGAGTGGCAATAAATCTAGCCGATTATAAGCAATGGGTCCCCAGAATGCTTCCATCTACAGGCAACAAAAAGTTGTCTGTGAGGTGAGACCTATAAAAGGAATCCAGTCGAGTTAGAAGTGGAAGGATACAACTCATCCAATGAGAGCACTGCAAGACCAAAATGGTTCTAGATGGGAACAAACACAAGAATAGGGAGAAAAGTAATTAAATCAAGAGCAGACATGTGAGATAGACAACAAAGCCATCCAATCGTGAGTAAGAGGTTGACCAAGCCTACTCTAATTTGAGATATGTATTGGAATCAATAGGTCTGCCTACAGACAACTGAAGTTTTCTAAGCCGACTTGTTAAAAGCTCCTAAAATTAAAATGTATGAATGGGATTTATTGGGTGGGAGATGTGCTGTGTTTTGTGGTGAGCTAAGTTGTTAGTAGTGAGGTTACTACAGTGGACCTGTGGTGTGCATGGCTGTGGCTACAAATGTCTAACTGATTGAACATGAAGAAGTTGCCCTAAAAAACTGCAGGACTTTGAGGATTACTTTACTATGTTTCCCTTTTAAACTGTACAATTTGGCAACATATGTAACTAGTGCATTGACTGAAATAGGAAACGTATTAAAGTTAAAAATCACTGTGAGTACAATTGTTATCATCCGCAGGACATGTAATCTCGCTGACACCACGAACTTGTGTTATCGGCCGCATCAGAATTATTGGCCTACAAGTGATGTTTCCTATTTCTGAATATAGATAGTGTTTGCTTTCAGTTTTTATGTGTTCGGGCACAACTAAGCCCCGTCTTTTGTCACCCAACATAACATTCTTGTTATCCTCCCAAAACCCTACAACTCACTGTGTAAAAGTCAAACTGCTACAGGGTCCTTATGGAACATTGTGCCCTATGAGCCTCATAGACATCATTCACTTGTAGGTGGCCACGCAGAGGCCAAAAGTAAAAACATTCAGCATTTCTGAAGCCCGGGGGCAAATCCATGCTATGCATTCAGTTCAGGATGTCTTCAGCTAAGATTTTGAGACTGGTTTTAGGAAAATGAAATGTATACTCCCAATCGTGTATCAATAGGCCTTGGATTAGTAATCTAAATAATGTAAAGTAGGCAATTTGTATTAATGCTTGTCCTGGAGAGAAAGGCACCCTTTCTAGTAGTCGCAATAATGTGGGTGGGTGTTTTGGCCATCTGGGGTAGAATAGCCGGTTCGGTTGTAGGGGTGGATCACGAAGCAGGGAGATTGGACTATCATGCTTGGGTGGCTCATTTCCCTGGGGACCACCAAATGAGTTTTCCACCCAGTTACAGAAACTCAATCACGATGCAGGTTCATTACTGAGGATGTTTGCCAAATACAGGGCAATGCGTTCTGATGATCAGGGTTAATATAATGTTAAGTACAATGGCGGACCACCAGGAATGTCAACCAGAGAGAAGTTTTAGAGTTGTTATTTTTCATTTTCTTGGTTTTGAGTACAAAGGGAGCTGAGTGGTCGGGCTTGTGTCCATGCAGACTGGCTAGTCGGTGGGTGGGGGGCAGCAAGGCCACTCAGGTAGAAATATTCAAAGGTTTAGGAGGTCGGAATAGACAAGCAGGAACTTCAGATCTTTGTAGGATCGACCATCTTCAAAAGTGGGTTAAAGGGACTGAATAGAGCCAGTAGGCCATGGATAGGGATCAATGACAGAGTATCGACATTAAAAATATAGAGGTACAAAAATATCGAAGCAAAAATATCATTGTCCAGAATATCGAAGACCTATCTACATAATGGTAAGTACAAAAATATCGAGTAAAAAATATCGTTAAAAATATCGTTGTTAAAAATATCGTTTTTTAATGTTTAAAAAATAATGTAAAACAAAGTAAATAATACATATAATTAAAAAAACAGTTAGAATTATTAGAAAATGTTTAAAATGATAAGTAATACATATAATGTGAAAATAAATTAAACATACATATATATAAAATATAATATATATAGTTACTTAATAATATTGATAAATATTTATTTTAATAAATTATAAATTGTTAGAAACATATTAAAAATTATAAATACATATATACATACACCAATAACATAAAAATAAAAATAGAATAAATATATAACAAATTAAAATAGTAAAATATTTTTAATCTTTTTAAAATACATTTTACACTACATTAACTGAAACAGTAGAGAAAATATTGGATAGCGGAGGGGATAAAATTACTATTCCCACTCCAGAGAGTGCAACAGTAGGGAAAGTGTTGGATAGCGTAGGGATAAAAATGACTATTCCCACTCCAGTGAGTGCAACAGTAGGGAAAGTGTTGGATAGCAAGGGTAACAAATTACTATTCCCAATCCAGTGAGTGCAACAGTAGGGAAAGTGTTGGATAACGTAAAGGTAAAAATTACTATTCCCACTCCAGAGAGTGCAACAGTAGGGAAAGTGTTGGATAGCGAAGGGGTAAAAATTACTATTCCCACTCCAGTGAGTGCAACAGGAGGGAAAGTGTTGGATAGCGTAGGGGTAAAAATTACTATCCCCACTCCAGTGAGTGCAACAGTAGGGAAAGTGTTGGATAGCGGAGGGGTAAAAATTACTATTCCCACTCCAGAGAGTGCAACAGTAATGAACGTGTTGGATAGCGTAGGGATAAAAATTACTATTCCCACTCCAGTGAGTGCAACAGTAGGGAAAGTGTTGGATAGCGAAGGGTAAAAATTTACCATTCCCACTCCAGAGAGTGCAACAGTAGGGAAAGTGCTGGATAGCAAAGGGGTAAAAATTACTATTCCCACTCCAGTGAGTGCAACAGTAGGGAAAGTGTTGAATAGCGTAGGGGTAAAAATTACTATTCCCACTCCAGTGAGTGCAACAGTAGGGAAATTGTTGGATAGCGTAGGGGTAAAAATTACTATTCCCACTCCAGAGAGTGCAACAGTAGGGAAAGTATTGGATAGCAGAGGTGTAAAAATTACTATTCCCACTCCGGAGAGTGCAACAGTAGGGAAAGTGTTGGATAGCGTAGGGGTAAAAATTGCTATTCCCACTCCAGTGAGTGCAACAGTAGGGAAAATGTTGGATAGCGGAGGGGTAAAAATTACTATTCCCACTCTAGAGAGTGTAACAGTAGGCAAAGTGTTGGATAGCAGAGGGTTAAAATTAATATTTCCCAAAAATTTAAAGAAAAAGAAAAAAAAAAATAGCAACTACAATACAAAAACTGTTAACACAAAAATAAAAACCATATAAAAATATTTAAAAAATCCAAAAGATAGAAAAATAATTTAATGTTAAAAAATACTAAAAATTAACTACAAACATTAATTTATAAAAGTTTAAAAACAACATTTTACAAACAAATAACTATCTTTAAAATTAATTAATTATAATCAAAAAAATATTTATTAATGATTTTTAAATACATTTCTTCACACCATATTCCCCTATAAATGCACAAACAACTCCTACAGATTTGATACAATTAACATATTTACCAATTAATTATTTATAATTTTCAAACAATTAATAATTAATTATTAATAAACAAATTACCACAAACACTAAAAATTGAAATATAAAATAAATACTAATAAATAAAAAATATTAATTACTTTATTTTAATTAAATTACTTCCCACCCTATTCCCCTATAAACCTACAACCCGCTTTTTAAAAAAAATAACCCTATTAACATAATTGTCAATTAAATAATTATAAAAAATTCATAACCAATTAATAATTATTTAATAATAAATTAATTATAAATACTAATAAATAAAAATTACTAATTACTTTATTGTAATTTAGGGGCCTATTAGGATGGCGGTTCGATGTCCACCGCCGGGCCGGCGGTGGCGCCCGCTGGACCGGCGGTGGACATCCGCCCGCGATCGCAACCAAGAAAACCGCCGGTCAAATTAGGATGGCGGTGGTGACCGCGGAGGTGGGAAATTCCGACCGCCGCTTTTCCGCCGGTTACCATCTGCACTCCTGCCTGGCAGACGGAGCAGGACCGGGATAATGGTGGCGGTGCAGAGCAGGCTCCGCCGGCAGGATTATGATGCCGGCGGTAGCCAGCCTTTCCTCAGCGGTCAAACCGCCATGGAAAGGCATGCGGAGATTGTCTTCCGGGGGCCCGTTGCGGGCCCCCAATGTGTTGGGGGGGTGTGGGTGCACTGGGGGGTACCCATGGTCCCCCCCTAGATTTCCCTGTACCAGGTGGCAGGCACTGAGCAGTGCCTGCCAGGCAGTGCAGGGAAATGCAGGACATGCTCCTTTCGGCATCGCGGCGGTGCTGCAGGCAGCAGCAACCGCCGCAATGTTAAGGCCCTTGATCAGACCGCCGCGGTCGGATTTTGACCGTGGGTCATCGTAATTCGACCGGCGGTGATGTCGCGGTCCATGCGGGCGGTCTTTTCCCGCTACCATGGCAGTCGGGGAGGTTTTCCGACCGCCATCGTAATAGGCCCCTAAATTACTTCCCACCCTATTCCCCTCTAAACCCACAACCCGCTCCTAAAAAAATAACACAATATAATTATCAATTAATCACTTAATAACAATTAATAACAAATTACTAATTATTTAATCATAAATTAATTATAAATACTAATAAATAAATATTAATAATTACTTTATTTTAATTAAATTACTTCCCACCCTATTCCCTATAAACCTACAACCCACTCCTAAAAAAAATAACACAATTAATACAATTATCAATTAATTAATTAATCAAAATTAAAAACCAATTAATAATTAATTAATACATTATTTATAAATATTAATAAATTAAAATTAATAATTACTTTATTATAATTAAATTACTTATAAACCCACAAGCCGCTACAGAACTAAAATACGCAAAAATTAATTAAAATAAAATTAATTACTGCTAAATATTTAACACATACATTTAAAAAAAAGCTATACTTAAACAAAAAAATTATATCACATACTTTTAACACATACTAAAATACAGAACACTAATATAAATATCAATATTATTAACAACGATATTTTTAGAAACGATATTACTGTCTTCGATATTAAAAAAAACGATATTTCTTACCTTACTGTCGATATTCTGAACCACGATATTCTTGCAGTCGATATTCTTGTACCTCGATTTTTAAAACTCAATATTATGGTACTTCGAAAAAAAACAACTCGATTTTCTGTCTGTGCACCCATGGACAGGATGGCCGAAAGGTCCAGTGGTAAGAGATGCTGTATACTCAAGAGGCAGGCTATTGTAAGGAAAGGTATCTATTATTTGTCCGCTCACTGTATGGCGACGAGTCAAGTGCTCAAACTTTTAACATGTAAACACACCTTTTCATATTTAGCTGCACACTCTCTTGCTCAAAGCTATGTTTAGTACATTTAAGTTTAGTACAATGTAGATGCAAAAGCCATCAAGAAGGCGGCTGAGAATATGGTCCAGCTGGAGCATCAGTTATCCTTACAGAAATGTCTCTAGAGATTATCACTTTTCAAACGATAAAAAAACATATGTTTTGCTATGTAGTTCATTCCTTCAATGGGATAACTTCAAATTATGACTTAATCACCACTTCAACAAGTGAAGCTTCTGACTTTGGAGTGTGTTGTTGTTGCAATGTGTTGTGACAAATTAGCGTATTGGTGTGATGTTATATTCCTAGTTTAGTAGAGCCATAAAAAACTATAAGATGAAGGGGTATATTTACAAGCCCTTAACGCCACCGGCGCGTCACTTTTTTTGACGCTTCGGTGGCGTTGCTTTCAACCCAATATTTACAAGGTGGCCTTAATCCATTTAATGTGGCTTAACGCCACCTTGTAAACATGCCCTTTATTGCAGCGGTCTGCTGCGGCAAAGGGGCGTACAGTGGGGGTTGCTGTGGGCGTTCTGCCACAACACCCATTGCTTTTTGACACTTAGCCATATTTTCAAGGTATGGGGCAGCGCCAAAAATAAGACCAGGAAATACCTGGTCTTAAACAGGCGATACAAGGAGAAATGCTTTATTTCTCATCGTATTTTGCTCTTTCCATGTGTGCTTCATTCTGCAGCACACCTAGAAACAGCAAATCGACTGTAAAGATTGTTTACGTGCAGGAAGGTGTCCCTTCCTGTACATTAACAATCGCCCCTGCAGTGCAGGAACCCTTGCAACACGGCACATAGGTGCCTGCGCTGGAGCCAGACTGCTTTTTTAGCACCTGCGCTAGGGGAAATGCTGGGGTGTGCCGTATTTTTGTAAATACGGCGCACCCCTGTGTTTAAAGAAAAAGTCGGAACGCAGCGTTAGTAATTTTAGAGTAACACTGCGCTCCGACATTTTTTTGAAAATATCCCCCGAAGTGACTTGGGATACTTCCTCTATTTTTAAGTCCTGTACATAGAAGGAAAAATCTGCTAGAGGCAGAGAATGCATTAGCTGGACAGGAGCTAATGAAACATGGAGGTTCAGCAAGGCAATGCTGATCAAAAGAGCATGCACTAGAGGGAAGGAGGGGCAGGGTGGAACGAGGGACAGGGAGGCATCAAAGGGGAACTGGTGGAACTCCACTAATTTCATGTGAATGTAACACATTGAAGCACAGACTTGCTGGGTCGAGTCTCACTTTTTGGAACACAATTTTAGCCCAATGTTTTTTAAATCTAACTTCCTTGTGCACAACTTTCATTCATCTAATGTAAATCTCACACCATGAAACACAATTTCATCACTGGATGTGAGTCCAACACTGTGGTTCACACCGAAAAAGAGCCACACGCCTTTGTGTGCAGTCTCATTCACTGGAAGGGACTTTCACCTTTGGGAACAAAGTGTCACTCACTGAGTATGAGTCTTCACTCAGATGGAGCTCACTCAGATTTACTGAGTGTGAGTCTCACACCTCAGTTCTCACTTTTTAACAGGGCAACTGGCAAAAGGTGGAGGGATGGCGTTCGGCAGTTCCGGGCCCAGCCACTGGATGGCGGAGTGGTGCACAGCATGTGAATCCAGAGGATTCTTCAAGCTGCAAAAATACACCACCAGGTAAGAAACTATAGATTACTCAACTTTTGAGTATTCTGCAGGCGCCAGACTGGGTCTGGATGATTTCGCAGCAGTGTTCCCACATACCACTAAGTTGCACTTTTCAGCTCTGCGTTCGCTTTGCTCTGTCTTGGAAGTGACAGAGTGGAGCTGAATGTAAGGGCTATCCCGGTGTGTCAACGTCCGTTCCTTTCTTTCCGTGCCTTCAAATGTGGATCTGTTGCACCTCTCCCTTTGTTGCCAGTTTGACGAGATTTTCAAATGTAATTCCAGTGAGCAAGGGAACAGTTTCCCTACCTAAAACTACAGGGTTCAAACCATGCCATGACTGTTGTAAACATGTTGGTGATGCACTTGCACGAGGTATGCCTTTGGTGTTTGGTTTGGGGCATGACTCCAAGTTGTGCGATGAATGTGCCCTCATGCACCTGAAGGTGATGTGGGACCATGAAGTGAGGCTGTATGTCAGTAAACATCAAAACAATTCATGGGCCTCACGCAACTCTTACCCCCAAGTCAAGTGCTCATACCCATTTATCTCTTTTTTTAAATTTTATTTTTCCCCAAGAGAGGAGCATAAACCATTAGGCACATTGTGTTACAGTACGGGCAGTTAGATTACATATATTTCATTGCAAAAAATAACATGTCATACATAATGGGACTTCCACTAACAAAGAGACAGAGAGCTGGCAAAAACAGAAAAACTGTAGAGACACGGTGGGCGATAAACAGAATAAGACCAAAAAGGGAAAAAACCCACACCATCTTCCGATAATCTGCGACGACTAATATCCCATAAGTAGTGCTGATGCCAAAGCCTCACTGGTGATACATAGCAACCCTCCCAGTTATCGACCGGGAACTGGCCAATCCTTGCCCCCTGGGGTGCCGATCAGCCACCTGGTCATTGGGGACTAGATCTATTTTCCCAATTTTCATAGCTCCCCTACCCTTGGAGTTACATAATGCACTTTCCACATCCTAGATACTCACTAAATGCCCTAAGCAGGCCTGAAACATGGGGGGATCGCACTTTTCCATGCTGTTGCAATTAACAAATGGGCTACTGTCATAGAAATAAAAATAAAATATTTATTACTTTACTCCTAATTCAGCATCTCCAATGCACTACCCGGTATTGCACCCTATACCTCTCTCAATATATCCTCTACCTCAACTCTCTGACTCATCCTTAACCCCATTCTGCTACTATGATCGCCAAAATAACCCTTTCTAGACTCTTCCCTCCTCTATCCATCCTTGCATCATCTCAAACCTTTTTTTAGTATTCAGATCTCCCAAACAAGCCTTTCTAAACCCTTCCCTCTGACTTTTCCTCCCTCCACCTCCCCTTTACTCATCCCAAACCTCCTCCTACTGCTATCATCTCCCAAAAAAACACTTTCTAGACCCTTCCCTGTTCTATCCCTTCACTATACTTTGCAATCCAACTAACAAACTTGCATGTCCACCGCTCAAATTAATTTCATATTTACCTATACTAATTGCCCACTAATCCTGTTTGGGTTCAGGAGTAGTTTGCTACCCACCGAAAAGCGCTTTAACACCTCACCAGGGGTAGCAATCGCTATATAAATGCAAACCCTTCCCTCTTCTATACCTTCACTATCCTTTTCAATTCAACTAACAAACTTGCATGTCCATCGCTCAAATTAATTTCATATCTCCCTATACTAATTCACCACTAATCCTTTTTGGGTTCCGGAGTAGCGTGCTACTCGCTGAAAAGCACTTCGACACCTCTTCAGGGATAGTAAGCGCTATATAAATGCAATTACAATACAGCATGGTCTTGCTCACTGGGTGAAATCCTCACTTCTTTGAGCACAGTCTCTATCTTGGCCAGTAATGCTAGCCCAAAATCTACAGCCTTTCACTCCTGCAGATAATTGGTCTAGAGATCTTTGGTGAGGCCGTGTCTAGTTCCTTGAGGAGGGCTCAACGGTCCAGGATTGTCCTCACTAATATTCTGGAGGTGTGTGGGTGTTATTGGACAGTGCTCCAGAGGGAGACTTTGGGGAAGGAGCAGGCTATATTTCCATCCTCAGTGAACTGGATGGACATCCTCAGTTTGGTCAATAGGTCACGTCCTACTTTATTGGTCAGGGAGGATGGATAGAACAATAATTGTTCTCTGATCTTTTCTAGTAAGAAAGACAAACAGAAGGGCCAGGAACAGGATTTCAAAAAACAATTCTGCTTGGAGTAATCAACGCACAATGGTGAAGGTTTGGATGAGAAAGTGTGCATAACCATGGTTGCTGCCAATTTTCAGGCAGTTTTGTGGTTCAAAATGGAGAATTTGTGAGTACAGCGTGACAGAGGGGAAAACGTGAAGTGTGACGGTATGGGGAGGCATGGTCACAAAATGAAAAGAGACAGTGGGGGTTCTTGAGGGAATGAAAAAGAAGGAACACAAAGGACGTGGAAAAAGAAATATGGAGGAAAGACAGGAGGAGGAAAAACGCATAGAGAGGTTTGTGGTACTCAGAATTAGTGAGAATGTGGGGAGTGTGAGGTGCCAAGAGAGACAGACGAGGAAAGGTACAGAGCATAACAATGCACAACAGCTGACACAACATAGTGGCCATGAAGATCATGAAGGCAAAGGTACAATCTGTGTGAAGGCTGTGGCAAGGACTGAGGAGGTGAAGATGGGGCCTGGCACACACAACAGCATTCTCAGTCTTCAGTAATGGGCAAGTACCGGCTATGCAGAGTGCACGGGGTCCTGGGGGACAGATGAAGCGAGGTAGGGAAACAGTGTCACAGAGAAACCTTCCACCACCAACACAACATGGTGTCCACAGCAGTTCCAAAAACGTAATCAGCACACCAGTAGGAGGACAGGCAAACAGAATATTCCATTGTTTATTATTTGTGATGTGCAAACAAATGCCAGGGAGCCAGCCTAAAGGTGTAGCAAACAATAAAACAAACATAAATCTGATAATTTACATGGCAACAATAATAACATAGGCCTAAGCAGCTTGGCATTAGTTAAACACCATAAAATTCAGCAAGGCTTAAATCCAAGTTGAAGGAGGTAGTGGAAGTGTGAAAGGAGGCAGACCGAGGGCTGCGATGAGAGACAGAAATCATGAGTGGCATCGTGAGTGCAACACCTTCAGCTCGCTGGTCACCAGGAAGCTGGGGATAAAGGAAGTTGGGCTACCAGGGGCATCATAGAAGCAGGGACAGTAGATGAAACTCTGTTCCACTTTTGGCCTATTCCCAGTGACAATTGACTTTAACATAGTCTTACTACTTCTGTAAATACTTAAACTTGAGGTAAAACGTCCTCAATTCCTATACCAGTCGCCTCCTAGGCGTGGAAGACTCTGGAAATGCTGTGCAAAGTTAAGCAACTTGTGATCACTAGACTCTGAGATGTATGACCTATAGGCCACAGCACCTATAATCAGGAAGCAACCAAAGCATCCTGCTCTACCAGGTCACAAGGCCTGAAGAGCTACGTCTCTGAGAATCTAAGATTCTGAAAGGTAATTTTGCCATTTGTGGATACAACTCCATGATGCTCCACCTCCCACACACCTCCTCTGTTCAATGAATGAGGCTATGGAAATAAATTTAGGGGAAAATCTCATCAATGGACAGCCTGCTGGCAACCACATATAGGCAAAGCAATTAATGGCAAGAAAAAGACAAATTCTTTCTTAGCCAGGACACACATAGCTAGCATTAGGGCGCGGATCTGTCCTCAGCACATTGTTCTCACATCTTTGGTGTGCCACCAAATGTCATGATCTGAATTCAACTGGTAAAATCAAGCTGTAACTCTTCAATTTTCGGATCCAAGCACTGGGTAGGGTACGCTTCTCCGTAAAAATCCTTTCTTTGCCCTTATTAGTGTGTGACTGCGCCGTGAAATTTCCAAGCAGGGCCAGCCTCTTTCTCTGCTGCTTCAATGTATGTTTCCTGGGTAGGACACAATTGGAAACACTCCACTGGCTAACGGTGTAAGAAAAAATGAACTTCAGAACACCTTCTTTGCCTGTTTTAAGTATATTTGAACTGTGTCTCTGAATAGAGGCCAAATACATTGAAAGATCTTAAACACAATGCACCAATTGTGTACTCCTTTTAAATATCTTGGGCCCAGATGGACTATTACCAGATTAGAATAGCATTAATTAGACACACATGAAGAAATATGTATATATATATAGGCGTCCTGTGTTGGGTGTTGCAGCACATGAATTAATTATATGCAATAAAAAGGAACGACTGAAGAAAGCAGACTCACCGGTGTTTTTTGGCTGTTTCGCAGAGTGAGTGCAGCCGGACCGCTTCAGACAAGCAGTCATTGAGGTGTTTTTTTTTTTTTCTTTTTGTGAAGGGTAGATGTTATTCCGCCTGTAAAGGAGACGGAGAACCCAAACGATCCAGAGGAAACAGCGGGCGTGAGTGTTTTTCCTTTCTCCCTCTCAATTTGCATACAAGCGGCAGACGCGTAAAGAGGTTAATTTATGAATTCATGACTTCGCCACACAAAGGAATATATTCAATAAGTTCAGTGATATGGAGAGAGAGGAGGCAGCAGAACTATACATAATACCAGTGATGGACGTCTTTGGCAGAAATATACATAATACCAGTGATGGAGTGAAAGGGGCATCAAGTAGTAAAAATACACAAAGTAATTTGAAAAGCCTGAATCATACGTTGGAGAGGATATATGAAAGGGAGATCAGAAAATGGTGGGAGGCAACATCATTGCAAAGATATCTCGATGTGGACCGGATTCCAAGGAGACTAGGAATCTACACAGTTCCATCGTAATCAAAATCCTGATCCCCTGTTACTTCAGGAATGGGCAGAATTCACTAGAGTCTGCAAAAGGAATGGTCAAAATTTTGATTAAATATGCCTGGAGTGACAGGAAAAAGTAATTGGATGAAATAAAGAAACTTGAGGATACCATTGCATTGGATAAAGACACTAGTCTGAGTGAAGACTTGAAACAACAAATGAAAAAGAGATTAACGGACTATGGGAGTTCGATTAGACATCGCACACAAACCAAGTTCATAAGAGATGAACGTGACTATGAATCTGGGCGCATTTTGACATTCACAAAAAAATTTGATGCCCCAAGGAAACAACTCAACCTGGGGAAAATACCCACAAATGTTTCATCCATGGAGACCTCAGAATCAGAAGTGGAAATATCGGAGGGAGAACCCACAATAAGGGTAGGAGAGAAAGAAAATGCACCCACTTATTTTCACGAATACCAGCTGATCAGACAAACCCGCCAACGTCCACCTCAACGTACCCACTCCCCGGAAAGAAAAGAAGGAAAACCAGAAGGGGGAACGAAAGGAAAGGGGAGCTTCCCCAAACCAATGTGTGACACGGAGCAAACGGGGGGAATGGAAATAGGAGGTACAAAACAAACAGTGGTCAACTTATCAAGCAGAGAACTAACGTTGGATGAAAAACGGGTGCTTGAATTTGGCCTGACATTCTGCCCTACAGCACAATTTGACTATGAAAAATCAGAATTGATTTATATAAATACATAAGAAAACTTAAACTGATGAAAATACATCCATTGCATCCTAAAAAGATGAGAAATTCAGAAATACGGAAGGAGAAAGTACAGATGTGCTAACAGGAAAAGATCTTGAGGCACTCATGACATTGGGAGAATTGGAAGAATTCTCAAATCCGGATGAAGGAACAAAGGGGCATAAGGATTTGGCAGAATTCCTGGAAAATGTAGGAATCGCTCAGAAAACGGCATCAGTAATTTAAAAGCCAAATCAATCTTTATTCCGCAGACACCTCATGATGTGATCGACACGTTCCAAGACATAGTAATAGAGGAATTGAAAAATGTACAATCGGAAGGTCCTAATCTGATGAGGAATAACATCACTCCAAGTCAATGGAAAGCTATCATGGACCTCAAGACTGATGAAACTCTAATAATTAAACCCTCAGATAAAGGTGGCAACGTAGTACTATTAAATAAGGAACAGTACCTGGGGGAAGTTCACAGGCATCTGTGCATAAAATAATGTTATACACTTATCACCAGAATGACATATGAGGACAGTGTACAGAATTTTTACAAGCTGCTAATTAAATAGAAGGAAAAGGGAATTTTGAGAGACCATGATTTCAACTTTATGTTATGTATTGTGAATATTCAGAACTACGTACTTTTTATCACCTTCCGAAAGTGCATAAAAATCAGGTGGACCCCCCAGGGCGTCTGATTGTATCTTCCAAGAATAGCCTTCTGGAAAACACCTCACTTTACATAGATTGTTTTC
Organism: Calotriton arnoldi; assembly: GCA_963921515.1. NCBI lineage: Eukaryota > Metazoa > Chordata > Amphibia > Caudata > Salamandridae > Calotriton > Calotriton arnoldi. The sequence goes on from CAWUFW010004577.1 coordinate 1,488,691, forward strand.
TTAGCCCTTTTTTAAGGACCTTAGTTCATACGTAAAGGACACAAAGGATTTCTTACGGATTATTGAAGATATCCAGTGGGAACAGAATATGTTGCTCATAACGCTGGATATAACGAGCCTCTATACATGCATTACCCATGAGAAGGGGCTGGCTGCAGTACAATTCTTCTTAAATAGAAGAGCCCTCAAATATCAAGAACACAATGCAATGTTGCTTGAATTAACATCATTTTATCTAAATAACATTTTTTTTATTTGCAGGGGATCTTTACCAGCAGCAACAGGGGACTGCCATGGGCATGTGCTTCACCCCCAGCTATGCAAATTTATTCATTGGCTGGTGGAAGAAGCACGTGGCCTGGGCAGAAACAAATGAGAAATGGATGGACAACGTAGCCCTATGGGCTCGTTATATAGATGATCTCTTCATTATTTGGAAGGGTACACATCATGAAGCTGAGGATTACATTACTGTTTTGAATCAAAACAAATTCAACTTACACTTCACCGAATGCATCAGTAACATACAGGTGGCATATCTAGACCTTACAGTCTTTTTAGGGAATGAGAAACTGCAAACCACACTGTTTCGGAAACCGACTGCAGGGAATAGTATTCTACATATAGGTAGCTTCCATCCTCGGAGTGAAATAGGCAGTATTCCTTATGGAGAGCTTTTACGTATCAAACGAAATTGCTCAACAGTAGATGAGTGCAAAAAGGTGCAGGGCCTAGCTCTCAATAGATTCAGAGAGAGAGGCTACTCTGAAGGAATCCTACAAGAAGCGGCTAAGAAGACAAGCAAAATACAAAGGCAGCAACTGCTATTAGAGAAAGATAAATTAACGAAAGGGAATCAAGAGCAGCATAGGATAAGAATGATCACTGATTACACTGTTAACTCCTCAGAAGTGTATCAAATATTTTGCAGAAATTGGCGTATCCTCAAGAACAATCATGTGATAGGATCACACCTCCCTCAATCTCCACTTATCACATATCCGAGAGGTCCCTCATTAAAAGATCATTTGGTAAGAAGTCATTTCACGACAGGGAGAAGGAAAAAAGGTCTACTTACAGGTTTTTACCCAGGTATGAGATGCAAAGGATGCAGGAATAGTCACAAAGTTCGTGAATTTCAAATACCTGGCAGGAAAACTAAAAGAAGAATAAATTAATTGCTCAATTGTAATTCCGAATTTACTGTATATTGCCTCGCATGTCCATGTGGAAAGCAATACGTGGGAAGTACCAATGATCCGGCTAAAGAAAGAGTGCTTCAGCATATGCTGGCAATCAAAAATAGGGACCACACATATCCAGTGGCCTGTCATTTAGAAGAAAAACATAGTAGCAGCTGCAATTTGCTCAAATACTTCTGTATAGATCAGGTGCCTAAGGAGGGAAGAGGAGGAAATAGAACTAAAAGCTATGGGTTCTAGAATCAAGATACATAATTGAGTTACAAACTAAACATCCGAGTGGATTAAACAACAAGGAAGAATTGTGGATACACATAGGAAAAACTGTAACCCAGAAAACCCCCCTCCCACGCACTCCCCCTCTCTCTCTCTCCCCCTTTCCTTCTCTTAGATATTATATCTAGTTTGGGCATAAACGGTTCCATAGCCCATTCAGGACGAGATAACAACAAACATGGCAGATCCAACTTATGTACCTTCCACACAATTTAGCAAACACCCCTAAAAAAGGTAGAATATTCATGCTGCTAAAATAGTATTAATTTATTAATTTTTGCTCCAAAGCCCATTCAGGGCATAACTATGTGAATGGCAGCAGACTTTAATAAATTAAAATTAATTAGCGGCTCAATAAAAAATATTGATGACGTTTTAATCATGTATGAAATACAAGTAAATCCCTGGAATTATTGTGAATGTAATTAAATGAACTATGTTGATGTTGAATGGGGATGTTACAATGAATAACAGTTTTCATTTGTATTAGTGTTAACCATTCTAAGATGGCCGCTAAGAAAATGTACATTTTGTTTTGCTGCTTTGTCCTTTGTTGATTTCAATGCCTGACCAAAGCAATGAACTGCCCCCACCATCCTTTTGTTTTAAATCAATGAAAAAATGAAGCCACACTGACATTGAAAAAGGCGATCGTGCCGAAACACGTCTGTCCAGTGTTTTCTTGATGTGTTGGCAATAAAAAGGAAATAATAACAAGCTCACAAGTTTTTTGTGGTTGTGACGGGACCACTGACATGGAAAATACATATATATATATATATATATATATATATATATATATATATATATATTGATCACAACCCCTGCTCCAAAAGGAAAAAGGCACACACACGAAGATTGTATGGTTATGGCTTATTTAATGAGATGGGCCTCCCACGACCCAGCAGCCAAAAGAGACGCGTTTCGGCTGTAAGAACAGCCTTTATCAATCTGATGGGCGCCATGTTATGCATATATTATATAGTGTTCAATTCATGGAAATAGTAAAAATACTGAAGATACTACATGTTAAAACACAAACGAAATAGACTGCTTAATACATAAAAAATACATTGCGGAATGTGTACTGACAAGAAGTCAAAATATAAAATATAACAGGTATTATAAACTAAATCCACTATTGTCAATTAATGAATGGCGCCGACCACCTCATGTGGCACTATCATATTAGTTGGGATGTTAAAATTCAATCACGTTATCGACCAGAACTGCCTTAACTGACAACAACTTCTGCCTGATAATTGCTGAACAAAACTTATAAATTATTACATACAATTTATCTGTCATTTAAACAGTACTTCATATATCCCATCAGTCCAATTGGCGTCGCATAGAACCTACACAGCCACATCGCTGTAGAGAAATCCCGAGGGACTACCAATCTAATAATGCCCTTGTACAGTAAAATCTTTACCAAGTATTAAGATGTGGCAAATAACGAACATACTTGTTCAGAGTACTGTTTAGGAAAGCTGTAGAAGTCAATCAAAGTTAAAAACTCAATGTTGCTGCAATGTTCTCGGCAACGATAGGAATGAAATAACACAACTTTCAGATTGTACTGTTCAGCATAAAATGCGTGCATAGCAGCAGATCAAAGGCATCCCAGTCCATCGACTCGGAAAATTTCCACTGAGTGCAACAGCCCACTGTAAATCACAATGTGGGGTCGGGGGAGATCCTCAGATAAAGATTAGTAAACACCACAATCCTCACCAAACAGAGAGAATGCTCATGCTTATATATATATATATATATATATATATATATATATATATATATATATATATATATATATATATATCTAAATCCAAACACAATTCCCACAGCGCTGTCAGCTGATAGCGGGACGCGGACACCGGTTTCGTGCTGATAATATTTTATTGCTGTTTCATGGCAGGATAACGTGTTTCGGCCACCTCACTGGGCTTGATCACGATATATATATATATATATATATATTCACTGAAAAAACCACAGGTTTCAGGGAGGTTATAGTTAGTTGGACATTTCACTCGTACAAAACCAGAGAAATTCCCCCGTTATAGTTAGTTCAGCTAACTATAACTCGCGCGCCCGCAATGCACTGCTGATGAAGTCACATATTACATCACTCATGACATGGTCAGTGACATCACTGATGACCACACTGATGACATCTCAAATGACATCACTGATGACATCATCCACGTGAAAATCTGATGCACCTCCTCACACTCTAATATAACCTTTGATACACCCAATGTAAAATACAGACTACCATTTTCGAAACCATCGACACACCAATACCAGTTACTACATGCGCACTCACTGATTCCTAGGTCTACACACACATCCACTCATTCACCCATACAATCACTCATACATGCAGTCACTCATCAATACAACACTATCATATGCATTCATACACCTATACAGACACTCACACACCGCCACTCATCCATGGAGTTACTCACACACCTAGTCAGTCATGCAAATAATCAATCACACTCCCATTTACTCACCTATACAGATACTAACGCATACTTACTCTCTTATATAATCACTGATACAAGTACACACTCATCCATACAGCCACTCTCACAATCACTGACTCTCACGTATAGTCATTTATACTCCAACTCTCACATACAGCCTTTTCCCTATGTAGTTACTTGGACATGTACCACTGAGACATCCATTCACTCACCAACACACCCATACACACACTCACCCGCCCATAGAGCTGTTTTCACATGCACTCTTGAACCCATACACCCAGTGAATCAACCACTCACACATCTATGCACAGAGTCACACACCTCACACCCACCCACACACACACTCAGGGGTCGATTCCGATTCGGGCCGGAAAAAGCACCGACCGACTCGGAGCCGGAATTTATTCCGACCGACACGTACCCGTGGCGCACTACACGCCAAGTACGATGCAAGGCGCGAAAAATCCGACTGACACGTACCTAAACCAAGTCGACCGACCGAGCCGCACGGAAAACAGCAATCCGGCCGGAAAAACAAGCGAATCCAACCGACCGACACGCACCCGGAACAAATCCGACCGAAACGTACACGCGAACTCCAAACCGCAAAGTACGATGCAAGGCGCGAAAACCACGAGCGAGTCGGACGGAGGCCAAGCCGTACGACCGACACGCATACAAAACCGAGCCGAAGCAACACAAAACACCGCGACCGACGCGTACGCAGCATACAAAACTGCACAAACACAGCGCGAACGAAACGGAGAACACCGTACGAGACTAATGCAGGGTCCGACTCGGTCACAAGAACGTTTCCAACATGCACAAACAGCACAAAGGAAAAATCACCCAAAAAAGGCCAAACAAGCAATTACCAAGCCAATAAATACTGGGGGTGGGGACAGAGAACAAAGACACACCCACAACTCCACCTATATAAAGGACACAAATCACAACCATGAGCCTTTGCAAATGCCATTCCACTGCCAGCACCCAAGAGAAAGCAACCACACACCCACAGCTCATCCCTCACACAAGCCACACACCATCAACACACCAACAAATACCTACCTCACATACACCCAGCAAAACACACACTCACACACCCTCACCTGCACACCAACACACACATCACCACCCATCACCATGCCCCCCAAGAAGAATCCCAAGTTCCTAGATAGTGAATTGGAAGTCATGGTAGACGAGATCCTCAGGGTGGAGCCACAGCTGTTTGGCACACTGGTCCAACAGACCCCCATGTCGCAGAAAACCAAGATGTGGGAGAGGATCATCAACAGGGTGAACGCACAATCACCATGTCGGCGCACAAAGACCGACATCCAGAACAGGTGGTATGACATGCGCAGGAGGGTACGGGACATGCTGAAGAAAGACTACATCAACAGCCAATACACCGGCAGTGGCCCTCCTGCCAAGCCAATATACCTCAGGCCCTGGGAGGAGAAGGTGCGGGCCATCCTTCCGCCAGTGAGCGTATATGGACTAGAGGACATCCCAGAGCCTGGTGAGTACACAACAAATGTACACAATATACTGCCACAAAACACACACATCACTGTCAAGGGGAGAGTCAAACCATGCACTCATAGCAATTACACAGCAACCAGAACAGAATCATCCCAAAATGTGTATGTCAGTCAGATAAACACAACACATGCCATCCAAAAAGTCACATCCAACTGTGCCAACACATGTACAAACACAACTACAACTACAGCTAGGCAGTGGCACAAATAGAACTTACAAACACATCCACACATGTAGCCACCACAACAACACCAACACACAGTGAAGGCCACTCAAAGGAAGGAATTCTGTGTATGCTGGCCAAGTCAGTGTAGCCAATAGCATCATGGGAGTCGCAGTCACACATATTGCCCCCCCCCCACAACTGTCCCATCAACACCACCATGAACCATGCTCACATCACAGGGAGTGGAGAAGGACTCACAAGATGGCTGACACTGGCTACTGCTGTGGGGAGCACAAGGCCCTGCTGGCAACTGTGCACCAACAAACAGCAGGACACCACTGACTGACATCCTGAGAGACAACTTACACTACCTGCAATGCAAGCACGTTCCATGGTGGGATATCTGGCTAGCTGGGTGGGAAGGGGGACTTGCAGCACTGACCATAGTCACACGCACCTCCCCTCACACCCCCCAACACAAACTCCACAGAACCCACCTGGTAGAATGCAATGCCCCCATCCTAACACAAGATCCCACAAAGAACCACCACCCTGGGTTATGTTGTGTGAAGCACAGGGACACTCTTGGGACTTTTAGCCAAACAACTGCCAGGACAACACTCCCAGCCATCCTGTCAGCACAGCCACCCCACCCCACAGGAAGCAGAGTCAAAAGGAAGGAAGCATGGGCATGCTGGGAAGGGGGTGGAGGCAATAGCATGATGGGAGTCGTAGTCACTGATATTGGTCACCCCCACAACTGTCCCATCAACACCACCCTGAACCATGCTCACATCACAGGAAGTGGAGAAGGACTCACAAGATGGCTGACACTGGCTACTGCTGTGGGGCGCACAAGGCCCTGCTGGCAACTGTGCACCAACAAACAGCAGGACACCACTGACTGACATCCTGAGAGACAACTTACACTCCCTGCAATGCAAGCACGTTCCATGGTGGGATATCTGGCTAGGTGGGTGGGAAGGGGGACTTGCAGCACTGACCATAGTCACAAGCACCTCCCCTCACACCCCCCAACACAAACTCCACAGAACCCACCTGGTAGAATGCAATGCCCCCATCCTAACACAAGATCCCACAAAGAACCACCACCCTGGGTTATGTTGTGTGAAGCACAGGGACACTCTTGGGACTTCCAGCCAAACAACTGCCAGGACAACACTCCCAGCCATCCTGTCAGCACAGCCACCCCACCCCACAGGGAAGCAGAGTCAAAAGGAAGGAAGCATGTGCATGCTGGGAAGGGGGTGGAGGCAATAGCATGATGGGAGTCGTAGTCACTGATATTGGTCACCCCCACAACTGTCCCATCAACACCACCCTGAACCATGCTCACATCACAGGAAGTGGAGAAGGACTCACAAGATGGCTGACACTGGCTACTGCTGTGGGAGCACAAGGCCCTGCTGGCAACTGTGCACCAACAAACAGCAGGACACCACTGACTGACATCCTGAGAGACAACTTACACTCCCTGCAATGCAAGCACGTTCCATGGTGGGATATCTGGCTAGGTGGGTGGGAAGGGGGACTTGCAGCACTGACCATAGTCACAAGCACCTCCCCTCACACACCCCCAACACAAACTCCACAGAACCCACCTGGTAGAATGCAATGCCCCCATCCTAACACAAGATCCCACAAAGAACCACCACCCTGGGTTATGTTGTGTGAAGCACAGGGACACTCTTGGGACCTCTAGCCAAACAACTGCCAGGACAACACTCCCAGCCATCCTGTCAGCACAGCCAGCCCACCCCACAGGGAAGCAGAGTCAAAAGGAAGGAAGCATGGGCATGCTGGGAAGGGGGGAGGAGGCAATAGCATGATGGGAGTCGTAGTCACAGCTCTACATCCCCCACCACATGGCCCAGCAAGCTCACACTCACGCATGCACATCCCACAGAGAGTGGAAAGGCCCATCAAAGATGTCTGACACTGTTGCTGTGTCGTGGGGAGCACAAGGGCATGCTGGGTACTGCACACCAACCAACAGCAGGACACCACTGTCAGCCATCTTGCCATTGCTCTCACACCCACACACACTGAACTCCACACAAAAGCAAGTAAGTATGGGAATGCTGGGAAGTGGGGTGGAGGCAATGGCATGATGGGAGTCGTAGTCACTGATATTGGTCACCCCCACAACTGTCCCATCAACACCACCCTGAACCATGCTCACATCACAGGAAGTGGAGAAGGACTCACAAGATGGCTGACACTGGCTACTGCTGTGGGGAGCACAAGGCCCTGCTGGCAACTGTGCACCAACAAACAGCAGGACACCACTGACTGACATCCTGAGAGACAACTTACACTCCCTGCAATGCAAGCACGTTCCATGGTGGGATAACTGACTGGCTGGATGGGTGGGAAGGAGGGCCGGCTGTCAACCAAACACAACCAATGCAGACCATGTTCACACCCCAGAAAATACATAGACATGCCCAAATAATGCAGGACAATGTGCCACACCAATATCAACCCCTGACTGTGACGACTTAGGACAATGCAATGTACAGGCCCGCACCCAGAGGCACAGTCACAACTGTCATGTGTGTCAACCATTGATGCCTGCAGAAACATAACACACATTGTTTGTATCTCCCAAAAACAGGTGATGATGGGGACACAGCAGCAGACGCTGAGGAGTCCCAGTCCCAGGCTCAAGAGGATGCCGAGCTCACTGGCGTCGTACAGCCTCTGTCCTCCTCGGACGATGAAGAACAACCTGGCACATCCGGTGCAAGTCAACATGCAGCACCAGCAGGACCACCAGCTGCAGCAGCAGCAGGACCACCAGCTGCACCCCTGCACCCACCCCTCCAACGACTGTCACCACGAATACCATCCCTGCCGACATGGACAGAACAAGGAGCAACACCAGCACAGGGACCCTGGACCAACCTGGGGCCATGGACACCACCACCACCACTAACCCCCAAGGTGGACCAGGGTTATCTGTGCGTGCCACTGCACACACTGCACATGTCAGCAGGGGTGGTGGGAGGGGTGGGAGACAGAGGTCGCTGCTTGCAGACGTTGCTGGTGTGCATGATGACCCACAACTGGTACGCATAGCTGATGCGTACCAGTCCAGCACCGGAGAGCTCATCCAGGTAGTGGGGCTCCTCAGAGACATTAAACAGCAGCAGGCTGCCCATCATGCCCGCTTGGACTCCCACATGTCCCACATGGAGTCACACATGTCCCGTGTGGACTCACACATGTCCCGCGTGGAGTCCAAGTGGGATGCACTGAATGAGATGACGGCGGTGCACAGGGACATTTTACAATGCCTCCGCCAGATGAACAGCAACCAGTCCACACCTCCCTGTGTGCCAACAACATCTGGTGCCGAACAAACTGCAACTGCCACAGGGAGGGAGGAGGACTCTGGCGGAGAGTCCCCTGCACCGCAGCAGCCTGTACTTGAGGGCCCCCCCAAGAAGAGGGGGTCGTCCGAGGAGGGAAAAGTGAGAGTCCGATGGCCAAGCGCAACTCCCAGGAAGCCTGAACCTGTTCTGGATGTTCGCCTTTGTGCACAGACTGTTCACCCTGTTGACGGCAACACTACTCCCACACATTGCATGGGGAGTACAAGTTGGACCAATGTGTCAGACAACTGTGGCCCCGATACTGGGGATCCTGTCTACCAGGACTTTCAATTCACCTAGGAACTTGGGATTGCAAGATTTATGTACAGCACTACCCATCCCATGCACTATTAACACAAATGTATCACAATAAACACACTAATACACCATACTTGCCTCTGTCGTGATTCCAACGTGGGTGCTGTTATGGGGATGATGAACTGCAAAATTACACTGTGTATGCGAACTGCAACAGCAAGGACAACACAGGCATGTGAGTACAGGCAACGTGACACACATGAGGGAGACACACCACCAGGGCTACACAACACATACACACCTAGGCCATCTGACTCATTGCCTACACTGATGTTGCCAGGGAAGACGGTGCAATGCACAGACACCACACCCATACCCAGTTGTAGTCAAGTAGCCCACAGGTGCAGTAAGCAAATGGCAGTCAAATGTGTGACCACAGACAACGCACATCACAAAGTGGAGCACAGGTTTATTACACAGTTGCAACATGCCGTAACCACTACAGATGCAAGGTAATCCCACCTGGCAGCGGGCACACAGTCAACAACTGTAGATGGAAGGAAGTCCATGGGTGTGGCGCACATCACCTGTAGGGACACAACAGCTACCAGCCTGGATGTGCAATCACGTTGTCGTGGACACAGTTGACCAAACGAATCTGAAAGTACCCTGTGAAGGACAGAAATGACACAGTCAAAAGCAATGGAGTACAGGACAGAACAGCAAAACTCATGCACAATACATGTTACAAGATACCCACCCAGAACCAAGTTAGCATGTCAACACTGTTGGGGAGTACAGCCCACCTGTCACCACACATCGCAACACACATCCAGTCAAGTAGCCCATGGACACACTCCAACAGCACCAGAGCACCACCCACACATCATGCCAACTCACATCATTGACAAGACACCTCAGGATACTCACATTCAGCTAAAGAAGTTGGTGATGAGCTGTGTGCGGCATCACCATCACCATCATCATCGTCACTGGCATCGTGGTCCAGGCCAGGATCCTCCACAGGTGGCGGGTGTAGGAGAGTAGGATCTGCTTCAGAGGGGTACCCCCACTTTTTGCTGATACTTCACTGGTTTTCGACATTAGTCTGGCTGGGGCCCTGCTATTCAGAACCCCAGCCTAGCTGTTTCCTCTTTAAAAGGGTCTCCATGTGCCTTAGGCACATCACTGATTGGGATCTGGAGTGCCCTTGTAAGTCCCTAGTATATGGTATACTATGTACCAAGGGCATAGGCACCTCAGAGGCCTGCCAGGGGCTGCAGCATGTATTATGCCACCCCTGGTAGGCCATCCAAACTGGCACCACAGGTCTGCTACTGCAGCCTGGGTAAGGTGGTGCATGCACCCCTTGCAGTGGTATAGGTTACCTATATCACTAAATGCATACACACATATAAACCTATAAGTCACTCCTAAGGCAGGCCTTATCAATCCTAAAGGCAGAGTGCATGGTTCCTATGTGAGAGGGTGCCCCTGCATGAGCAGGGCCCCTCTGCAGCGTTCGGAGACCATCTCTGATGCTGTTTGTAGTGCAGCCTGACCATATACTCTTAAATGCATTATATCCTCGCGGTAAAATGCTAACTATGGAATGGCTGCACCTAAACATGTCGTGTTTGGTGTCAAACATCTTGGAATACTACCCCACCGCCAATCCTGGCGGCGGGGGTAGCATTCCACCCTTCTAGAGGGAAAGGCATGTTAACTCGGACGAGTCCGGTAACTTCTTTCCAGAGCCTGGCATCACAAAATGGATGCTGCTGCCACAGACACGAGTCTGGCCTCCTGCTGCTGGACGAAACTCCGGCAGGGGAGGCCTGGACAATAGGTTTCCTGTCCCAGGGAGGTGTGACCACCTCCCCAGACAGGACAATGTGTATTGGGGCTGGGCGGGAGCACTTTCGGGTGCTTTGAAGTCCTGCACTGGGGGCACATTTGGTGTCCCTGTGCATACCCCAGTTCAAACCGGATCAGGGGCTTGCAGCCCCTGCTTTGGCGCGAACTGGACAAAGGGAAAGGGGTGTAGCCACCCCTCTGCCCTGACCCACCCATAGGTGGGGCCACAGAGTAGTCCATCCCCTATTTTTAGAATAAAGGTAGGAACCCAGTCCCTAGGACTTTAGATTATACCTGGACGAAACTCTGAAACAGAATCCTGGACCTTCGACGCTCTACTCACGATTAGAGGACTGAAGAATCTCCCTTGGGGTCAAGGAGTGACTCCCCTGCTTGGCAGGCACCAAAGAAGCATCTGTCCGGTTCGCATCACTGAAGCTCCGTCGGACGCCGAAGTCATCGCATCACCAGAGGTGGATTCTCAGACTTCCCCGAGGCTACCCTGAGTCCCCAGCAAAGCTGAGGCCCGTGGCTATCGTGGGTAACGTGAGACCATGACCCCTGGACACCGAGCACATTTGCAAGTGCACCATCTTCTGGGTCTCCCAAGAAGTCGTGCTTTGGGCTCCGAGTAGCCCTAGCCTCCAGCACCACCTGCACCGAAGATCACTGGCCCCCACTCCACGAGTGTCCTGTAAGCCAGCTCCACGTGCGGCGTCACGAGGCTCCTTCGCGGTCGCTAGCCCGTTGGCTAGTAGCCCTTCCCGAAGGCCAATCTTTTCTTTACTTGGCAGTCTAGTTGCTCCAGGCCTGCCCTCACTTACCCTTGCTGGGTGAGTTCCCCAGACCTTGCTGGTCTGCATCATCGACGATCTACATCTTACTCGAGACTTGCCGTTGCCAAGGCTTGTTGGGTCCAATCTGGTCGCCGACACCTCTGCACTCGACAGACATCGAGCAACAGCCCGAATCCTGCTCCTGGTCTCCGACAACGCCTCCTGGACCTCGTGGCTGAAGAGTCAAGACGACCGTCATCGAATCTGAAGCACTCGGCATCGGTGGGCATCTGTCCATCGCCTCCCTGGTCACTGGCTAGTGACCCAGACTCTGTCCCCTCTGCTTTCAGGTTCTTCAGAACTCCGATCCACTCTTGGATCCACCCGGACACTTTTCTCCTGGTCGCCAGCAGCACTTTGCAGCAGATCGCCATAAGAACCGACGACGAAACCCGACCCCGAAAGGCACCTATGCACCCGGCTTCCCTGGGTGAGGTAACACGAGTACTCCGGTGCTCCCGTGGGTAGAGACTCTTCAAAGTCCTAGATCTCAAAGGGTTTTGTCCTAGTCCTCTTCTAAGTGTCCCTTTCCTCTATTTTCCCGATCCCGACTTTCTCCATAGAAGTTAACGGCGTATCGCGGTTGTGTATTTACACTGCACGCGTCTCCCGTGGGTCCCCTGTGTCACTACCTTGGGTGGTTCCTTGTGGTCCAAGCACTTCTAGAGGCTCTAGGCCTAGTGTCTAGTTCAGTCGTGGTTCGCATACCACTTTATTGGTATATGGTTTGGTACGCCCCTAGGGCCCAAACGTGTATTTGTGCTATTACTGTGATTTAAGATCTTATAACCTATGTACTTCGAACTCTAGCCTCATAAAGAGACTAGAGGGGTGTGTTTAGTAATAAATACATATATTTTGAATATATACCTGGTGTGGTGCTCTTTCATTTGGTCACTCAAGAGATTATAGACTGGTAAAACAAGCTGCTTTACATTCCTTCAAGACTTAGCCTGAAGGCTGCTCTCCACAGCTACCACTAGGATAGCTTTCAATAAGGTTGTCTTTAACCTACCTACCATAAGAGTCGATTTGGACTGGTGCAAGGTGCCCACTATAATTAGTGGACAGCATATGCCAGGCCAACTTCTCACATTGGTGTGCAGCGTGTGGGATTCCAGCTTGCTATTGTTTTACCAGATAATCTCAATTGAATTGATCAACTGAAAACCACTAAAGGTACCTAAGGTACATATAATTTAAGCTTAGAATATCAGTAAGTTCTACTGAACTTAGAGTTGTGTGTTAAGGGATAGCACAACCCTTTCTACAACTCAAGAGAGTTTAGTAGGCCACACTAGAGTAGGTAGTGCATACACCACACCACACTAGTAATGTCTTTAAAAGCAGGATCTAGAGATGTCCTGCAGGAAGCCATTGAGCTTCCCCCTCCAAGTATGACACACTCCCATTCTTGGAACTGAGAGCTTTGTGTAACGTGAGGAAATTAAGGACAGGCCAAAGTCCCACCACCCAACACCTCCAGGAGTTGTTGGTGGCTTATGATCTTAGTAAGTCTTCAGAGACTGAAGGGGTAGGAGCAGAGGGTGGGCCAGCAGATGAGGAAGGGGCCAGGGGTACTACTACCCCCAGCCCCCTCTGAAACTGACCAGGAGGGTGACAATGACCCTGACCTGGAAAACCCAATCCCTTCTGGGGAAGATGAAGATGAGGATCTTGAGAACCACACCTTTGTCCCCCAGGAAGGATTATGAGTGTGCTCAGAAAGTCTAGGTCTCCTTCTCAGGAGTCTAACCACTCTGGCACCTCAATAGGGAGCTCTGTTTCTTCTCACAGGAGGGAATCCTCTCATGAGAGAAGAAAGAGACTGGTCCAGTATGAGGAAACTCAACTGGAGATCAGGAAGAAGCAATTGGCTTTAGATAGAGAATCCCTAGATCTCCTTAAAGAGAGAAGAAAGTTGGGACTAGAGTCCCATGGTGGCAGCCATGTCCCTAGAGATAGGGAAAGGTCCTATGACCATAGGAACCTGAGCAAGATTGTCCCTCCCTACCAGAGTGGGGATGACATCCACAAATGGATAACTGCTTTAGAGAGGGCCTGTAAAGTACAGAAGGTCCCTCAGGAGCAGTGGGCAGCAATCTTGTGGCTCTCCTTTGCTGACAAAGGTAGAGACAAGCTCCTCACTGTTAGAGAGGAGGATGCTGATAATTACAAGGTCTTGAAGAGTGCTCTTATTGATGGGTTTGGCCTAACCACTGAACAGTACAGGTTGAAGTTCAGAGACACCCAAAAGCACAGACTCAAGACTGGGTAGACTATGTGGATTGTTCTGCCAAGGCTCTGGAAGGCTGGTTGATGGGCAGTAAGGTGTGTGACTTCTCAGGATTGTATAATCTGATAATGAGGGAGCAGATTCTTAATAACTGTCAAAACCAGCTGTTGCATCAGTACCTGGTTGACTCTGATCTGACCTCTCCCCAAGAATTGGGAAAGAAGGCAGACAAATGGGTCAGAACCAGGGTGAAGCAGAAGGTACAGAACCAAGGTGGGGAAACCAAGAAGCAAGATGCTAAGAACTCTGACAAGGGTGGGGAGTAGGGTAAAGATCAAAAGTCTTCATCAGGCCCCCAAAAATCTTCTTCTGGTGGGGATTCCCAGTCTACCAAGGGTAAAGGCCAAAGAAAACCATGGTGCAAGGTCTGTAAGCAAAAGACCCACTGGACCAGTGATTGCACCAAGTCCAAAGACTCCAGTCCAGCACCCACCAATGCCCCTAAGGCACCTGTTCCCCCTAGTACAGTTGGTGGAGGTGCTCCAGCAAAGGGTTTAGTAGGGTTCACCCTGGGAACTGAGTTGGGCTCTGACTTAGTCAGGGAACTGACTCAGGCTGTGTTAGTCTGTGATGGAGGCATGGATGTGACCTCCACTGTGAGTCCCAGTAATCTGGGCAAGTACAGACAACAGCCTTTAATCAATGGACGAGAGGCTTTGGCATTTAGGGACACAGGGGCAAGTGTCACAATGGTGACACAAGACCTTGTGCCACCTGGGCAAGTTATACTTGGTGAAATGTACCAAGTGACCAATGCTAGCAATGTCAGAACAGACCATACTCTGGCAGTTGTTAACTTCTCCTGGGGAGGGGTAACTGGCCTTAAGAAGGTTGTGGTAAGTGCAAACCTACCAGTCGAATGCTTGCTTGGCAATGACTTAGAGACTTCTGCTTGGGCAGAAGTGGAGCTCAGGACCCATGCAGAAATGCTGGGGATCCCTGCAGATGTGTTTGCTGTGACCAGGTCACAAGCTAAACTGTCTAAAACTGAACAGGCCTTGGATTCTGGAAGAATGGACCAAGTGCCTTCCAAGAGGAGGAGTAGTAGGGTTAAGGCAGTGCCTTCCCCCTTGGCTCAGGAGGAAGATCAGTCCCTTGAGGGGGATGATCTCAGCCCTGAAGAAGGAACTGTCCCAGAGGAACTTGAACCTGAACAGGTTGAGTTCTTGGGGACAGGGGGACCTTCTAGGGCAGATCTGAGCCAGGAGCAGCAGAGCTGCCCCTCCCTTGAACCCCTCAGACAGCAAGCTGCTGCTGAGGCTGCTGGGAAAGCTAGTGGTCCCCATACAGTGTATTGGGATGATGGACTCCTGTACTCAGAGAGTAGAGACCCCAAGCCTGGTGCTACCAGGAGGTTGGTAATACCTTTGAAGTTCAGGGGCTTCCTATTGACCCTAGCCCATGATATTCCCTTAGCAGGACACCTGGGCCAGAACAAGACTTGGGACAGAATTGTCCCTCACTTTCACTGGCCCCACATGTCTGAAGACAGTAAGGAGTTTTGTCGCTCCTGTGTAACCTGCCAAGCCAGTGGCAAAGCAGGTGGCACTACAAAGGCCCCCTGACACCACTACCTGTGGTGGGGGTGCCCTTTGAGAGGGTAGGGATTGACATTGTTGGTCCCATGGATCCCCAAACAGCCTCTGGGCACAGGTTTATCCTGGTGGTAGTGGATCATGCCACCAGGTACCCAGAAGCTATTCCCCTCAGGACCACTACAGCACCTGTGGTGGCAAGGGCCCTCCTGGGAATCTTCTCAAGAGTGGGCTTTCCTAAGGAGGTAGTATCAGACAGGGGTGCAAACTTCATGTCTGGTTACTTAAAAGCAATGTGGAAGGAGTGTGGAGTTACTTATAAGTTCACCACACCCTATCACCCACAATGCAATGGTTTAGTTGAGAGATTCAACAAAACCTTGAAGGGCATGATTAAAGGGCTCCCAGAAAAGCTTAGGCGTAGATGGGACATACTCTTGCCCTGCCTTTTATTCGCATATAGGGAGGTGCCTCAGAAGGGGTTGGTTACAGCCCTTTTGAACTTCTGTTTGGCCACCCTGTGAGGGGTCCACTGTGCTTGGTGAAGGAAGGATGGGAGTTACCTCTCAAGCCCCCAAAGCAAGATATAGTGGACTATGTACTTGGTCTCCGCTCCAGGATGGCTGAGTACATGAAAAAGGCAACCAAAAACCTTGAGGCTAGCCAGGAACTGCAGAAGGCCTGGCATGACCAAAAGGCTGTTCTGACTGTTTACCAGCCAGGACAGAAGGTGTGGGTGTTGGAGCCAGTGGCCCCAGCAGCTCTCCAAGACAAATGGAGTGGACCCCACACTATTGTTGAGCAGAAGGGTGAGGTCACTTACTTAGTAGACCTGGGAACACCCAGGAGTCCCCAAAGGGTTCTCCATGTCAACAGACTTAAGCCATATGTGGACAGGGCAGACATGGGCTTGCTCATGGCTACTGATGAAGGGCAGGAGGAAGAGAGTGACCCACTCCCTGACCTGCTCTCACAGAACCCTGACGATGGGTCAGTTGATGGTGTAGCCTTGGCAGGCAGCCTCACTACCCAGCAACAAACTGATTGCAGGCAAGTCCTCAATCAGTTTAGACATATGTTTTCACTGACACCCAGTCAGACCACCTGGTGCACTCATGAAGTGGACACTGGGGACAGTCTGCCTATTAAAAACAAGATTTATAGGCAACCTGACCATGTCAGGGACTGTATCAGGACTGAAGTCCAGAAGATGTTGGAATTGGGAGTGATTGAGCCCTCAGATAGCCCTTGGGCTAGTCCAGTAGTCCTAGTACCTAAACCTCACACCAGTGGTGGGAAAAGAGAGATGAGGTTTTGTGTAGACTACAGAGGCCTCAATGCAGTCACTAGGACTGATGCCCATCCAATACCCAGGGCAGGTGAGCTCATAGATACTTTGGCCTCTGCCAAATATCTCAGCACATTTGACCTAACAGCTGGCTACTGGCAGATCAGACTAGCTGATGCTGCAAAGCCCAAAACAGCATTTTCAACCCCTAGTGGGCATTATCAATTTGTGGTGATGCCCTTTGGTCTGAAAAATGCACCTGCCACTTTCCAGAGGTTGGTGAACACAGTTCTCACAGGACTGGAAGCCTATAGTGCAGCTTATCTAGATGATATTGCTGTCTTTAGCTCCACCTGGGAGGATCACCTGGTCCACCTCAGGAATGTTTTACAGGCCCTGCAAAAGGCAGGCCTGACTATCAAGGCCACTAAGTGCCAGATAGGGCAGAGTCAGGTTGTGTACCTGGGCCACCTTGTGGGTGGAGGCCAGGTTCGACCTTTGCAGAGCAAGATCCAGACCATCATGGACTGGACTGCTCCCACTACCCAGACTCAGGTGAGAGCCTTCTTAGGCCTGACTGGGTACTATAGGAGATTTGTCAAGGGGTATGGATCAATAGTGACACCCTTGAATGACTTAACTTCTAAGAAAATGCCCAAAAAGGTTCAGTGGACAGTTAGCTGTCAAAAGGCATTTGATGACCTCAAGCAGGCCATGTGCACTGCTCCAATTCTGCAGAGTCCTGATTACTCCAAGAAGTTCATTGTTCAAACTGATGCATCTGAGTTGGGGGTAGGGGCTGTACTGTCACAATTGAATGAAGAAGGTCAGGATCAGCCAGTAGCTTTTATTAGCAGAAGGCTGACCCCTAGAGAGAAACGTTGGTCAGCCATAGAGAGGAGGCCTTTGCTGTGGTCTGGGCTCTGAAGAAGTTGAGGCCATACTTGTTTGGTACACACTTCCTGGTTCAGACAGACCATAAGCCCCTCTTATGGCTAAAACAAATGAAGGGTGAAAACCCCAAACTGCTTAGGTGGTCCATTTCCCTACAGGGGATGGACTTTACAGTGGAACATAGGCCTGGGAGTAACCATGCGAATGCAGATGGACTCTCTAGGTATTTCCACTTAGAACATGAAGACTTAACTGGGCAAGGTTAGTTTAATGTCCCTACGTTTGGGGGGTTGTGTAGGAGAGTAGGATCTGCTTCACAGGGGTACCCCCACTTTTGCTGATACTTCACTGGTTTTCGACATTAGTCTGGCTGGGGCCCTGCTATTCAGAACCCCAGCCTAGCTGTTTCCTCTTTAAAAGGGTCTCCATGTGCCTTAGGCACATCACTGATTGGGATCTGGAGTGCCCTTGTAAGTCCCTAGTATATGGTATACTATGTACCAAGGGCATAGGCACCTCAGAGGCCTGCCAGGGGCTGCAGCATGTATTATGCCACCCCTGGTAGGCCATCCAAACTGGCACCACAGGTCTGCTACTGCAGCCTGGGTAAGGTGGTGCATGCACCCCTTGCAGTGGTATAGGTTACCTATATCACTAAATGCATACACACATATAAACCTATAAGTCACTCCTAAGGCAGGCCTTATCAATCCTAAAGGCAGAGTGCATGGTTCCTATGTGAGAGGGTGCCCCTGCATGAGCAGGGCCCCTCTGCAGCGTTCGGAGATCATCTCTGATGCTGTTTGTAGTGCAGCCTGACCATATACTCTTAAACGCATTATATCCTCGCGGTAAAATGCTAACTATGGAATGGCTGCACCTAAACATGTCGTGTTTGGTGTCAAACATCTTGGAATACTACCCCCCGCCAATCCTGGCGGCGGGAGTAGCATTCCACCCTTCTAGAGGGAAAGGCATGTTAACTCTGACGAGTCCGGTAACTTCTTTCCAGAGCCTGGCATCACAAAATGGATGCTGCTGCCACAGACACGAGTCTGGCCTCCTGCTGCTGGACGAAACTCCGGCAGGGGAGGCCTGGACAATAGGTTTCCTGTCCCAGGGAGGTGTGACCACCTCCCCAGACAGGACAATGTGTATTGGTGCTGGGCGGGAGCACTTTCGGGTGCTTTGAAGTCCTGCACTGGGGGCACATTTGGTGTCCCTGTGCATACCCCAGTTCAAACCGGATCAGGGGCTTGCAGCCCCTGCTTTGGCGCGAACTGGACAAAGGGAAAGGGGTGTAGCCACCCCTCTGCCCTGACCCACCCATAGGTGGGGCCACAGAGTAGTCCATCCCCTATTTTTAGAATAAAGGTAGGAACCCAGTCCCTAGGACTTTAGATTATACCTGGACGAAACTCTGAAACAGAATCCTGGACCTTCGACGCTCTACTCACGATTAGAGGACTGAAGAATCTCCCTTGGGGTCAAGGAGTGACTCCCCTGCTTGGCAGGCACCAAAGAAGCATCTGTCCGGTTCGCATCACTGAAGCTCCCGTCGGACGCCGAAGTCATCGCATCACCAGAGGTGGGTTCTCAGACTTCCCCGAGGCTACCCTGAGTCCCCAGCAAAGCTGAGGCCCGTGGCTATCGTGGGTAACGTGAGACCGTGACCCCTGGACACCGAGCACATTTGCAAGTGCACCATCTTCTGGGTCTCCCAAGAAGTCGTGCTTTGGGCTCCGAGTAGCCCTAGCCTCCAGCACCACCTGCACCGAAGATCACTGGCCCCCACTCCACGAGTGTCCTGTAAGCCAGCTCCACGTGCGGCGTCACGAGGCTCCTTCGTGGTCGCTAGCCCGTTGGCTAGTAGTAGCCCTTCCCGAAGGCCAATCTTTTCTTTACTTGGCAGTCTGGTTGCTCCAGGCCTGCCCTCACTTACCCTTGCTGGGTGAGTTCCCCAGACCTTGCTGGTCTGCATCATCGACGATCTACATCTTACTCGAGACTTGCCGTTGCCAAGGCTTGTTGGGTCCAATCTGGTCGTCGACACCTCTGCACTCGACAGACATCGAGCAACAGCCCGAATCCTGCTCCTGGTCGCCGACAACGCCTCCTGGACCTCGTGGCTGAAGAGTCAAGACGACCGTCATCGAATCTGAAGCACTCGGCATCGGTGGGCATCTGTCCATCGCCTCCCTGGTCACTGGCTAGTGACCCAGACTCTGTCCCCTCTGCTTTCAGGTTCTTCAGAACTCCGATCCACTCTTGGATCCACCCGGACACTTTTCTCCTGGTCGCCAGCAGCACTTTGCAGCAGATCGCCATAAGAACCGACGACGAAACCCGACCCCGAAAGGCACCTATGCACCCGGCTTCCCTGGGTGAGGTAACACGAGTACTCCGGTGCTCCCGTGGGTAGAGACTCTTCAAAGTCCTAGATCTCAAAGGGTTTTGTCCTAGTCCTCTTCTAAGTGTCCCTTTCCTCTATTTTCCCGATCCCGACTTTCTCCATAGAAGTTAACGGCGTATCGCGGTTGTGTATTTACACTGCACGCGTCTCCCGTGGGTCCCCTGTGTCACTACCTTGGGTGGTTCCTTGTGGTCCAAGCACTTCTAGAGGCTCTAGGCCTAGTGTCTAGTTCAGTCGTGGTTCGCATACCACTTTATTGGTATATGGTTTGGTACGCCCCTAGGGCCCAAACGTGTATTTGTGCTATTACTGTGATTTAAGATCTTATAACCTATGTACTTGAACTCTAGCCTCATAAAGAGACTAGAGGGGTGTGTTTAGTAATAAATACATATATTTTGAATATATACCTGGTGTGGTGCTCTTTCATTTGGTCACTCAAGAGATTATAGACTGGTAAAACAAGCTGCTTTACATTCCTTCAAGACTTAGCCTGAAGGCTGCTCTCCACAGCTACCACTAGGATAGCTTTCAATAAGGTTGTCTTTAACCTACCTACCATAAGAGTCGATTTGGACTGGTGCAAGGTGCCCACTATAATTAGTGGACAGCATATGCCAGG